>CM035411.1:61498964-61861464 GCA_020310875.1 Ceratopteris richardii
GTATCCCAGATCAAAACTGCTTCGCTCTGTGGTGCCGAAATCGCGATCTGAGCTCGTTTCGGCCTTCGAACACACTATCGCAGCGCTTGTGCAAGCTATTTCGTCCTTTTGTGCCAAAGGTATATACCAATTTCTGTTCGCCAGTTTGAGCGTCTCAAAGTCTGCTACAGGTCTAGCAGAACTCGTCTGGGCAGCTCCGTTCAACTTTTTGAGATACAGTCAATTTTCTGCATCAAGGTATTTTAGTCACCGGCCATGGCTGAAAGCAGTGATGTATTCCGTATGTTTGCTGTTGAGGATAAGTTGGATGGTACCAACTACCCATTATGGGCTTATATGATGCGACATGTACTGGTTGCAAAAGGACTATGGAACATTGTGCAGGGTGTTGAAAGACGTCCTGTTACACCTCAAACTACAGGTACTACAAATACAAGTGCTAGAGGTGCCGGAGCTAATGAAGATGGTGTCGAAGATGATATTCCACAGATTCCTGTTTGTTCTGCTGTTTCTGTTGCACCTACTGTAGAGCAGATTCGTTCGGATGGCAGAGATGCCCAGGCACATGCATTGATAGCTTTGTCTGTCAAACGTGCCATTATTCCTCACATTCTCTCTTGCAGAACAGCAAAGGATGCTTGGGATACACTTACCACTTTGTACCAGGCTAGGAATGAGGCTCGTGTTGCTTACCTAAGAAAACAGTTGGAGAGTGAGCACATGAATAAAGGTGATTCTATGGACAGTTTTCTTACAAAGATCAAAGACCTGAAGGAACAATTGATTTCTGCTGATGAGGTTATACCAGATAGCTCACTTGTGCAGACCGTTCTGAATGGTCTTCCTGATTCATATCAGAGTTTTGCCTCTACTCTTCGGTTGATGATGAAAGGCAATCCGAATGCCTTGTCATTTGAGGAATTAGTCTCTGTTCTGTTGCAGGAAGATCAGTCCAGGCAGAACAGGTCCATTATGCGTGTTGCAGATCAAGCTTTCCTGGCTAGTCAGAAGGGCAAAGGAAAATGGAGCTCTTCTACTAGTAAGCAGAAATCTGCAAATGCTGCACAATCGAAGAACCAAGATAAAGATGAGAAGAAATCAGAAAAGCAGAAATTGTTCTGCAAGTATGTAAAGGAAATGAACATATTATAAAGAACTGTCCAAAACTGGTTGCTAAAGAGGGAAAGAAGAAAGAGGTTGGAATGGTTGTTGCAGAGGCCTCTACACCAAAAACAGAGTCAGCAAATCTTGTGCAGGAAGAAGAATGGGCATTTACTACTGTCTGCAGTTTTGACCCTTCTTCTCATGATCAGTGCATGTCTGCAATAGACTCAGATGTTTGGTACTTTGACAGTGGGGCGACCAAACATATTACCTCGCAGCGCAGTTTCTTCTCTTCACTCGAGCCTACCCCTACAGGGAATACTATCACATGCGCTAATAACTCCTCTTATCCTGTTATGGGAGTTGGTAAGATCATTCTGACTACTGCTGATGGTAGTTCTTTCACTTTGTCAGATGCTTTATTTGTGCCAGGGATCAAAAAGAACCTGTTATCAGTTTTTGCATTAGCCAAGATTGGCTTGGTTGTGAAATTCGTTGATGACATGTGTACAGTCCATGATCTCTCAAATGGTGATGTGATTATTGCTTCTGGCATCTTATGTCGTGGGCTGTATAAGCTCATAGACTATGAAAGATCTGTGAATGATTCGGCATGTGCAGTTCATGATTCTCAAGCTATGTCAGATGCAAAGCTTTGGCATGCACGCTTTGGTCATCTGAATTTTGCTAGTTTGCTACGCCTTCAGAAATCTGAAATGGTGTCCTCTTTGCCCAAACTTGAGGCTCCTGGAAAACATGTTTGTGAAGGCTGTATTTTGGGCAAAATGTAGTGTTCTTCCTTTCCAGAAGATGGTTAAGTTCGGGTTACGCAGAAATTGCAGCTTGTACATAGTGATGTCTGTGGTCCTATGCAGACACCCTCTTTTGGAAATTACCTTTACTTCGTGACTTTCATTGATGATTTTTCCAGGCATGCATGGGTATATCCACTCAAAGCAAAGTCCGAAGTGTTCATGTGCTTCAAACAGTTTTTGGTTTTGGCTGAAAATCTGTCAGCATGTAAAATGGGCACCCTCCGTTCTCATCGAGGGGGGGAATATATGTCTTCAGATTTTAATGCATTTCTGGCTGAACGTGGGATAAAACACAAATGTACAGTGCCGTATACACCTCAACAGAATGGAGTTGCTGAACGAAAGAACAGGTCACTCATGGAAATGGCGAGGTGCATGGTCAAAAGTCAGGCTTTACCACATAGTTTCTGGCTTGAAGCTGTCATGTTTGCAGCATATGTACTGAACAGGTGTCCCACTAAAGCGTTGCAGTCTATCACTCCATATGAGGCTTGGCATGACCGCAAGCCATCTGTTGCTCATCTGCGTGTTTTTGGTTGTTTGGCATATGCATTAGTGCCTGAACAACATCGCAGAAAATTGGATGATAAGGGAGTAAAATGTATTTTTGTTGGGTACAGTTCTGAAAGTAAAGGCTATCGTCTGTAGCATCCACAGACTAAACGCATTCTGGTTAGCCGTGATGTTTTCTTTGTGGAAGATGCTATTCAGCCATTGCTTTCATGTACTAAGGAGACATCTGTTAGCTCCAAAGACATGTATGATACTTTGATGCCTCTTTTTACAGGTGGACAGGCTAGTGTTGGTCCTAATGAGGCAACTTCTCAGCCTTTGCAGGTTTCATATGATGATGCAGATCATTCCATTTCTGATGCAGATTTACATTATGCACTTGTTGATGAGAGAGCTTATATTGAGCAGGCAAAAACTATGCCAAAATGGCTGGTTCAGACTTTGCGTGACAGCAAATTAGATGCATCTTTGTCATATCGTACTCGTTCAGGCTCTCATAGTGCCTCCTTTGCATCAGATTGCTATGCTATGGCTGCATCTAGTCTCTGTGATGAGAATGAGCCTGTTTCTTTTGATGAAGCACAAAATTCAGAAAATTGGATGGTTGCTATGCAATCTGAATATGATGCTATAATGAAGAATGGTACATGGTCTTTATGTGACTTGCCTCCTGGCAAGAAGGCCATTGGCACTAAGTGGGTATACAAGCTGAAGCGTAAACCTGATGGTACAGTTGACAGGTATAAGGCTAGGCTTGTTGCAAAGGGTTATGCACAGGAAAGAGGCATTGATTTTGATGAGACCTTTGCACCTACATGCCGTATGACTACTGTTCGGAGCATTTGTGCACTTGCAGCCCATCATGGTTTGAATGTACATCAGTTTGACATTAAAACAGCATTTCTGAATGGTGACTTGCATGAAGAAGTGTATGTTTTTCAGCCCCGTGGCTTTGTGCAGAAAGGGCATGAAAACCAGGTTTGCAGGTTAAAGAAGGCATTATATGGTTTAAAGCAAGCACCACGTGCTTGGTATGAGAAGATACATGCCTATCTGATTGCACATGGTTTTGAGAAAAGTCCAACTGAAAGCACCTTATATGTTAAACGTGCTAATGATGTGCTTCTGATCATTGTTGGCTATGTTGATGACATGCTGCTCACTGGTCCTATTGACACACATATTGCTTATTTTAAGGCTGATTTGCATGCCTCATTTTAGATGTCTGATTTGAGGCATTTGCATCACTATTTGGGCATTCAGTTTATGCACGTTGATGGTGGAATGGCTTTGTGTCAAACGAAATATATTGACACATTATTGCAGCGTTTTGGCTTTGAAGACTGTAAGCCTATTGCCACTCCTATGGAGACAGGTTTACGATTGAGTCTTCATGATGCTGGAGATGCATTTGATGTTGTTCTCTATCAGCAGGCTGTTGGATGCTTGATTTACTTATGCATTACTCGGCTTGATATTAAGTTTGCTGTCTCACAGATCAGCAGGTTTATGCATTGCCCAGGAGTCACGCATTGGAAAGCGGTTAAGCCCATCTTTCGCTACTTGAGTGGTACTAGGCTACTTGGGTTGTTTTATCCCAAGGCAGGATCACTACCGCCAAATTTGCATGCTTTTTCTGACTCAGATTTGGCTGGTTGCTATGACACTCGTGTGTCCACCAATGGTTTTTGCTTCATGCTTGGTACCTCATGTATATCTTGGTTGAGCAAGAAGCAGCCTACTGTGGCCACTTCCAGTTGTGAGGCTGAGTATAGGGAAGCTTTCAGAGCGACTGTTGAGTGTGTGTGGCTCAGACGCCTTTTTGGCTGATTTGCTATGACACTCGTGTGTCCACCAATGGTTTTTGCTTCATGCTTGGTACCTCATGTATATCTTGGTTGAGCAAGAAGCATCCTACTGTGGCCACTTCCAGTTGTGAGGCTGAGTATAGGGAAGCTTTCACAGCGACTGTTGAGTGTGTGTGGCTCAGACGCCTTTTGGCTGATTTGGGTGTTGGCCAGTCTTCTGCCACCACCATCTTCACTGACAGTCAGAGCGCATTGGCAGTTGCGAGGAACCTTGTGTTCCATGCTCGCACTAAGCACATTGAGGTGCATTATCACTATGTCAGGGAGAGGTTATGTCAGGGAGAGGTTCTCTGCTCGGGAGATCAGCTTGGCATATTTGCCCACGCAGGAGAACATTGCAGACCTTTTCACAAAGGCTCTGCCTAGGGAGAAGTTTGAAGCTTTCCGCAAAGCTTTGGGCTTACTTCCTTTTGTGGAGTGATTTCCACATAGCTTGGCACTTCCTTATACATGAGTGCCAGCTCCTTGTTCACCGCATCACTCCCAGGGGGGATTTGTTGATATATTTAGGTAGTGATGTGTGTGAACACTCTAGGACCGCCGGGGCACTTTTTTCCCTCTTTAGGAGGTTTTTTTCCCCCGGCTTGTATATATGCCTGTTGCCCTAATGGGCTACTTATCTTTGTACATTCTCTAGTAATACATTCAGTATTGTGTGTTTGTGCTCCAAGCTTCTTCTTCTTCCTTGTGTTGTTCGCGTGCTTCCGAAGACATCTATCTCCAACAGAATGGACATGATAAAAACAAAATACCTTGAAGATAATAATATCGTAGTTGAAAATATGGCATGTCATATATGCATGTATAGATGGTATACAAGGCCAAGTTTGCTTTACACATCGAGTTGTCTCACTCTGCCCTCTAAACTGTTGGTGTGTGAGTAAGTGAGGAAGCACGAATATCAAATGCATATCTTCATCTTCAATTGAGAACCTTCAATGGTGTTGAGATAGGCTTGCAATCATCAAAACCAAAATGTTGAAATAGGGCCATATATGTGATCTCAAAAGTATGTTGCCAATCAACCATAAGCATGCCAATTTTCTCAACAGATTTCAAGAGAATATCATTGACATGTCCAATCAAGAGAATATAATCAACATAAAGGACAAGCACTATAAGATCAGCCCCATCTTTGCGTACATAAAGTGTGCTTTCAATTGGACTACATGTAAAACCAAGATTCCAATCATATGCTCTTGACTTTTGATGGCATATCCAGGAGGTTGCTTCACATGCACCTCTTCTTGCAAATCGCCATTCAAGAAAGTTGTTTTTATATCCAATTGATGCACCTTTCAACCACGACGGGAAGCCAATGCAATCACAGAACGAACGAACTGTAGACATGCGCGAAGTAGGTGCAAAAGTCTCCTCATAATCTATGCCATATGTTTGCACATAACCTTTTGCAACTAGTCTAGCTTTGTAGTGATCAATGTTACCAACTAACTTCCTCGTAATTTTGTAAAGCCACTTAGTACCAATGGTATTCTTACTTTTTGACAATTTACATAATTTCCAAGTAAAAGTTTTGTGAATAGAATCCAATTTTAATTGCATTGCACTCATCCAATTTGAATCATCACATGCATCTTCAAAAGTGAGTGGTTCTTCATTACATTGGTTGCAATAAGAGATACATCCACAGAGTCACTTGATGCATGGAGAGAGCTTGATGTTGTTCTACCAAGTAAAGGGACACTCAACTTGCTTTCTTGCAAGTTCATTTGCAACCATTTTGGCATGGATTATGCATCCTTGATAGACATGTGTTCCTCATGTAATACATTGGCTGTAAATTTTGCACATTTTTAGCCATATTTGGCTCGACATTTTCAGCCATCTTTGACTGAATTTTTTTGCTATATTTCTCTGCAAATTTCGAGAATTTTCAGCCATGTTTGACTGGAATTTTTCAGCCATATTTGGCCGAAAATTTTCAGCTTTTTGAACCTTATTTGGATGGCTTACATGACCATCGTCAAGCGCACCACTTTGAAACAAATCCATGAGTGTATCAAATACATCTTGTGAACTCAATGTTGGCTGAAATTTGCATTCAAATAAAGGATAAAATGAATTTTCAACAAATACCACATTTTGATTTACAATAATTTTGTCCGTCAATGGATGGTATAAGCGATAACCTTTACTCTCACTTCTATATCCAATAAATATACATTTCTTTGCCTTGTATATCAAGTTTGTGACATTGTTATGATGGCACAACAGCATATGCCAAATAATTAAATTTGAGAATATGACTAACCATTGGCTTCCACCCATTCCTCGTCTCATAAGGTGTTATGACTCTCAATGCTTTGTAAGACAATGATTCAATACATATTTTGCACACATGACCACTCCCATCCAAAACTTAACTCGAAGATGCTTTCATTTAACCATACATCGTGCCATTTCAAGAAGTGTTCTATTCTTGCATTCTGCAACCATTTTGTTGAGGTGAATATGGCACTGTATATTGGTGCACAGTATCTTTTTCACAAAGAAAAGCATTAAATACATGTGACATGTATTCACCACCACGATCCCGCGAAGAGTCAAAAGCTTATTTCCACAAACAAACATAGCTAAAAATACTATAAAGCAAGAGAATACATCATTCTTCGTTTTCATAGGATACACCCAAGTATATTGTATGGCATATTGCATCATCACTGAAGGTAACAAAGTATAAATGCTTGCCATAATATGGAGTCTTGATCGGACCACATACATCATTATGCACAAGCTACAATTTGTGTAGCATTTGTAACACCATCTTTGAGAAAAGGAGCACAATACATTTTTCCATGGACGCTTTTCAATGGACTCACGTGTTTGCAAACCAATAACCATATCCTTCTTTTGCAAGTAAAGCAAACTATTGAAGTTCAACAAAGTGTGCATAAATTTTTGCACTAGGAATAGTAGGAACAGAAATCAAATTCTTCTTAATACCGGGTACATACAATGCATTCTTGAGAGTAACAGTACTTTCATTTGCAATTGTAAGTTGAATTTCTCCAACTCCAATAATAGGATAAGAAACATTGTTTGCACATACAACATGGAAGAACCGTCGGGTCAATTGTCGACATCTTCCACTATGTTCCATAGTTTCTTTGCAACAAAAACATTCATCATGTAAGACCACATTGGATAGTTGGTCCCATCAAACTTATTTTCAGCTTGAAGCATGCCAAACAAGTCATTGTTGCTTACCATTGCACCAAAAAACTAAAAAGTAGCAAGATATGAACTTCAACAAAACTGAAATGCAGGTTGAAATGAAACTCACAAATTGTAACTCCGATTGCGAATCTCACTGCACCAATGGCTTCGAAGGGGGGATGAAACCCCAACACACTGGGCGGAAATTATTTGTAAGTGTTGAGCTTAGTATTTCTATGCTCCAAAATCAATTTGCACCATTAAAAGTGAGAACGGCGACATCATGAAGAAACAACAGGTTGAGATGAAGTTGAACTTGCTTTGCTACCACCGTTGGGTGTGTGAGTGAGTGAGGAAGAAAGAATGGAAGTACACACGAGTGAAGAAGGAGATCAAAACTCAGAGCCACATGGCGAAAGAGCGAAGAAGGAGATCGAAGCATAGAGACACGCGATGGCTAGAGGGGATGATCTGTAATAATAGAATGAGTGCAGTGAGAGCTATAAGTGAATCCCTAAGTACAAAGTACCACCATATATGAGTATATCATATATAGATGGTTATATGATACTCGAGGAACACATAAGTGTAACATATACATCTTAATCCATCTCCAATCTACAAGAGAGGAACACATAAGTGTAACATATACATCTTAGTCCATCTCCGATCTACAACAATCATGCTAAGAGCATCTAAGTCCTGTTGCAATCTATTGCAGACCAAGACTATACAACCAAATATGGTATCACTAGGTCGAACCATGTCTAAAGTACTAAATGATCGAAAAATAGCAAAAGCATTATGGTTCTTCTTGACAAATGAAATAACTTGTTTTCTTATGTCCTCTATAAAGAGATCAATGCAATGAGCAATAATAATAGAATGAGTGAAGTGAGAGTTATAAATGAATCCCTAAGTACAAAGTATCACCACATATGAGTATATCATGTATATATGGTCAATAATAATAGAATGAGTGAAGTGAGAGTTATAAGTGAATCTCTAACCGTTTCCCTGAGTATAGGGAAACGGTTCACATCAAAGGTATTCGAGGAGCACATACGTGTAACATATACATCTGAGTCCATCTCTGATCTACAACAGTCATGTCAAGAGAATCTAAAACCTATTGCAATCTATTGCAGACCAAGACTATACAACCAAATATGATATCACTAGGTCGAACCATGTCTAAAGTACTAAATGATCGAAAAATAGCTAAAGCGTGATGGTTCCTCTTGATAAATTAAATAACTCATTTGGCATCAGCTATCAATGGAAGTAATTTTCCTATGTCCTCTATAAAGAGATCAATACAATGAGGAGTACACAGAGTCCAAACTCTAGTAGGGAACTCACTCTCAATCATCTCACCCAAACTTGGACCATGTTCTCTATCCCTACTTCAAGAATGGCTTCCCTAATATGTTTGAATATAAATTCAGCTGTAATGCACACTCCTATCTTGCTAGCAATCCACTGTTGTAAGGAAATATATGCCTAAGAAAGAGGAAACAAGGATATTAATAATGTGGTGTCCTCTGATATCATTCCATCCATCAAATATGATGGAAAGGCCACACATTGCCAACCCAATATAATCGGTTTTAGCATAATCTCTATTCTATTCCGCTCCTCATCTAGATGGGTCCACCCAATTTCCTGTATTCCACTCCATGCAAATCATCACAAGGTCCTACTTGAGCAATGGTGTTCACCATTAGTTTACAAGCATCCTTGCACACCACATTGAAAGAGAGCTTGCATTCAAAAATGCAATGCTCAATCTCAATGTCGGCGACTTTGCGTGTGTCTTCTTCAATATAGTATACACATATGAAGAATCGAGACTACCTTGCCGAGATCATTGTGGAGGTGCAATTGACTCATCAAAGTCAACACTGATCTCACTTTGTGTGCAAGTTCTAGTACAAGAAGAGGTTCCCACATCTTGTGAGGCAGCTGCATCTGTTTTCTATAAGGTGTTTATCTCTACACTTGCCAAATCACGAGGACGAGCATCTCTAGCCTGTAGTGCACTTAGAAGTTTCAACACTCAAGACATTCAAGACTAAAGATTGAAGAAGTCAAGAGTCAGCTTAATTTGAAAGTAATAGGTTAAATAATGGAATGGACTGAAAAAGTGGGCTGATGCAAGTTGCAATGGGATGAAGCAAAGGTGTTGAACTTTATGGGCTGATGCAAGTCCGCTGATGCAATGGAACGATGCAATGGACTTATGCAAGTCTACAGGATGAAGCAAACAGGCTAAACCTTATTTGCTGATGCAATGGGCTGATTCAAGTGCAAGAGGTTGAATCAATGGGTTGAGAAAGGTGTAATGGGCAGAAGCTATGGGCCTACGGCTGAAGGTTGCAGGCTTGAATTGAAGCTCTTGCCTCAAGTGGTAGCACGTGGAAGTATTGAACCAGCTCGGGAATACTCTCAAAGTGCATGTGAGCATGACAATTGGTGTGAATCCCTAAGTAACTGCCCGGAAAAAAAAAGGGCTTGATGACAACGCACCATTTGGTACCGAATGGATTGGGACCGGAAAGCACCTTAAAAGGATTCGGTGTGTGCACCGAATCAACACTAAGATGATCCCCTTATATGTAAATGCGAACTGGATAAGGATGCAAATCAAGCAGAATTATGCATGTATGTCATGGGTACAAGCCCATTGGGAGGTTCACAAAGACTTCTTCAGAGATGGAAAGGTCATCACATGATACAATCAAGAGAGAAAGAATATTGTACTCTCAATCTTTTTGAGTTACAGTCTAGAATGAGGACCACATGATAATATGATTACTTTAGCCTTCATGTCTTTTTGCACATTGCTCTTTGTAGTTTTCTATGGTCTAAGGTATAGAGTGCGTATATAAAGCCTCCAAAACAACATACACGGGTGTAGTAGAGCGAAATGGCATCAATTATGAGATCGAGATAGTTTGTGTCTTCTTCAAAAGAGCGTGTATTTTGAATTGTAGTCTTTTAAGATTCATAGAAACATTCTAGATGTTTCTATTGATTCGAATTATGCTTGTCTCAAAATGAAAAAGATTTTAATTATGGTCAGTTATTTCAGCTTTTGGAAAAAATGTGTGCATCTTTGCTCAACAAAGAATGAACCCCCTATAGCTACACCCTTCAACATGTAAAGCTTCGCATAAAGCCACATCCACTATAGTTATTGAGTGCACTTGAACCTCCGATCAACTTACATATGAAGATGGTGGTGTACATTTTAGTTCTTCCATGGCACAAAATCTAGTATAACATGTACATATTATAAATACGAAATCATATTTTCACTAAGATGGCTGTAGTAGGAATCATTGTATCCATCAACAAAACGTAAATATGCGGTGGTGAACTTATTTCACGGCAATTTTGGTAGTTAGTTTGCATTTTTAAACCATTCAGTAGCGTTCCACTCAATTATTTAACTTATTATGTTCATTTCCTGCGTTTATGGTTGTTGATGGCTTCCCCACGTGTGACACAGTATCTCGGGCTTACTATGGGAATGGAGGAAAAGAAAAAATGAAAAGGGATGAAAATCACTTTCGCTGACCTCAGCCAACAAGAAAACGTAACCATGATGCAGAATTATCAATTATCCGCAACAAGAACATGACTTGTATTACGTTTGTTATGGTCCTGAACGTAAAGATCGCTTTCTTAGTTCTTACCTCTGTCTATTCATTAGCTCTACGTTGCCATTTGAGCCTCCATGGGAGGCCAATTAACGTTGTAGCCCGAATTTTCTGGCCAAATGAAGCCTCTGGAGACAACAACCCACACTTGCCTTCCCAAGTTTCCTGCTGTGGCGGGCGACAACCCTGCACGAGTAACGAGCCAATAATGAGCGAAACATTCGCCAATCTTCTGTAGAGTCCACTGAATTTCAAAGCCATGAACCAGATCTCACGACGTAACAGCAGTGGCGTGCTTCACAATACCTGGGTGTGTGTAAGTGCGTGATCGCAGAACGTTCTCGGACTGCACGAAGTGAGCATTTTTATCGACCATGAGACCCCCTGCAGCGAGAGCTTTATTCTCGCACTTGTTCTAATTGACTGGTTTCGAATATTTCTTTATTGCTTTCGAGTTTTGACTCACGATGTCCTGACGTGCATATATATATTTCGATCCCCCTGTGAGTGTGGGCGTCGGACGGCGGTCTCAAAATTTGACGGAACCCGGTCCCCCGATCTCCCTTGCTATCATCATTCATATTTGTCGCCATTAGTTAGTTGCATTGCACACAAATATGAAAAATACTCGATAGTAGGAGACTATCATTTGTAAGCCTAGTGGTTTGATGTTTAGAGCATGTGTGTCCAAGTTCACGGAGCTTAGTAGTGGTTTGATGCTTAGAGTCTTCGGAAGGAAGTCCTGAGTTCAAGTCTTGGTTGTATATATATATATATATATATATATATGAGTTTCTCAAAGATGGGTGCCTTTACCTTACAAGGTCTAATGTGTGACTGTGTTTTCAATTCATTGTACTCTCAAAAAAACAAAGCAATGGACATGGTTCATGGTCCATAGAAGTATATGGAAGAATGCTTGAGTCCATACAAGTTGTTTAACACCCCCCCCACATGCAAGAGATGCCACATACTAGGAGACTATCATTTGCAAGTTATGGATACACATGGTGTCCAAACTCACGTAGCTTAGTGGTTTGATGCTTCGAGTCTCTCCAAGAAAGTCCTAAGTTCAAGTCTTGACTAGATATATTTATGAGTTTCTCAAAGATGGGTGCCTCAACCTTACGAGGTCAGGTGTGTGAGTGTGTTTCTGATTCATTGCACTCTCAAAAAACAAGAAAAGCAATGGACATGGTTCATGTGAGAGTTAAGTTTCACTCTCCTTGGCAGCAATTGGTTGAGATGAAGATTTTTTTTTTTTGGCAAATCCTTTATAGAAGTATATGGAAGAATGCTCGAGTTCATACAAGTTGTTTAACACCCCCTCTATGCACACAAATAAAAAATATTCGATAGTAGGAGACTATCGTCTGGAAACAATGGACATGGTGTCCAAGCTCGCGTAGCCTAGTGGTTTGATGCTTTGAGTCTATGGAAGGAAGTACTAAATTCAATTCTTAGTTGGACATATCTATGAGTTCCTCAAAAGTGGGTGCCTCTACATTGTGAGGTGAGCTGTGTGAGTGTATTTCCAATTCATTGTACAAATTCCAATGGGTGCCTCTACATTCCAAGGTCAGCTATGTGAGTGTGTTTCCAATTCATTGGCAAATCTTTTATACAAGTATATGGAATAATTTTTGAGTCCATACAAGTTGTTTAACACCCCCCCCTATGCACACAAATAAAAAATACTCGATAGTAGGAGAGTGTCGTCTAGAAGCAATGCACATGGTGTCCAAGCTCGTGTAGCCTAGTGGTTTGATGCTTTGCATCTATGGAAGAAAGTTTTGAATTCAATTCTTGGTTGGACATATCTATGAGTTCCTCAAAGATGGGTGCCTCTACATTGTGAGGTCAGGTGTGTGAGTGTGTTTTCAATTCATTGTATTTTCCAAAAAAAAAAAAAAAACAATGGACATGATTCATGTGAGAGTTAAGTTTCACTGTCCTTGGAAGCTACTGGTTGAGATGAAGAATGTTTTCCTTTTGGCAAATCTTTTATAGAAGTATATGGAAGAATGCTCGAGTCCATAAAAGTTGTTTAACACCCCCCCCCCCACACACACACATGCAAGAGATGCCACAAAGAAGAGGAGAACCAGCATCTCTTTTAAGTGTGTCCTAAGAATAGAAAGTATCATACTCAGAACAAACTAATCTCAATCTTGATGCATAGATCTCTTGGTCGAAAACCATCATGAGTGAGGTGTTGGGTTGTTTAGCAATCTTTGGAATGTTTTCATACTAGAAGGATTGTAAAAGATATGAAAGAAAATAGTATAGTCAATTATGGAAACTCTCCGAGGATTACTCTATTGAAACTAAAAAGGGAATGGAATCCATATGCATGTTCCTTAACATGTCTTTTGTTAATTAACTTCAAGCTTTTTTTATATATATTGCTGAATGAAGATTTTGAGGAGAACCCTCGAAGATTTTGAGGAGAACCCTCACTAGTACTTCGTATTTTTAGCATCAATATTTCTTTAGAAATAGCCTTGAAAAGTAGATGTAGAAAGCTCTAAATTTTCTAAAACTTGGGAACCTTCTTCCTCAAGTTATCTTGGAGCTATTTATAAATTTTGAGAGTCATTAGATGAGTAGAGATAATAGTTTTGAAGTTGACAACTATTGAAGAAGATAGTTCATTTTTGGACAAGTATGTAAGTCATTGATGAGAAGATTTGGAGGACTTGAAACTCATTTGTATTCATTCACTATTAAGAATAGATCTCTCCTATTGGAGATGTATTTTGTGAGACTATTGTTTGCAATCAATGGACATTATTCATGTGAGAGTTAAGTTTCACTCTCCTTGGCCGCTCCATACAACTTTAACACCCCACTCCCCCCCCCAAAAAAAAAAATGCAAGAGATGCCACAAACAAGAGGAGAACATCAAGAATCTCTCTCGTTTAAGTGTGTCCTAATAGTAAAAAGTTATCATACTCTATACAAATTATTCTCAATCTTCATACATAGATCTCTTGGTTGCAAGCCATGATGAGTGAGGTGTTGGGTTGCTTAGCAATCTTTGGAATGTTTTCATAGGAGAAGGATTGTAGAAGATATGAAAGAAACTAGTATAGTCAATTACGGAAATTCTCCAAAGGATTACTCTATTGAGAGATCCTTTACCATCTTTCTCAATCACATAACAGATTTGAGAATTACTAGAGTGCCCCCCACATACATTCAATGATCCTTGTAATTCAAAGAGATAAGCTTAAAAAGGAATGGAATCCCCTACAAATCAAATATAGGTTTAGTAACATGTTGTGTATCTCCTCCTAATTTTCTTGTGCATGATTTTTTGTTAATTAACTTCAAGATTTTTTATATACATACATGGTATTTTGTTAATTAAATTCAAACTTTTTGATATATATATATATGTGTGTGTGCTAATTAATATGGAATAAAGGAACGAAGATTTTAGTGGTATTTATCATTTCAAAGATTCTCTTTGATTTATTATTTTTAATATTCAATTTATTGAACTAGAATTAGCAACGTTCTTTTGTTAGCAATGAGCTTTCTATGGTTAAGCAATTATGAGACCTTTGGTAGCTCGAAATATAAGAGCATAAAACTGCCTATATGTGTGCCTACACGTGTATTAATCTTCGAAAGCCTTGACAACTCAAAAGCCCACTAACATGCCAAGGGGCGTTAGCCCAAGCGGTTTATGCCATGAACTGGTTGGGATGATGTCCCGAGTTCAAGTCCTACATAGACTCGACATGTCCAATGGAATCCATATGTTGATGGCTTCCCACCCTTTCATAGTGGTACTTTCCAAATTTCTTGTACTCTCTCAATCAAAAGTAATAATAAATAAATAAATAAAATCCCACTAGCATGATAGTCTACGGCTTTATTGATTTGAGTGTTCCAAGTTCTATTAGCATGTCAATTGATAGAATTGCTAGGGAATTACTTCCAAGTCTTACCCTCCCATAACAAAGTTTGAACTTATGACGACACATCTTGAGCTTAAGAATGTTACTCCTATGTCATTCCTATTTTACCATAATTCTTTTCACACAACTGTATTAACATGAGTGAAGTGGGCATAAAATACATATCGAATCTCAAAAGGACGTTTGAGAAACATGAGTCATCTTTATATTGGAAGTGGCAAAGCCCTAACGAGTATGTGGATAAGAGAGTGGTGATGGCAACAACATGTGCATGTTTGCAAGATCTTCCTTTAACTGACCAAGAACACGAATACACAATTCTTATGTTCACTCATAATTTCAAATTTCAATGTCAATTAGGCTTTCTTATCATTCTAAAACTTTGGTTTAGTATTCCTATACATAATAGAAGCTTCATGAAATGGAATCCATTTCTTTATGTGTTGTTGGAATTTGGGGGGTGAAAATGCACATAGATAGCATGAGAAAAGAAAAAGAAGCTTAAGAGAGGAACACGGAATGTAATACTAAGTGTGGAGTATATAAAGATAAGTGTCCCTTTAGCTTTATGGGTGTATCGACATGTGGGGGCGAAAACCTCCTATAGATGGAAAAATTTGCCTCAAAAAGTTCTAAGTGTGTTTACACACATCACTACCAAAATATACCAGCAAACCTTCTATGGGAGCGATGTGGTGAATAATAGGCTGACACTTATGTATAAGGAAGTACGAACCGATGTGGATTAATATAAATCTACTAAACGGACTAAGTGAAATCTTTATGAAAAGCTTTGAACTTTTCATGAGGAAGCAACTTTGTGAAACGGTCTATAACATTATAATCTGTGAACACATAAGCCAAATTGATCTCTCCAACAACAAGCTTCTTTCTAATGTAATGATAGTGCACTTCTATGTGCGTAATTTGAACATGGAGCACTAGGTTCCTCACAACTATAGATGTGTTCTAACTATTGGAAAATGTGGAGATCGTAGAGGTTTGATCAGCACCCAAATCATCCATATTAAGGTGTCTAACCCACTCACACTCAAAAATAGCTATGAAAGTTGCCCTATACTCAGACACACAAGTAAAAGTGTCCATAATAGGCTACCTCTTTGTAAATTAAAATATGCATGAGGTACCAAGCATGAAGCAAAATCACTTTGTGGACACACAAGTGCCATGATAGAAAATCAAAATTAAGTAAAAAAAAGGCATGTAAATGGGGTGGTAATGATCTCCCTTAAGAAAAAAACAATCCGAATGAGCAAGAGACACACTTAATTGTAGTAAAATATGTCAAGAGACACATTTAATTGTCTGTCAATGCTTGACAGCTAGGCTATACATAAACCTGCTCATCCAAGAGACAACAAATTAAACATCAAGTCAAGTGATGGATACATAAACAAGGCATCCAACAAAATTTTAATGCATATGAACATCACGAACATCTTTGACATCATCAAGACTCAATTATAAACATGTCTTCATGGGATTGGCAATGGATTCATAGTCCTCAAGGCCAAAACATTGCAATTTAAGTTTCAATCTCAAAAATAGCTATGAAAGTTGCCCTATACTCAACCTCACAGGTAGAAGTGTCCAAAATAGGCTATCTCTTTCTAAATTAAAATATGCATGAGCTACCAAACATGAAGCAAAATCACTTTGTGGGCACACAAGTGTCATGATAGAAAATCAAAATTAAGTAAAAAAAAGCATGTAAATGGGGTGGTAATGATCTCCCTTAAGAAAAAAACAAGCCAAGTGAGCAAGAGACACACTTAATTGTAGTAAAATATGTCAAGACACACATTTAATTGCATGTCAATGCTTGATAGCTAGGCTATACACAAACCTACTCATCCAAGAGACAACAAGTTAAACATCAAGTCAAGTGATGGATACATAAACAAGGCATCCAATAAAATGTTGATGCATATGAACATCAAGCACATCTTTGACAGTCTCACATGTCTTCGTGGGGTTGGCAATGGATTCATAGCCCTCAAGGCCAAAACATTGCAATTTAAGTTTCAATTATTTTGTTTGACACAAATCAATGCCTCCATCGACTTTCTTAAATTGAATGTCAAATAGTGATGCAAATGCCCAAAATGGGAGATCTCAAAAGAGGCTTGCAAACAAACCTTAAACTCATAGCCTTCTTTCAAAAGGGCAATTCCCATAGAAAAAGAAGTACCATTCCTCATAATAGCATCAGATTCTGATCACATAGTAGCCATCAAATTTCCAAAATTATGTGCTTCATCAAATGAAACAAGCTCATTCTCATCATAATGGCTAGAAATAGCCACTGCATAGAAATTTGATGCAAAATAAGCACCATGGAGCAATAAAGAAAAGGTGCATATAACTTACTATTTCTCAAAGATTATACCAAAAAATTTGGCATAGATTTTTCTTCAGCATATGCTTTCTCATCAATGAGTGCATCATGTCTAGGACTTAATGATTGACTTGTACTCATGCCATTCTAGATCTTCCTAACCTTGAGTGTACTCACAAGTAATAGTTTTTAACTAAAGTACCTTGTGTCCTATGACAATCCATCATCTAGCTTGGTAGTAGAATGAAATCTCTACATTCCACTAACAAAGAAGTCCTTGGTTTGTCATCAAGAACCTTTGGAATAAGTTCTACTGGAAGAACATCAATGAAACTAGTGCAAACTCTACTATTTTCTCTTCCCTCTAGTTTGGCATGTGAACACAAAAGCATTCCTCCATGAGATTCAGATAATCCATGAGTGCCAATTCTCATAATTGATTATCAATCATCATCCTCATGATGAAGCACCAACTAAGATTTTGGTAACAAAATTGGTTAGATCTATCCCTATCTCCTAAAAACCCTAAAGAGAGAAGTTATCACTACATCTCTATTCTCTCTAATGCCAACAAGTAGAACTCCTCAACTAGTCAAAGACCATTATTGGGACTAATAACCAATCTCCTAGAGTCATCAAGGAAGACTCAACTTAATAACCATGATAAACTAATCTCCCTCTTGTCTTTGATAGAAGAGTGCCACTCCTATCTAGACAACCTAAAAATGAGAAAGTAAACTCTCTCTATCTAATGTCATCTAAGGAAAAAAGCTCTAGCAATGGAGTATATTACACTTTCCCTTTCCTTTAAAAGAGACTATGATGGATTCACTTGGTTCCACTCTCCATAGATGAGGCCACACAAGTTCCCGAACTCTTTTCATTCTTAATCAATGGAGGATCAAACTCCCATGTGAAGGAAAACCACAACGAAGATAGAGTTTATGAATCCTTAAAGACACACCTGGTTCTACTCCTCAAATCTCAATAAAGAGATGTTCTCAGTAGAAATTGTACTCTATGGATGATGAGCCCTTTATATTCCACTTTCCCTTTCTCTTAAAAGAGACTCTGATGGATTCATTTGGATTTACTCTCCATAAGTGAGACCACATAAGCTCTCAAATTGTTTCCCTTCATAATCATTGGAGAATCAAACTCCCATGAATGAAAACCACAAAGAAGATAGAGTTTATGAATCCCTAAGTAGAGGCCTAGCTCTACTCCTCAAATCTCAATAATGAGATATTCGCTAAATCTCTATCTTGAGTCTAGTAGAAATTATACTCTATGCATGATGAGCCCTTTTCTTCCTAGCCATAGAAGAGAGCAATCAAAGGGAAATAATCCCCACTGTCCCATACAAGTAGTTCTCATCTCCAATACATGGAAGCATAAAATCACTAAACATATCATACACCTAGTTTTCATCACCAAGATGGAACTCTCATATATCTTGTATGGTGGATTCTCACGAACCCCATATGCTCGAACTAAAACAACCTGGTTTAGATGATATTAAGCTCGTCAACCCACCAAGTTGTGGATAATGGGTTCTCCTATGCGCAACGAAAACCTGTAGTGAACCCTTGTATGTCCAACACTTGGACAAACAACTAAACCTTAGATACCTTGCTTCTCTCAATGAAAAACTCAAATGGACTTATGCCTTTAGCCAATCAAAATAGACAAAGAGAGCTTTATAACAAGCTATAAATAACTTAATTTTGACAAGTTTTGATTAGGAAATGCAATGATGAAGATGAACTATCTGTCCACACAAGTATGCTAAAGAATTGAACTTCACTCTTGAACTGATAACTCCCTAAATAAATATCCTTTGAGAAAGATATTTGAGCCAAAGAAATTAAACAGAAATAGCTTTCTAAGAAGCTAAAATCAAGTAATTTGGATGAGTTTTGATCAATGAACTCAACTATCCAAGATAGACCACCTCCACACATAAGTATACTAAAAAACTGGACTTCACTCTCTGATAGATATCTCATAGAATATAGATTTTTTGAATGAGGTAGTTGGGAGAGAGAAAGTACATGCAAAGGGATTTCCAAAAAGCTAATATACAAGCAATTTGGATATGTTTTTGTTGGGAAATTTAAGCGACCAAAATAGACTACTTGTCTACATATGTATGCTAAAAAACTAGACTTCTCTCTTTGATTGATATCTCGTAGAATATATAGGCTTTGAAGAAGATATTTCAGAAAATTAAAGTGCACAAGATAAGCTTTTCAATGAGTGTTTAAAGATAAGAAATGGTTACATATACACTGAGATATGAGCTTCACAACAAAGCTATGTACAAAATGACATGCGGCTAGAAGGAGTCTATGGGAAGACAAAATGACAAAATGACAAAATGACCAAATCCGACTATTGGGAGCTCTTGTCTCTTTCTCTCTTTTTTTATAACATGCTCCCACTCCACCTTTATAACCAATGAGCATGTGAAGAATTTTGTGCCTCCTTCTTAACTTACCACTTTGCCCACTACATGCCACTTACCACAAGGGAGATATTGTATCTTTTACTCATCATGAATTTTGACTAGAATTTTTTTTTCTTTTTATCTTTTCTCTTCTTTTCCTTTATCTTTATATTTGGTAAATTTATCCAAGCATAGCTCATGTGAAAATGAGCTTGTACATTTATCTTCAGCACTCCCCCTCAAGCTCATTTGGGAGTTATCTTCAACCATGTTTGCAAATTTATCACATCCTTGAAACCTTTGAGTTTAGAAGCATCCAAGAACTTTGTAAACATATCTGAAACATGCTCTTTGGTTCTAATTAACTTTATATCCACATCTTTGCTCAATACCTTCTCCCTTACATAATGGTATGGACCTCTATGTGCTTGCTCCTTGTATGAAACATAGGATTGCTTGCCAAGTAAAGATGGTTCCAACTTGTACTTCAAGATCATCCAAAAGCTTTTTAATCCACATTGCTTCACACGTGGCACAAGCTAATCCTCTATATTCAGCCTCCATGGATGAAACTGCAACAGTAGGTTGTTTCTTTGAGCTCCATGTGATAAGTTTGCTTCCTATCATGAACACATAACCTGAGGTTGATCTTCTATCTTCCTTTGAACCTGCCCAATCAGCATCGACAAAGCCTTTGACCTGCAATTCTTCATCAAACTTGTAAAACAAAGCATGATTAACTGTATGCTTTATGTATCTCAACACTCTCTTGGTTGAATTTAAATGTTCACTTGTCAAAGCTTGCATAACTAAGAAATTAGGTCTTGTAATGTTTGCATAGATTAATGGTCCTCCAATGCTTTTGTATGTCGTTACATCTTCCAATAGTTATCCATCATTTGAGCAAATCTTTGTATTTGTGTCCATGCGTTGAGGGAGTGATTTGCATTCACTCATTCCAAATATGAAAAGAACATCCAACAAGTACTTCCTTTGCATCAAGTAGATGCCACTTTTTCCATAAAAATCTTCAATTCCTAATAATACCTCTCTATTTTCTTCATTCTTCATGTATAATGAAGAATGAAGGATCTGCACTACTTGGGTTGTATCCACACTTAGTAGTGCAGATCCTTCATGTGCAATGAAGGATCTGCACTACTAGGGTTGTATCCACACTTATTTAGACATTCTACCAATCTCTGACTCCATGCTCTTCGTGCGTGCTTAAAGCCATAAAGTGCCTTTTTCAACCCGCAAACAAAGTCTAGATAAGTTTTTCGTCTTCAAATCCAACTGATTGACTCATGTATACCTCTTCTTGTAGTTCTCCATTGAGAAAAGCATTTTTTATGTCGAGTTGATATAATGGCCATCTCCTTGAAGCACCAATTGCTATTAATGTTTTGTTTGTTCCCATCTTTGCAACAGGGCTGAAAACTTCATCATAATTTATGCCCTGTGTTTGTTTAAATCCTTTGGCAACTAATGTAGCTTTATATCTAGCTAGTGAACCATCAGCATTCCTCTTTACTTTAAACACCCATTTGTTTGGAACAATCTTCATACCTTCTTTCTTTGGCACTAGCTCCCATGTGTGATTATCTTTGAGAGCTTTGATCTCCTCTTTCATAGCTTGCTTCCATTCCTTTTGTGTGGAAGCTTCTCCATATGTCTGAGGCTCTTTGTCTTTGATAACCTACATCATGTATGCAAAATGTTTTGCCATGAAACTATCATGACTCAGCCTTTGAGTTGGATACCTTGTCCTTGAAGATCTTCTTTCATTGCCTTTAGAAAGTTGCTTCTTTAACATATTCAACTTTACCTTCGAAGTGGTTACTCTTCATATTCTTCTTCACTTGCATCTATCTCATTGTTTGGAGTAGCACTTGCTTCTTCGACTCTAATATGAGCTGAATTTGGAGACAAAGAATGACTCCCCCTCCATGTTGAACATTCTTTAGTTGATGTAGATGCCTCTGGACCTGAAACCTTTGTGCTTGATTGTTGGACCTCTCTTTGATTTGTTCCTACATAATGATCATAATCTTCTTCAAGAATCTTTTTCTTCCCTTTATCTTCATACCATTTTCTTAGTTCATCAAAGACCACATCTCGCGAGACTCTTACTTCCTTTCTTCTAGGGTTGTAACACTTGTATCCTTTTTGCTCCGTCAAGTAGCCGATGAAAATGAATTTTTCTGACCTTGGTTTGTTCTAACTTCTTGTGGAATGTGAACAAAGCAAACACATCCAAACACTTTGAGGTGTGTAAGATCAGGTTTCTTACCGAAATATACCTCCTCTGGAGTCAAGTAATGTATTCCCAATGTTGTGCACCTATTCATCAAGTAAATGGCAGTTGTGGTCGCTTCAACCCAATAGTACAATGGTACCTTCATCTCGTCGAGCATTCATCTTGCAATTTCAGCAATTTGCCTATTTTTCCTCTCAGCTACTCCATTTTGTTGTGGTGTATACCTACAAATAAACTGCCTTTTGATCCCATTCTCTTGTAGAAAATCTAAAAATTCTTTGGAGAAGTATTCTCCTCCACCATCGGACCTTAAAGTTTTGATAGACCTTCCTGTTTCTTGTTCAATTTCAACTTCAACTTTGAATCTTTTGAATATAGAAAACACCTCTGATTTTTGCTTCATAAAAACAACCACACCTTTTTTGATTGATCATCAATGAAGGTGACAAAAATATATTAGCAGCCATTGATGCATCTTGAGTTGGTCCCCATACATCCGTATGTATCAAGTCCAAGCCATTTGGGGCCACATAATTGCTCCTCTTGAATGGCTGCCTCGTTTGCTTTCCTAGTTGACAAGCTTCACATAACTCATGTAGTCCAATGCTATTAAATTTTGGAAGACCTCTTACCACTTCATGTTCGCTCATGTACTTCAGCTTTGGAATGTTGATGTGTCCTATTCTTTTGTGCCATAAGTCTAGCTCTGAAATCTTCTTGTTCCCACATTGAATGTACATGACCTTTCCATGTGGATGTTGGACGTCCAAAGTGAACATCCTTCCTTCTCTTCTACCTCGAGCAATGACCTTGAAGCCTTCCTTTGGATTCTTTATGAAGCACCCATTCTCATTGAATATGACATGGTAACCCTTCTCTACCATTTTTCCTAGTAAAATCAAGTTCTTTGAAATTTAAGGAACATAAAAAACATCAGATAGTACCCTTGTTCTACTTGTATCTCCAATATTTATATCTCCAATATGTTCAATCATGTGTTGAGTATCATCACCTGTTTCAACACATCCTTTTCCACTTGGTACCTATAGATTAGTGAACAAAATTCCTTGGCATGACAGATGGTTCCTAGAACCTGAATCAATGTACCATGTTTTGTCATCTTCACAAGAGCTTCTATACTCATGTCTCATTGCAAGTAGTGTGTCCTTGCTTCCTTCACTTGAGGTGCTTGCATAGTTTCTTTGGGTCCTTTGATTGCCTCCATTTGGTCTTCCATTCTTCAGCCAACAATCACTAGCATAGTGTCCTACTTTACCACAATGATAGCATGTTACACATTTATGAGAATTGTAGGAGCCTCGGCCTCTTCCTCTACTTCTACCTCGACCTCTTCCTTGTGTGTTGGAATTTCATGCATCCTTGTTGTCTTCTTGATTGTAGTTGGAGTTGTTGTGACCTCTTCCTTTTCCTCTTGAGCCTCCTCTTGAGTTCCTTCCTTTACCTTGACCTACATATAACATTTGGTTGTGGCTATCCTTTCCTTTGAGGCCACCAAAGCTAAGCTCTTCTATGACAAGATGAGGGATTAGTTGTTCAAAACCTAGATATGCATCTTTCAAGTTAATGGAAGTTATAAAAGGCTTCCATCTTTCATCTTCTCCCAATCCATTGAAAGTATAACACACAAGATCTTTGTCTTCAACCGTTGTGCCAATAGAAGCTAAAGCATCACTTAGCTCCTTAATCTTCAAAGTATATTCATCTATGGATTGACTCAAACTTTTCTTGATTGTGTTCAAGTCATTCTTGAGTTGAAGTTTTCTAGCTTTGGTATTTGTTGAATACATGCTTTCAAGAGCTTCCCAAGCATGCTTAGCTTTCTCTTGATGTTGAATATGCTCTACCATGGCATTAGTAATGACTTGTGAAATGAGGAACATGACTCTCCTATTCCTCTCTTTCCATTCTTTTGCTTGCCTCTTTTTGACTTCGGTGGTCGTAGCTTGATTGATTTGAGGTTGAGCATCATTGCCGCTCACAATACCCCACAAGCCTTTGCCCAATAGGTAGTTGGTAATCCTAAACTTCCACATGAGATAGTTACCCTTATCCAATTTCTCTATTTGTTGACCCAAGTCAGCCATTGAAGACTATCAAAAACTTTGAGAGTTACCTCAAATAGTTATATTGTCCTTTGCTCTTGCATTTGTGAAGCTCCCCCTTGTTTGGTAGCTCCTCTTTTGCTTTTCTTTAACTCCAACTCTGTTGATGAAGCTTCAACACCAAGTTTGCTCTCATACAAATTGTGGAGAATGAGTTCTCCTATGTGCAACGAAAGGTGTAGTGAACCCTTGTATGTCCAACACTTGGACAAACAATTGCACCTTAGATAGCTTGCTGCTCTCAATGAAAATCTCAAACGGACTTGTGCCTTTAGCCAATCAAAATAGACAAAGAGATATTTCTCACAAGCTATAAATAACTTAATTTGGACAAGTTTTTATTAGGAAACACAACTGACGAAGATGAACTACCTGTCCACATAAGTATGCTAAAGAATTAAACTTCACTCTCGAATTGATAACTCGCTGAATATATATTCTTTGAGAAAGATATTTGAGGTAGAGAAAGTAGACCAAATAACTTTCCAAGAAGCTAAAAGTCAAGTAATTTGGATGAGTTTTGATTAGTGAATTCAACTGTCCAAAATAGACCACCTGCACACATATGTATACTGAAAAACTAGACTTCACTCTCTGATAGATATCTCATAGAATATAAATCCTTTGAATGCGATATTTGGGGGAGAGAAAGTACATGCAAAGAGCTTTCAAAAAAAGCTAAAAATTAACAATTTGGATACGTTTTTGTTGGAAAAGTTAACCGACCAAAATAGACTACCTGTCTACACAGGTATGCTGAAAAACTAGACTTCACTCTTTGATTGATATCTCACAGAATATATATGTTTTGAAGGAGATATTTGAGAATGAGAAAGTAAACAAGATGAGGAGTCTATGGGAAGACAAAATGACAAAATGACCAGATCCAACTATTGGGAGCTCTAGCCTTTGTCTCCCGTTGTTTAGAACGTGCTCCCACTCCACTTTTATAACCAATGAGCATGTGAACAAGTTTGTGCCTCCTTCTTAACTCACCACTTTGCCCACTACATGCCACTTACTACAAGGGAGATATTGTATCGTTTACTCATCATAAATTTTGACTAGACTTTTTTTTTTCTTTTTCTCTTTTCTCTTCTTTTACTTTATCTTTATATTTGGTAAAAATTTATCCAATCATAGTTCATGCGAAAATGAACTTGCACATTTATCTTCAACACAAGTCAAGCTAGTTATTAAGTACCAATGTAGGTACTTACTGGATTCCCTTACTATATGGGCATCCTATCTAACTTCCTCTCTCATTGGAATCTATTGCTCATAATAGAGCTAAGGTCGATACAAAGACCTATGTGAGACGTGGGAGCATATGTCAATGCTCCTTGTGATACCTATATGTGATGCGAACTTTCCTAGTGGTAGCCATCTAGGATATGCCATCTAGAATAACTAGCAATAGTGTCAATTGACTATGTTGACTTCTTAGTTTTTAGAATACGACTCCTTGTGGGTATTCCTATAACACCCCATAGTTCCTACTACTAAGGGACTATCTTATTACCTTCATTGACTCTAAAATTGAGCATAGATATCTCTTTAATATATATAGTCCTATCAAATGAAAGTATGAATCTTTCCTATACCAAGGTAAGAGTGAGATTTTTCCATATCTCCATAAGATAGATATTGTCTATCTTCCTCTAACAAGTTGATCATAAACATCGTCTAAATAGTGGATTAGTAAATAATCCCATACCAAGTATAAATTTTGTGCATGATAGGCACTAAATCATGAACAATAATACAAGATGATGAAATATAAAACCATTTAGATATTGGTGAACACTTTTATATGATATATGAATTGTTGGAGTTAGACGTCTGTGGAAGCACCCGAACAGCACAAGGAAGAAGAAGAAGCTTGGAGCACAACACACAAGACTGAATCTATTACTAAAGAATGTACAAAGATAAGTAGCCCATTAGGGCAATAGGTATATATACAAGTCGGGGAAAAAAACCTCCTAAAGAGGGAAAAAAGTGCCCTGGCGGTCCTAGAGTGTTCACACACATCACTACCTAAATATATAAACAAATCCCCCCTGGGAGTGATGCGGTGAACAAGGAGCTGGCACTCATGTATAAGGAAGTGCCAAGCTATGTGGAAATCACTCCACGAAAGGAAGTAAGCCCAAAGCTTTGCGGAAAGCTTCAAACTTCTCCCTAGGCAGAGCCTTCGTGAAAAGGTCTGCAATGTTCTCCTGCGTGGGCACATATGCCAAGCTGATCTCCCCAGTAGAGAACCTCTACCTAACATAATGATAATGCGCCTCAATGTTCTTAGTACAAGCATGGAACACAGGGTTCCTCGAATTTGTCAATGCGCTCTGACTGTCAGTGAAGATGGTGGTGGCAGAGGACTGACCAACACCCAAATCAGCCATAAGGCGTCTGAGCCACACACACTCAACAGTAGCTGTAAAAGCTTCCCTATACTCAGCCTCACAACTGGAAGTGGACACAGTAGGCTGCTTCTTGCTCAACCAAGATATACATGAGCTAACAAGCATGAAGCAAAAGCCACTAGTGGACACAGGAGTGTCATAGCAACCAACCCAGTCTGAGTCAGAAAAAGCATGCAAATATGGCGGTAGTGATCCCCCCTTGGGATAAAACAACCCAAGTAGCCGAGTACCACTCAAGTAGCGAAAGATGCGCTTAACCGCCTGCCAATGCTTGACACCTGGGCAATGCATAAACCTGCTCATCTATGAGACGACAAACTGAATATCTGACGGAGTAATGCATAAGTAAATCAGGCATCCAACAGCCTGCTGATAGAGGACATCATCAAATGCATATCTAGCATCATGAAGACTCAATCGTAAACCTGTCTCCATAGGAGTGGCAATAGGCTTACAGTCTTCAAGGCCAAAATGCTACAATAATGTGTCAATATATTTCGTTTGACACAAAGCCAATCCACCATCAACTTGCATAAATTGAATGCCCAAGTAGTGATGCAAATGCCCCAAATCAGACATCTCAAATTAGGCATGCAAATCAGCCTTAAAATCAGCAATATGCTTCTCATTAGGACCACTGAGAAGCATGTCATCAACATAGACAACAATGATCAGAAGCACGCTTAACATATAAGGTGCTTTCAGTTGGACTGTTCACCAAACCATGTGCAATCAGATAGGCATGTATCTTCTCATACCAAGCACGTGGTGCTTGCTTTAAACCGTATAATTATTGATATATTTAGGTAGTGATGTGTGTGAACACTCTAGGACCGCCGGGGCACTCTTTTCCCTCTTTAGGAGGTTTTTTTCCCCCGGCTTGTATATACGCCTATTGCCCTAATGGGCTACTTATCTTTGTACATTCTCTAGTAATACATTCAGTATTGTGTGTTTGTGCTCCAAGCTTCTTCTTCTTCCTTGTGCTGTTCGGGTGCTTCCACAGACGTCTAACTCCAACAATTCATATATCATATAAAAGTGTTCACCAATATCTAAATGGTTTTATATTTCATCATCTTGTATTATTGTTCATGATTTAGTGCCTATCATGCACAAAATTTATACTTGGTATGGGATTATTTACTAATCCACTATTTAGACGATGTTTATGATCAACTTGTTAGAGGAAGATAGACAATATCTATCTCCAACAATTGGTATCAGAGCATGTCCTCGCTTCTTCTAGGGTGCCGTCGACACTCCTCCGTTTGCAGTCTCAGATTCGCACGAAATTTGGTGAGTATACTCAAGGTGTTTCCGAGATCAAAACCGCTTCGCTCTCTGGTGCCGAAATCGCGATCTGAGCTCGTTTCGGCCTTCAAACGCACTATCGTAGTGCTTGTGCAGGCTATTTCGTCCTTTTGTGCCAAAGGTATATGACAGTTTCTTTTCGCCAGTTTAAGTGTCTCGAAGTCTGCTACAGGTCTAGCAGAACTCGTCTCGGTAGTTCCGTTCAACTTTTTGAGATACAATCAATTTTCTGCATCAAGGTATTTTAGTCACCGGCCATGGCTGAAAGCAGTGATGTATTCCGTATGTTGGCTGTTGAGGATAAGTTGGATGGTACCAACTACCCATTATGGGCTTATATGATGCGACATGTACTGGTTGCAAAAGGACTGTGGAACATTGTGCAGGGTGTTGAAAGACGTCCTGTTACACCTGCGACTACAGGTACTACAAATACAGGTGTTGGAGATGCTCGAGCTGATGAAGATGGTGTCGAAGATGATATTCCACAGATTCCTGTTCGTGCTGCTGTTTCTGTTGCACCTACTGTAGAGCAGATTCGTTGGGATGGTAGAGATGCCCAGGCACATGCATTGATAGCTTTGTCTGTCAAACGTGCCATTATTCCTCACATTCGCTCTTGCAGAACAGCAAAGGATGCTTGGGATACACTTACCACTTTGTACCAGGCTAGGAATGAGGCTCGTGTTGCTTACCTCCGAAAACAGTTGGAGAGTGAGCACATGAATGAAGGTGATTCTATGGACAGTTTTCTTACAAAGATCAAAGACCTGAAGGAACAATTGATTTCTGCTGATGAGGTTATACCAGATAGCTCACTTGTGCAAACCGTTCTGAATGGTCTTCCTGATTCATATTAGAGTTTTGCCTCTACTCTTCGGTTGATGATGAAAGGCAATCCGAATGCCTTGTCATTTGAGGAATTAGTCTCTGTTCTGTTGCAGGAAGATCAGTCCAGGCAGAATAGGTCCATTATGCGTGTTGCAGATCAAGCTTTCTTGGCTAGCCAGAAGGGCAAAGGAAAATGGAGCTCTTCTACTAGTAAGGAGAAATCTGCAAATGCTGCACAATCGAAGAACCAAGATCAAGATGAGAAGAAATGAGAAAAGCAGAAATTGTTCTGCAATTATTGTAAAGGAAATGAACATATTATAAAGAACTGTCCAAAACTGGCTGCTAAAGAGGCAAAGAAGAAAGAGGCTGGAATGGTTGTTGTAGAGGCCTCTACACCAAAAACAGAGTCAGCAAATCTTGTGCACGAAGAAGAATGTGCGTTTACTACTGTCTGCAGTTTTGACCCATCTCATGATCAGTGCATGTCTGCAGTAGACTTAGATGTTTGGTACTTTGACAATGGGGCAACCAAACATATTACCTCGCAGTACAGTTTCTTCTCTTCACTCGAGCCTGCCCCTACAGGGAATACTATCACATGCGCCAATAACTCCTCTTATCCTGTTATGGGAGTTGCTAAGATCATTATGACTACTGCTGATGGTAGTTCTTTCACTTTGTCAGATGCTTTATTTGTGCCAGGGATCAAAAAGTACCTGTTATCAGTTTCTACATTAGCCAAGATTGGCTTGGTTGTGAAATTCGTGGATGACAGGTGTACAGTCCATGATCTCTCAAATGGTGATGTGATTATTGCTTCTGGCATCTTATGTCGTGGGCTGTATAAGCTCATAGACTATGAAAGATCTGTGAATGATTCGGCATGTGTAGTTCATGATTCTCAGGCTATGTCATATGCAAAGCTTTGGCATGCACGCTTTGGTCATCTGAATTTTGCTAGTTTGCTACGCCTGCAGAAATCTGAAATGGTGTCCTCTTTACCCAAACTTGAGGCTCATAGAAAACATGTTTGTGAAGGCTGTATTTTGGGCAAAATGCAGTGTTCTTCCTTTCCAAAAGATGGTTCAGTTTGGGCTACGCAGAAATTGCAGCTTGTACATAGTGATGTCTGTGGTCCTATGCAAACACCCTCTTTTGGAAATTACCTTTACTTCGTGACTTTCATTGATGATTTTTCCAGGCATGCATGGGTATATCCACTCAAAGAAAAGTCTGAAGTGTTCATGTGCTTCAAAGAGTTTTTGAATTTGGCTGAAAATATGTCAGCATGTAAAATGGGCACCCTCCGTTCTGATCGAGGGGGGGAATATATGTCTTCAGATTTTAATGCATTTTTGGCTGAACGTGGGATAAAACACCAATGTACAGTGCCGTATACACCTCAACAGAATGGAGTTGCTGAACGAAAGAACAGATCACTCATGGAAATGGCGAGGTGCATGGTCAAAAGTCAGGCTTTACCACATAGTTTCTGGCTTGAAGCTGTCATGTGTGCAGCATATGTACTGAATAGGTGTCCCACTAAAGCGTTGCAGTCTATCACTCCATATGAGGCTTGGCATGACCGCAAGCCATCTGTTGCTCATCTGCGTGTTTTTGGTTGTTTGGCATATGCATTAGTGCCTGAACAACATCGCAGAAAATTGGATGATAAGGCAATAGAATGTATTTTTATTGGGTACAGTTCTAAAAGTAAAGGCTATCGTCTGTATCATCCACAGACTAAACGCATTCTGGTTAGCCGTGATGTTGTCTTTGTGGAAGATGCTATTCAACCATTGCTTTCATGTACTAAGGAGACATCTGTTAGCTCCAAAGACATGTATGATACTTTGATGCCTCTTTTTACAGGTGGACAGGCTAGTGCTGTTCCATTTCTTATGCAGATACTCATGATTCACTTGTTGATGAGAGAGCTGATATTGAGCAGGCAAAAACTATGCCAAAATGGCTGGTGCAGACTTTGCGTGACAGCAAATTAGATGCACCTTTATCATATCATACTGTTCAGGCTCTCATAGTGCCTCCTTTGCATCAGATTGCTATCCTATGGCTGCATCTAGTCTCTGTGATGAGAATGAGCCTCTTTCTTTTGATGAAGCACAAAATTCAGAAAAATGAATGCCTGCTATGCAATCTGAATATGATGTTATAATGAAGAATGGTACATGGTCTTTATGTGACTTGCCTCCTGGCAAGAAAGCCATTGACACTAAGTGGGTATACAAGCTGAAGCGTAAACCTGATGTTACAGTTGACAGGTATAAGGCTAGGCTTGTTGCAAAGGGTTATGCACAGGAAAGAGGCATTGATTTTGATGAGACCTTTGCACCTACATGTCGTATGACTACTGTTCATAGCATTTGTGCACTTGCAGCCCATCATGGTTGGAATGTAAATCAGTTGGACATTAAAACAGCATTTCTGAATGGTGACTTGCATGAAGAAGTGTATGTTTTTCAGCCCCGTGGCTTTGTGCAGAAAGGGCATGAAAACCGGGTTTGCAGGTTAAAGAAGGCATTATATGGTTTAAAGCAAGCACCACGTGCTTGGTATGAGAAGATACATGCCTATCTGATTGCACATGGTTTTGAGAACATTCCAACTGAAAGCACCTTATATGTTAAATGTGCTAATGATGTGCTTCTGATCATTGTTGTCTATGTTGATGACATGCTGCTCACTGGTCCTATTCAGACACATATTGCTGATTTTAAGGCTGATTTGCATGCCTCATTTGAGATGTCTGATTTGGGGCATTTGCATCACTATTTGGGCATTCAGTTTATGCACGTTGATGGTGGAATGGCTTTGTGTCAAACAAAATATATTGACATATTATTACAGCGTTCTGGACTTGAAGACTGTAACCCTATTGCCACTCCTATGGAGACAGGTTTACGATTGAGTCTTCATGATGCTAGAGATGCATTTGATGCTGTTCTCTATCAGGAGGCTGTTGGATGCTTGATTTACTTATGCATTACTCGGCCAGATATTCAGTTTGCTATCTCACAGATGAGCAGGTTTATGCATTGCCCAGGAGTCACTCATTGGAAAGCGGTTAAGCGCATCTTTCGCTACTTGAGTGGTACTAGGCTACTTGGGTTGTTTTATCCCAAGGGGGGATCACTACCGCCAGATTTGCATGCTTTTTCTGACTCATATTGGGTTGGTTGCTATGACACTCGTGTGTCCACCAGTGGTTTTTGCTTCATGCTTGGTACCTCATGTATATCTTGGTTGAGCAAGAAGAAGCCTATTGTGGCCACTTCCACTTGTGAGGCTGAGTATAGGGAAGCTTTCACAATGACTGTTGAGTGTGTGTGGCTCAGACGCCTTTTGGCTGATTTGGGTGTTGGCCAGTCTTCTGCCACCACCATCTTCACTGACAGTCTGTTGGTGGATTCTTAGACAAGAAGGAGTTTGAGGGTTTGTAGGAGAAAAGCGAAGAAACAAGAAGAGATAATACACCTGGAAGCTTCTGCCGATTGATTACAGTAAGAAAATTACAATGTTTGAAGTACAAAACAAGCCAATACCTCTCTGTGCACAATTCCACAAAGTGCCCAATTACAAAATACCCAATATCCCAAAGTCTTCTTGCCGCCGGCCTCCTCTGCACCATACCTCCACCTGCTTCAAGTTTATCCTTGTGCACACCTTGCACCAAGCTTCCACAAAGGGGGGAGGAGTGAATACCTTCTGTCGGCACGCACCCACTGCAATGGGACCTTGAGATACTTGGGGGGACTAGCTTAGCACTCTCTGCACAATCCCTTAGGTACTCCCTATGCACTCCTTCACTTCCACTTCTCTGCGTCGCACACTGGTGACTCTTGCACTTCTCTCTCTTGCTTCCTTAGACTATGCTCTCTTGCTCACTCTAAGATTGGTCCAAGAATGGCCCTTGCCTTGATTTTAGTGTGCCGATCACGTACGCTCCTAACTACAATAGCCTCTTGGTGCTCACTTTGATGTCCCAAGATTGTCCTCACAAGTGGCAGCCAACGACTCACTGTTTTGTCCTATAGTGACTTTAGTCTAAAACCAAAAATTTTAATGGGGGGGCCATACTTTCACCTGTGCGTACACTTTGCCGCTTCACATACCTTCATGTTTCCTTTTAAGTCTTCACTTTTGCACATAAGAGGGGGTTCACTTGAACCTTCCAAAACACTTTAAAACACACTTTGAACCTTAGAGAAATTAGAGAAAATACCTCTGCAACCTGCAACCCACTTTCTCCAATTTACCCTTTGTGGACAATTCATTGTGCACTACCTGTGCACTTTGACACCTGCACTTACACACTTTGACTTTGCACCTATTGACTTTGACCTTGACCTTGTTGACTTTGACCAGTTGACTTTGACTTCAATTGACTTTGACCAACATGACTTTTATGGGCTCAATAGTTGCCCACCACCGAATGTGCTCTCCGTCCCGGAGAGCTATAGCCAAAACTGGGAACATAGATGACACCTGATTCTGGAGTTGCAAAACTTCAAAAGGACACCTTTGAGCAGCCACCCAGTCCACTAGGAGCAGCAGAGAACAAGCACTAGAGAAGTACCAAAAATTGGATTGTGCCATGGAAAAGCAAAGGGTTGCAATGGGAGGGTGGAAAGGAGGAAGAGGGGAGGGCTGAGGGTCGAGGATGGAAGGGATTGGGAGGGTTAAGGATGGGGCTGGGCAAATTGGTAAAGGGAGGGCATAGGTGATGTGGATGGGGCCTGGAGGCGGTTAAAATGATCAAACAGTAGAGCTACAGAGGGTGCATGTGGGATATTATGCAACGTAAGGTAAGACAAGGTGAGAATAGACCATGTTTACAATATGGGGAAATAAAAACATGTCATAAAGTTGCTCAAAACATGTGGGTTTTGACCAAAACTCAGAGAAAATCTAGGAATTTGGAAAATTAAAGGCAAAAATGGAGTTTAGAGGTGCCAAAAAACATGAAAATGACTCCTTTTTTGTAAAAAACGGCCAACCAAGGCACAATCCAGAGCCAAAAGCTTTGAGCCATAAAAATGAAAAAAAAAATGATTATATATATATTAAAACATAATAAGAAAGCAAAAAATAAAATAAAAATAAAAATAAAGATATTAAAATAATAATAAAAAAACAAAAAATAAACAATAATAAAAAAAGAAGAAAAATAAAAATAAAATTGGTGGGGGGGGGGCTATCAGAACGGGGGGGGTGGGGGGGGGGGGGGGGGGGAGGTCGGTGAGGGGTTGGTCGGTGGGGTTTTGGGGGGAGGGGGGGGGGGGAAAGGGAAAAGAGTGGTTGGGAAGGGGTTGGTCGGTGGGTTTTTTTTTTTTGGGGGGGGGGGGGGGGGGTTTGGAGTTAAAAAAAAAAAATGCCCTGGTTTTTTTTTTGGGAAAAATAACCCAAAAAAGAAAAAAAAGAAGGAAAAATCCAAAAAAATGGCCAAAAAATGGCCAAAAAATTCTGAAAAAATTTCTATGAAATTTTCTACAGGGTTAGCCTAAAAATCTTTCATCAAACCACAAAGAGCCTCCAGTTATTCCTCCTATTTGGCAAGAAAATGACATCCGAAAAGGATAAAAAAATGCCATAAAAATGCTAAAAATGCTATAAAAAAAAAATTCCAAAAATACCCAAAAATTTTACTTTTGGAGAGGTTATGAAATGCCTTCTAGGTTTTCTAAAAACACCAGTAACAAGGATGAAATTGAGCAAGAAAACTACTAAAACTGAGCAAAATGTGATGAGAAAGATATGTACAACCTGGACAGATTTTGCAGTTCCAGGTGATCCATACTTCTTCAAGTGTGTTGATGATAGGCCTTGAGCCTTGATATGTTGACCAGTGGCAAGGCCTCTCCTTTCAGCATCTCTAACTCCACAACACCCCAATTTAGCATTGTTTTGACTCTGTAAGATCCTTCCCAATGTGGAAGCCATTTTCCTCTCAGTTGTGTATGAAGATGAGGTCTATGGAGAAGAACTAACATGCCTACTTCAATGTTGTTGCTCCACAGATGTCGATCATGTGTCTCCTTCCTCTTCATCTGAGTTTCTATCAATTGTTTTGTTGCCAGTATACGAATCTCCTCTACTTTATGTAGTGCTCCAAGCCTCTGAGAGACATCACAATCCTTCTTGCTCTGCATGAATGCTATCTTAGGTGAACCATGTAAAAATTCAAAGGGCTCAATGGGCAATATGCCATAAACTAGCTGGAATGGAGAATATCCTGTGGCCTCTTTGTAGGCTAACCTGTATGCCCATAGGGTACCTTGATAAGCAATGCCCCAGGAAGTGGGCTGCAACATACATTCCTTTCTTAACATTGAGATTAAAACCTTATTTGTCAACTCAGCCTGTCCATTGGCTCTTGGATAGTAAGCACAAGAGGTCCTATGTAGAATTCTATACCTGTTGAAAATTTCCTGCAGGACCTTATTGACAAAATGTGTACCTTGATCTGTACAAATTTCAAGTGGGCATCCAAACCTACAAATGATGCTACTATAAATGAAATCAGCAATAGTTTGGGCAGTGCAATCGGGGGAGGCAATAGCTTCAGCCCACTTTGTCGCATAATCTGTAGCTATCAAGAGATATTTTTCTCTTTTTGGAATTGCGGGAGGGTAGATGGGCCCTACAAAATCTACCCCCCACTTCTCAAATGGTTGCCAAGAAGTGGAGACAACCAAGAGGTTATGCCTCTGCTTTGTTGGCTTAGGTCCGCACCTCTGGCAAATGTCACATGCCTTTCCCCATTCATCTGCATCCCTAAATAGTGTAGGCCACCATAGACCAACATCCAGTATCCTCTAACTCATAATATGCCCTGGAAGGTGCCCACCACCTGTTCCTTCATGTGCAGAGTGAAGGACTTCCCTCACTTCTTCTTCTTCCAAACACTTCCTGAACCTGTCATCCTTGCCCTGTCTATACAATTTATCTTCAATGAAGGTATATGGTCTACTCTTGATTAGCAGTCTCTTCTTTTGCACAACACTAGCCTTTTCTGGATACAACCAAGTTTTAATGAAATTTTTGATATCATAATACCAACCTCGAGCTTGTACAGCAAACAGATGAGCATCTGGAAAGTCATCATTGATTCCACGAGTTTGATTCATCATCTTGATTCTGGATAGGTGATCCGCCATAACATTTTCTTTACCTGGTTTATGGACTACAAAAAAATCAAACTCTTGGAACAACAATAACCACCTCCATATTCTACCAGTGGCTTGTGGTTTATTGAGTAGATATTTTAGTGGTTGGTGATCTGTTATAATAATAAATTTTACTCCGAGTAAGTAATGACGGAATTTTTGGACAGCAAAGACCATTGCTAGGGCTTCCCTTTCTGTAGTACTGTAATTCCTTTCAGCCTTGGTCAAGATTCTACTGGCATATTGAATTGGTCTGTCCACCTTAAATTCTTCACTGGGTTGGGTCAAAACTGCCCCCACTGCATAGGCACTGGCATCTACATGTATATGAAAGATTTTTGACCACTCAGGTGTGACCAAAATAGGAGCAGACACTAACCTTGACCATAATGTTTGATATGCTTTTTCCTCCTCTTCTTCCCATTTAAAAGGTACTTCTTTACCTGTAAGTCTAGCCAGAGGTCTGGCTATCTCTGCATACATTTTTATAAACCTTCTATGGTATCCAGTATGCCCCAAGAAACTCTGAATCTCTTTAGGGGATTTAGGTTTAGGCAACTTTAATATAGAAATGATTTTGTCAGGATCTGGGGCCATACCTTTAGCCGATACCACATGTCCTAAGAGAGTTCCTTCTGTCACAAGGAAATGACATTTGTTTGGATTGAGCTTTAACTTAGTCTCCCTGCATCTTTTGAAAACATTCTGCAGTTGCCTCAAGTTTTGGTCTAAACAATCTAGAGGAGTTTCTTTGTGAGATCATGAAAACGAAGAGAAGTCATCCATGAAGATTCTAAGTGATTCCAGCAATAGGGGGCCAAAAATGAGATTAACCGTTCTGTTAAAGGTGGCTGGAGCATTTCTGAGCCCAAATGGCATTTTTACATACACATATGTTCCCCAAGGTGTGATAAAAGCAGTCTTTTCACGATCCTCTGGGTGTATTGATATTTGATTATAGCCACTAAATCCATCCATAAAGCTATATAATGCATGCCCAGCCACTTCTTCAATGACATGTTCTGCAAAAGGCATTGGGAAACCATCTGGAATGTTCACCTTGTTGAGTGCTCTAAAGTCAACACAAATTCTAATTTTATTAGTATTCTTCTTTGGTACTATAACCATAGGTGAGAGCCATTCTGAGTGTTCTACAGGAATGATGATTCCTGTGTCCTCCATCTTTTGGATTTCCACATAGACAGCTTCAGCATATTTTGGATTAAGTCTATAACTCTTCCCTCTTATGGGTTTGGCTCCATCAACCAGAGGGATTATGTGCTCTCCATAAGTTGCAGGCACTCCTTCTAAGTCTTTATAATGCCAGGCAAAAACATCTATATACTGAGTCAAGAATGATTTTACCTTTTCAAGGAGCCCTGGGTGGCTCCACAACCAAGTGGCCACCAAAACTGGCCGATTATTGTCTTGAGTGCCTAATTGTATTTCTTGGACAGGATCTCTCTCTACCATATTATCTTCGTGTGCATCTGCTTCCTTGTCTTCTTCTACTAGCTTTTCGTGCATTGCTTCATAAGCAAGTGTATTTTGGACTTCAATGTGTTCCTCTTTGTCCTGCATCCATCCTGCAGGGATTTCTTGAATTGGGAAAGAACATTCTTCACTAGAATTTTTTACCTTGCCTTTAGCTTTAGAAACTTCTTTATCTGTGGTTGTCATATCCTCCTCCAAGTTGTATTTGAGGGGTGTCTTCCTGCCCCTTCTGTGGTCTATGATGGGCTCTCCCAATCCATCAACCTGGACTTTTTCCTTATCGTCATCATAACCTTCAGTCGTGCAAGAATTATTAAGAAAGATTCCAAAACAAGAGGAAGAGTTGCCTGCTTGGAGCCAATTTAGAATATCCTCTTCTTCCTCAAAATCTATTTGGGGTTGATCCTCCGAATGTGTTTCCATGCAAATGCCAATTGTTTGCATCATACTAGTGTTTCCTTGATTGTCTGGGCCCTCTTCTAAATGAATCTGTGTCAGCTCCTACCCTTTCTTTTGTACCCACATAGTGTCCTTGCCCCAATCATGAATGACACTTGCATGCCTCAGCCATGGTCGTCCAATTAAGAGAGGAAATCCTCCTTCAACCTGGGGCAATCTTAAAACCACAAAATCCAGAATGAATAGATTACCTTGTACTTCAAGTGGAACTTTTGGGATCACTCCCAAGGGCCTTACTTTGCTCTGATCTGCCAAAGTAACAGTGAAATTTGCAGGTCTTGAAGGGTGGAGTCCAGTCTTTTCCATTGTATGTTCAGGCATCAAGTTAATGCCAGAACCACCTTCCACAATAACTCCTTGAAATTCATGACCCTTGATTGATACTGTAAGCCGAGGACTTTTATAATCTGTAAGGGGTGCTTCCCCTACAATTTTTCCTTTATGTGAAACAGCCGTCTTTGCCACCAAACTTGTAGTGGAAGCTTCATCAATTATCTGCAATAACTCTGACCTGAATTTCCCATCCATCTTTATCAAATAAAAAATACTAACCTCCTTTTTCATGGACTTGAGTAGTTTTGAAGCCTCTGATTCCTTGAGATCATGGGCTCCAGTTGACTTATCAAGCTCCTCATGAGCCCTGTTGAAGGCATGCCCAATGGCATCACTGGTGCATATGAGATCTCCTTTTTGACTTGAATCTGCACCTGTGTTGACTTAATCTTCAGATGATTCTCTATTTTGAATCCCCTCCTTAATCTTTGATTCTTGTCCTATGTCTGCTTGAGCTTTCCCCTTGCTTCTTGTTTGCACAGTCAAAGATTCTATTTCTTCTAATTGCACCACCCTGGTAGATGGTGATGGCTCATTGACCAGATCACGCACTTCTTCTTTGTGCACCGAAATCATTTGAATATGAGGCCCGGATGAAGAGGCTTGATTCTTAGGACAACAAATTGTATAATGGTCTCTTGCATCAGGGCAGTTCCTGCAAGGAGGGGCATTTTCTGGTATGGTGCACCTACTTTGATAGTGGCCCACATTCTCCACATCTGAAACATATGATTGGCCTCCTAGGCCCATTTCCAAAGTTATTCCTCTGTCTATGATTATAGTTGTTACCTTGATTTGGTGCAGCAACCATCACATTTGCTCGTGTTGGGGGTCCTCCTTGTGTCCAGTATGTCGTTGCAGGCATTCCTCTTGATTGGCATTCATGGGCCTCATGGCCAACCTTCCTGCATAATTGACAAGTCACACTTAACAGAGGACATTCACTTACTATGTGACCTTGCTTGCTACACATGGAACACCAAAGTCCACTCTTGATGCCACCTCCTTTGAGCTCCTGCAACTCCTGTCGCAGCTGAGCCAATTCCTCTGCCTGGGCCTCCTCCTCCTTTTGGAGCTTTAATGATTCAATCTCCCTTCTCAACTGAGCAACATCATTCTCTTCCTCTTTGTAGGGCTTATTTCTTTTTAAGCCCTCCAACTCTTTCCTTAGTTGTATCACTGGATCCTCCATTTCTGTACCATATGTTGGTTGGGAAGAGGTTGCTCCATATTGGTACCTTATCTGCTCCAAGCGTGTGGCTGTGCTGATGAGTTCCTCTATGGAGGCTGTAGGTAGCACTAATTCCTTTATTTTGCATTGGGTGGCCACTGGTAGGGGCTTAGCCAACCATTTCTTGACAAAAAAATCATGGGGTGGATCTGGCAATTTAGCCATTAGTGCTTTAGCCCGAGTCACAAACTCTGGGAACTTTTCTCTTGGACCTAATCTTAAATTTTCTAGCTCTTCTATGATAATCTCCGCAGTGTTGCCATGCTGGAACTGATTTTTAAAAGCATCTTTCATCACATCCCAAGTGGTAAAATGGTTTTCAGCAAACTAGTTGAACCACTTATCAGCTAATCCCTCTAATGTGGCAGGGAAGAGAATAAAAAAAGCATCCTCTCTACCCATTAGGCCTCTAGTCTTACATAGTGCCAAAAACCTTCTAATGTGTTCATCTGGATCCTCCTAAGCTAGGCCTTTGAAAGAAGGAAACTTTATATTTAATCTAGAGAGTAAAGTTTCCAAGTCTACCTGACCCGCCATGCTCTTGACTGATGATGTGGAAGATAGTGGACTGGGGGACCTTCTAACAACCTTCCTCCTTGTCTGCTTGCAAGTGACCCTCAATACTTGGGACCGGGTTGCGGTCATGAGCAGCTCATAGCCCACTGAATGTAAGACACTTGATAAGAATATATTTACCTTTTGTTTGATGAAGTAGCACTGTGGTTCTGTCGACACTTGATCTCTTCTATGCTTGGCACTTGGTTTCTCCTAAGCTCAAATCTCCTTGGAGTCCCACCGGGCATGCCAAATTTTGTTGGTGGATTCTTAGACAAGAAGGAGTTTGAGGGTTTGTAGGAGAAAAGGGAAGAAACAAGAAGAGATAATACACCTGGAAGCTTCTGCCGATTGATTACAGTAAGAAAATTACAATGTTTGAAGTACAAAACAAGCCAATACCTCTCTGTGCACAATTCCACAAAGTGCCCAATTACAAGCTTATCCTTGTGCACACCTTGCACCAAGCTTCCACAAAGGGGGGAGGAGTGAATACCTTCTGTCGGCACGCACCCACTGCAATGGGACCTTGAGATACTTGGGGGGACTAGCTTAGCACTCTCTGCACAATCCCTTAGGTACTCCCTATGCACTCCTTCACTTCCACTTCTCTACGTCGCACACTGGTGACTCTTGCACTTCTCTCTCTTGCTTCCTTAGACTATGCTCTATTGCTCACTCTAAGATTGGTCCAAGAATGGCCCTTGCCTTGATTTTAGTGTGCCGATCACGTACGCTCCTAACTGCAATAGCCTCTTGGTGCTCACTTTGATGTCCCAAGATTGTCCTCACAAGTGGCAGCCAACGACTCACTGTTTTGTCCTGTAGTGACTTTAGTCTAAAACCAAAAATTTTAATGGGGGGGCCATACTTTCACCTGTGCGTACACTTTGCCGCTTCACATACCTTCATGTTTCCTTTTAAGTCTTCACTTTTGCACATAAGAGGGGGTTCACTTGAACCTTCCAAAACACTTTAAAACACACTTTGAACCTTAGGGAAATTAGAGAAAATACCTCTGCAACCTGCAACCCACTTTCTCCAATTTACCCTTTGTAGACAATTCATTGTGCACTACCTGTGCACTTTGACACCTGCACTTACACACTTTGACTTTGCACTTGTTGACTTTGACCTTGACCTTGTTGACTTTGACTAGTTGACTTTGACCAATTGACTTTGACTTTGGTTGACTTTGACCAACATGACTTTTATGGGCTCAACACAGTCACAGCGCATTGGCAGTTGCGAGGAACCCTATGTTCCATGCTCGCACTAAGCACATTGAGGTGCATTATCACTATGTCAGGGAGAGGTTCTCTGCTGGGGAGATCAGCTTGGTGTATGTGCCCACGCAGGAGAACATTGCAGACCTTTTCACAAAGGCTCTGCCTAGGGAGAAGTTTGAAGCTTTCCGCAAAGCTTTGGGCTTACTTCCTTTTGTGGAGTGATTTCCACATAGCTTGGCACTTTCTTATACATGAGTGCCAGCTCCTTGTTCACCGCATCACTCCTAGGGGGGATTTGTTGATATATTTAGGTAGTGATGTGTGTGAACACTCTAGGACCGCCGGGGCACTTTTTTCCCTCTTTAGGAGGTTTTTTTCCCCCGGCTTGTATATACGCCTATTGCCCTAATGGGCTACTTATCTTTGTACATTCTCTAGTAATACATTCAGTATTGTGTGTTTGTGCTCCAAGCTTCTTCTTCTTCCTTGTGATGTTCGCGTGCTTCCGCAGACGTCTATCTCCAACAATAATGCCTTCTTTAACCTGCACACCTGGTTTTCATGCCCTTTCTGCACAAAACCACGGGGCTGGAAAACATACACTTCTTCATGCAAGTCACCATTCAAAAATGCAGTTTTAATGTCCAACTGATGTACATTCCAACCATGATGGGCTGCAAGTGCACAGATGCTCCGAACAGTAGTCATACGACATCTGGGTGCAAAGGTCTCATCAAAATCAATGAATCTTTCCTATGCATAACCCTTTGCAACAAGCCTAGCCTTATACCTGTCAACTGTACCATCAGGTTTATGCTTCAGCTTGTATACCCACTTAGTACCAATGGCTTTCTTGCCAGGAGGCAAGTCACATAAAGACCAAGTACCATTCTTCATTATAGCATCATATTCAGATTGCATAGTAGCCATCCAATTTTCTTAATTTTGTGCTTCATCAAAAGAAACAGGCTCATTCTCATCAGAGAGACTAGATGCAGCCATAACATAGCAATCTGATGCAAAGGAGGCACTATGAGAGTCTGAACGAGTACGATATGACAAAGGTGCATCTAATTTGCTGTCACGCAAATTCTGCACCAGCCATTTTGGCATAGTTTTTGCCTCCTCAATATCAACTCTCTCATCAACAAGTGCATCATGTAAATCTGCATCACAAATGGGATGATCTGCATCATTACATGAAACCTGCAGAGGCTGAGAAGTTGCCTCATTAAGACAAGTAGTAGACTGTCCACTTGTAAAAAGAGGCATCAAAGTATCATACATGTCTTTGGAGCTAACAGATGTCTCCTTAGTACATGAAAGCAATGGCTGAATAGCATCTTCCACAAAAAACAACATCACGGCTAACCAGAATGCGTTTAGTCTGTGGATGATACAGACGATAGCCTTTGCTTTCAGAACTGTACCCAACAAAAATACATTTTACTGCCTTATCATCCAATTTTCTGTGATGTTGTTCAGGCACTAGTGCATATGCCAAACAACCAAAAACCCACAGATGAGCAACAAATGGCTTGCGATCATGCCAAGCCTCATATGGAGTGATAGAATGCAGCACTTTAGTGGGACACTTGTTAAGTACATATGCTGCACACATGACAGCCTCAAGCTAGAAACTATGTGGTAAAGCCTGACTCTTGACCATACACCTCGTCATCTCCATGAGTGACCTGTTCTTCCGTTCAGCAACTCCATTCTGTTGAGGTGTATACGGCACTAGACACTGGTGTTTTATCCCACGTTCAGCCAGAAATGCATTAAAATCTGAAGACATATATTTCGCCCCTCGATTAGAACGGAGGGTGCCCATTTTACATCCTGATAGATTTTCAGCCAAAACCAAAAATTGTTTGAAGCACAAAAACACTTCGGACTTTGCCTTCAATGGATATACCCATGCATGCGTGGAAAACTCATCAATGAAAGTCATGAAGCAAAGATAGTTTCCAAAAGAAGGTGTCTGCATAGGACCACAAACATCACTATGTACAAGCTGCAATTTCTGCATAGCCCGAACTGAACCATCTTTTGGAAAAGACGAACGCTGCATTTTGCCTTCACATACATGTTTTCCAGGTGCCTCAAGCTTGGGCAAAGAAGACACCATATCAGATTTCTGCAGGCGTAGCAAACTAGCAAAATTGAGATGACCAAAGCATGCATGCCAAAGCTTTGCATCTGACATAGCCTGAGAATCATGAACTGCACATGCCGAATCATTCACAGATCTTTCATAGTCTATGAGCTTATACAACCCACGACATAAAATGCTAGAAGCAATAATGACATTGCCATTTGAGAGATCATGAACTGTACATCTGTCATCAACAAATTTCACAACCAAGCCAATCTTGGCTAATGTAGAAATTGATAAGAGATTCTTCTTGATCCCTGGCACAAATAAAGCATCTGACAAGGTGAAAGAACTACCATCAACAGTAGTCAGAATGATCTTACCAACTCCCATAACAGGATAAGAGGAGTTGTTGGCGCATGTGACAGTATTCCCTGTAGGGGCAGGCTCGAGTGAAGAGAAGAAACTGCGCTGCGAGGTAATATGTTTGGTCGCCCCACTATCAAAGTACCAAACATCTGAGTCCACTACAGACATGCACTGCTCATGAGAAGATGGATAGATGACTCCACCTACCCCTAGGACTTTTTAGGTACCCATTTCCAAGTACTGCTAGGTTTTCTTTCTCTTGGATATGCATTAAATCATCTTTTCTTATCAGTTTTTGTGAGCTAGGAGTAGGTGCGAATGGATTTGATCCTAGGAGCTTATGTGTAGCTTTTTTATCTTACAAGTAGGTCTTAGGCACCCAAATCTATCAAGGGTTTTGGTGAGTCTTCATCGACCTCTTAGGTACCCAAATGGGAAGTACACATTGTGAATGACCTCATCAATGCCTAGGCTGATCTATACCTTGTCTTCTCAACTTCATAAGTCAGACACGTTCTAAGGACTCTACCTGAGCTTCTTTGCGGATTCATTTTTCTTCATCCTTGTGCTTCTTGGATGTGTTGATTCGACTTAACATCTCCTCCATTAATGGCTCTTGATAAAGCCTCCCTTGACATGTGCTAATATAACTTGGTAATATATCATCATCTAGGGTAGCTAATTGAACAACTCCACTTGTTGATATCCTATTGATAATAATTGGTCCATAGCCACTCTTCTCCAACTTCCGAGCATGTTGCTTCAATGTGTATACAAAGACTAGGTCTCTCGCCTTCAAGCCCTTATCTTTTACATGTGCATCAAAATATGATTTTTGCCTCTTTTTTGCAGTATATGTCTTTACCTGCTCTCAATTTGGTTTCACCTAACCATTCTAGGTCAAAAATCTTGGATGATAGCCCATGTCCATTCCATTGATGCTCTTGTTCCACCTTCAATGTGAGTATCAAAAGGTCTTCCATAAATACTGCATTATGGCTAAACACCATCTGAAAGGGGTGGCATTAAGTACCATTTTATAGGCAATTCGATACGCACAAACAACATGATGTAGTTTCTTGTCCCAATCAGAACATTTACTATTAACAAGTTTAGTCAACACCGTGCATAGGATCTTGTTCGTGCTCTCTGCTTGTCAATTGGCTTGTGGGTGGTATGGGGCAGACTTCTTATGAATGACCATGGATTCTTGAAATAAGTATTCAATGACTTCGTTCAAGAAGTGGGTAGCACGACCATTTACCAATTCTATCGGTAGTCCATATCTTGTGAATATATTTTCAATTAAAAACTTGCACGTTGCTTGCACATCATTCTTCTTAGTTGCTTTGACTTCTACCCATTTGGTTAGATAATCCATTGCGACAATGATATACTCCACATGTGAACTCTTGGTTGGGGGATTCATAGGACCTACAAAGTTTATTCCTCACTTAGAGAATGCATATCGTCCCATCATGGGTCACAATGGCATCGCATGCTTTCATATCGGATATTGTGCTTTCTAACATATATCACACCTCTTCACATAGGTATGAAGGGTAGGCCACCATAGACCTGAAAATAGAATCTCTTTGATCACTCAATCTGGTCCAAAGTGTCCTCCTACCATGCCTTGGTGTGTAGTTTCTAAGATTTTTAGATACTCACTTTCATGGACACATAGTTTGAGAAATCCATCTCTTCCACACCTACATAGATTATCTCCAATGAGCATATAGTCTTGAGCCTTGTGCTTTAGACTTCTTCTCCTTGCTAATGTCATCTCTTGAGTGGATGTTCTCATCCTCAGAAAGTCAGCTAATAGATTTCTCCAACTTGGTATTAAAGACACTTGATACAAAGTAGCATGCTCCATCAAAGGTCGAGCAATTCACATTGGACAATCCTTACACATCCTATAGACATCTGCTTCCATAGTTTTCCAATGCACACCAAATCTTTTCAAACTCTATAGGGTTCACTGTTTCAAATGGTGTTGGTCTAATGCATGCACATGTGCTAATTGCAAGCATTTAGCATATTCGTCTTCTTCCACACAGCAAGCTAGGATTCCTTGATCAATGTGTCTCTATATACTTCTTACCATTATATGATAATTTTAAGATTTAACCACCTCTTTATCATTTATTCCCAACATGGTATGTTTGGGTCCAAAATTGAGAATAGGCACAATAGCTTTAGCCTACTGAGGTATTGTTTCCATGTTGAACAAGCAAGCATCAAGAAGTTCATCTGATACTCCTTGTGGTGATTCTCCTGAAGTTAACCTAGATAGGTGATCTACCCAAAGGTGAGCCTTGCCGTTCTTGACAACTACTTCAAAATCATATTCCATCAATAAGAGGAACCATCTTACTAATCGACCTTTCTTCCAAGGTTAGTAGATCTTGGTGATCCATAAAGAACTTAAACTTATTTGCAAGCAAATAATTGTCTAAATTTATTGATTGCATGCACCATGCTTGACCCTTCCCTTTCTATAGTTGTGTATTTTCTTTTTGCTATATTCAACTATCTATTTGCATAAGCAATGGCAAGATCAATGTTTCCTTCATTCATGGGTTGTGCTAGCACACATCGAATAGCAAAATTAGAAGCATCCACATGAACATGGAATCGCTTGCTCTGGTCTGGTGTGGTCAAAATTGGTGTTGAACACAATCATCGTTTAAGCTCATTAAAAGAGTTTTCACACTCCTCATTCCACCCAAAGTTAGTTAGAAGGTTACAGGGGATTTGGAATTATAGCATACATGTAGATAAAGCATCTGTGATATCCAGTATGACCCATGAAAGCTTGTACTTCCTTGACATTCTTTGTCTAGGGAGTTATGCAATGGCTCTAACTTTATCTTCGTTTGTTGATATCCCATTCTCTGACACTGTGTCCTAGAATCTTGCCTTGCTTGACCATGAAGATGCACTTATCTAGATTCAGACAGATATGATATTCTCTACATTTGTTAAAAACCTGTTTAAGTTCACGGATGTAGGTGTGTCTAATGTTGGAGTTAGCACACATATCATCTACATAGACCTCTAAGATCTTTCCCAAGAATTCCTTGAACACGTAACAAATTAACCTTTGGAATGTAATAGGAGCATTGGCGAGCCCAAATGGCATCACTTGAAATGTAAAAATACCCCATTATGTGGCGAAAGCCATCTTATGTTGGTCATCAAGGATGATGGACACTAGATTGTAGCATGAGAATCCATGAAGGAAGCTATAAATGTCCTTGTATGCTACACGTTCTAAGAGATGCTTGCTGATAGGAAGAGGATAACTATCTCTTATTGTGGCTATGTTAACTTTTTTCAAGTTAATGCACACACATAACTTTCCATTCTTTTTTGTCACAATCACAATGGGGGATACCCATTTGATATGCTAACTTTCATAGATAAAACTTGATTCTATCAAACAATCGATCTCCTCATTGATTTTGGCTACATAAATATCATTATAGTTGTAAGGTTTTTGCTTGGTAAGCTTGGGTGAGAACAGATATTTGGATCCACTCCTTTCAAATCCTTGTAACTCAAAGCAAAGACATCTTTATATTCTCTCAACAACTAATGGAGAGTGTTAATCTCCAAAAGAACAAGCTACTCTTGAAATTAGAGCACCTCTATATCAAGAATAACTTAAAACCTTCACCAATTTGGAGGATCAATACTTAATTTTCAAATTCTTGAAAAAACTATGAAGAAGATGACTACACAGAAAGTCTGCTGCACATAACTCTTTCATTGACTTATCAAATGTGTAAAGTTTTTTATAAAACTTTGCACAAAGTGTCAACTATAGTTTGCGCACCTTCTCCAAGTTAAATCATTTCAAAAGTCTTAGTAGATCTTGAGAAATGATCTCATCAAGTCACCTATGTCTAAAACTATTCTTTTGAGAAGTCGATTCAGACACCTGTAATCTAACACTTGGTTCCTTACTTGTGCAAAAGTTTAAACTGTGCACTGAGAAATGATCAAATCTTTGACCATCAAGATTGCACATGTTTCAGAAGACAGTCAACACTTCTTCACATATGAATGTTCCTACTCATAATTCTCAGAGTCGGTTTACAATTAGGCTCTCAAACTTTAACCATAGACTCATTAACTATGGAATTAGATGTCTACAAAAGGATTCTTGAAATGATCAAGCACAGAAGTAGAATGCACAGAAACATCGAGCACAATTGTTTTTCTTCATTACTAGAAAACTTTACATCTAGATGAGAGAGCTAATCTTCACACTTCTCAAGTGTCTAATCACTTCTAATTCTTCTAAATTCTTGTATTCTACACTCTCTCATGTTTGCCCCTACATTTTCCCTTGTATATATAGTCAAATATTTACAAGCTCATAACTAATCAAAAATATAAGTGAGCTAACTCTAAATTAATGTACATATGTGTACACATCTTCATCTTCTGGATATGCACTTCCTTCATGCTTCATAACTTGATCTTTTCTTCAGTCCTTGACTTCAATCCTTCATCAAAACTTCAATTGTTGATTGCCTTGCACCAATAGCTCGCCTTCAATCATCAATTGAGGTTTTCTCTAACTTCTTTATTCCTGCCATGTCTTTGAATCTCTGTAGCTTTGGTCCATCCAAGCTTTTGGTTAGCATATCAGCTATCTGGTCTTTTGTTGAAGTATGTATAACTTCAATTTCCTTATCCATCACCTTCTCTCTTAGTAAATGATACTGAATCTCAATATGTTTAGTCCTGGCATGAAAAACAAGATTAGCAGCTAAATACAATGAACTCATGTTATCTCCATGAATAGTGGGTATACTCTGAATAATGTCAAAACTCTTCATAAGAGTCTTAAGCCATATCACTTCCTTTGCTGCTTCAACCATACCTTTGTACTCAGCTTCTGTGGATGATAAAGCAACTATGTGTTACTTCTTTGAACACCAAGAGATTAACTTATCTCCCACATAACACAAGTATCCATAAGTTGATCTCCTATCATCAGGATTACCTGCCCAATCTGTATCACTATATATCTTGATGTTTGTATCTGATGTAAAACCATAATACAAACCTTCTTTGAGTGTACCCTTAATGTACCTCAACACTCTTTGTCCTGCAACCCAATGTTCTTTCCTAGGACAATGCATGAATTGAGACAATACTCCAACTGCATATGACAAGTCAGGTCTAGTTAATGTACCATAGATCAGACTACCAACCAAACTTTGATATAGCTTCATATCCTTGAACTCTTCTCCTCCATATCTGCTCAATTTTTTATTCACCTCCATTGGAGTAGGTGCTACCCTGCAATCATCCATTTTAAACTTGATCAACAAGTTTTTTAAATACCTTTCTTGAGTTACATACACTCCATGTTGAGTGTATGAGATCTCCATGCCCAAGAAATATGACAAGTTTCCCAAGTCACTAATCTTGAACTCTTTCTCCATTTGCTTCTTTAGGCTTTGAATGCCTTTCTCATCTGTACCTGTAAGAATTTTATCATCAACATATATGCACATGTAAATGAACCCATCATCACTTGCTACAACAAGCAAGCTACTATATGCTTTAGATACTTGAAAACCAAGTTCCTTCAAGAACTTCACAAGTCTATAATTCCATGCCCTTGGGGCCTGCTTCAAACCATACAAAGCTCTCCTGAGCTTACATACGATACCTTTCATTTCTGAATCCTTGTGGTTACTCCATGAAAACATCATCTGAAATGTAACCATTTAAAAAAGCCTTCTTCACATCTAATTGACATAATTTCCAACCTTTACATGCAGCAATTGCTATGAGTGTCCTGATGGTTGTCATCTTTGCCACAAGACTATAGGTCTCATCATAATCTATACAATATGTTTGAGCAAAACCTTTCACAACAAGTCTAGATTTATGCCTAGACACACTTCCATATGCAAACCTCTTTGTCTTGTAGACCCATTTGCATCCAATGATCTTCTGACTATTTGGTTTAGGAACCAAATCCCATGTGTCATTCTCCATCAATGCATCATACTCTTCCTGCATAGCTTTCTCCCAATTTTCCTTACCTTTTGCCTCTTCATATGTGGAAGGATCTTCATCTTCCTTTATCATATAAGCATAATCTTTGGTAGCCAAAAAAGAAGTGTCATAGCTATACCTTGTAGGTTGCCATTTGTGTCTTGATGACCTTCTGAGTTCTCCACTTCTTGAAGTTTCTGGTTCATCACATTCTGGATCAAACCTTGGCACTTCTTCAACTTCAACCTGTACTTCATTGTTCTCTTCTTCATCAAATATCTGAACCTTTGATTTAACTTCTTTTGATTCACAACTTCTTCATCACCTGCATAAATATTGATTGTACCTGCATACCAAGTACTTTGCTCATCAAATGCAACATCCTTTGACACTAGGAATTGTTTTGTGGATGGACTCCACAACCTATATCCCATCTGCTTATCATCATATCCAATGAACACATACTTTTCAGCTTTAGGTTCCAATTTGTGCCTTAATTGAGATGGCACATATGCATATGCCAAATATCCAAATACTTTGCAATGATCTAGAGTAGGTCTCTTACCCCACCATGCCTCATATGGTGTCATACCCTGCAAAGCTTTACATGGTAACCTATTGACCAAATATGTGGCTATATTTACAGCCTTAGCCCACAAATAATTGGGGTAATTTTTCTCCTTCATCATGGATCTTGCAAACTCAACAAGAGTTCTATTCCTCCTTTCTGCTACACCATTTTGTTGAGGAGAATACATGCAAGTAACCTCTCTCTTTATACCTGCATTCCACAAGTAATCATTGAACTCATTAGAGAAATACTCTCCCCCTCCATCTGACCTTAGTCTCTTCAACTTTTGACCTGTAATTCTTTCTGCATACACATGATAATGCTTAAATGTATTGAATACCTCTGGCTTATCTTTGATCACATAAACAGTGATCCACCTGGTAGCATCATCAACATAAATCACATAATACCTTGAACCATTGATACTGAAATCTTTTGATGGTCCCCACACATCTCTGTGTACCAATTCAAGCTTCTCTGAATACATAAAACCATGCTTGGAATAAGATTGCTTATGAGCCTTACCTAATTGACATGCCTCACATATGTATGTCATATGTTGACCTACAACATTAGGCAATCCAAGCACTGAACCATTGTTAACCATATCTTTAATACCTCTTTCATTGAAATGTCCAAGCCTTTTGTGCCAAAGATCTAACTCAGAGATCTTATGTCCTCCATAAGTGAACAAGGCATGACCAACATTACCTTGAATCTTCAATGTGAAGAGTCTTCCTTCTTTCTTCCCTGAAACAATTTGTTTATACCCATTGCTAGGGTCTTCCACAAACACTCCTTCATTAGTGAACCTAACTTCATAATCTTTTTCAACAATTTGGCCTACACTTATCAGATTCTTAGGAATTGTAGGAACATACAAAACCTTACTCAAGAGAGTACTTCCATCCTTGGCCTTCACTGATCCAATTGACTTCACATTGTGCTTTGTATTGTCACCTATTTGAACTACATGATTAGTTACCTTATTCTCCAAATCAGTCATCAAAGCTATGTTACCACTCAGGTGATTGCTACACCCTGAGTCAATGTAGAAGACTCTTTGATCTTCACTTTGACTTCCACAAGGTGCATTCATTATCAATGTTGAATCCTCCTTCTGATCTGAAGCATAATTGTAGTAAGTATTGTTGTATTTTTGGCTTTGGAATCTCTACCTTCATTTCTTCCAAAATAACCTCTACTACCTCTACCTCTGGAATTACCTCTTTGATTTTTGCCACCTCTTCCTCTTGAATTAAAGTTTTGATTATATCCACCATTGTTTTGAGTATTATGCCAAAAATCATGAGCTAAGTGATTTGTCTTACCACAAATCCAATAATCTTTGACTCCATCTTTATTGCTTCTACGTCTTCCTCTACCTTTGCCACCTCCTCTTCCTCTTAGGAAGTTGGCTTGGCTAATTGTACCTTCACCTTCATTTGCTTGTTGCTTCCCTTTGCTATTCTTCTTCTTATCCTTTGAATACATTGCTTGACCTGCACTCTTATCACTTTCACCTTTGACATCCTGCTCAAAGGTTAGCATATGTCCTAGCAACTGATTTAAATCAGGAGTGAAATGATCAAGCGATAATTCAGTAGAAAAAATGTATGGCTTCCATTTGTCATCACCTCTGAAACCTGTAAGGATTTGACTTACAAATTTATCCTCCTCAATGTCTTCATCAACTGCTCCTAATGCGTCTGCAATGTCCTTCATTCTTGTTACATAATCTGAGATAGATTGAGAGGCCTTCTTCTTGAATGTGGTAAATTCTGCCCACAAGGATGCCTTTCTTGACTTTGTGGTGTTTTGGAAATGATCCTGCAAAGCATTCCATATATCACTTGCACTTTCAAGGCCTCTAATGTGAGGTAGCAACTAGTCATTAACTCCCATATAGATAATGCTCCTAGCTTGAGCATCTCTCTTCATCCAAGTCTTCAATTCTGACAATTCATCCCTAGTTGGAACACTAGGATCTCTGAACTTAGGCTTTTCTTCTTCACCTCTGATGTATCCTATCAAGTCTTTGCTCATGAGATGAGCTTCCATCCTCATAGAACATGCTGGATAGTTCTCTCTATCCAGTTTCTCTATCTAAAGAGAATCTCCCATCCTTTCTTCACCTGTGTATTAAATCCTTCAATCTTTATAAGGAATAAGGTTACCTTTGTTTTGAATGATACTCCTTTTGTCGTCCTTGATATCTTCTGGTCTCCTTTACAAGCTTTGCTTCCAAGCCTTCACTTTTTGTATCTTCAAATGTTGAATTCTTTATAACTGCAGCAGTCGGGGTCCTTGTTTCTTCAATTTTGATGCTTCCTGCTCTGATACCACTGATGGAGAGTGTTAATCTCCAAAAGAACAAGCTACTCTTGAAATTAGAGCACCTCTATATCAAGAGTAACTTAAAACCTTCACCAATTTGGAGGATCAATACTTAATTTTCAAATTCTTGAACAAACTGTGAAGAAGATGACTACACAGAAAGTCAGCTGCACATAACTCTCTCATTTGTTGGGTGTGTGTAGAAGTGTGAGAGACACACAAGAAGCACACACAAGGAGCACAAACGCAGCAAGACACACGGAGAAGATGATGGCTGGAATAGCTCTCTCTATTGATCGATGAACTAAACTAAAGTAAGAGCTAAATGATATCCCTAAGTACAAAGTGCCACCACATATGAGAGTATCAAGTATGTGGTAACATGGGGAAAAAACCTCTAGCCAACACTAGAGTAAAAAGTGCCCATGTATACGGAAAAGGTTCACATCAAAGCTACTTGAGGAACACATAAGTGTAACAAACCCCCCTGGAGCGAATGATGTGAACACATACAAGAAGTGACAGATCAGCCCCCACAAGGTAATAAGCCTAAAGCTTTGCGAAAAGCTTCAAACTTTTCCCGTGGAAGAGCTTTGGTGAATATCTCTGCCACATTATCTTGTGTAGGCACATATACCAAATCAATATCTCCTGCATGAAGGTGCTCTCTCACATAGTGATAATGCACCTCAATATGTTTGGTCTGTGCATGAAACACTGGGTTTCGTGCAACAGCCAAAGCACTCTGACTATCTGTGAGAATATGCATAGCAGCATCAATCTCCATGCAAAGATCCATCAATAGGCGTCTCAACCATATACACTCCACTGTCGCTGTGAAAACTGCCCTGTACTCAGCTTCACAACTTGATGTCGCCACTGTAGGTTGCTTCTTACTCAACCAAGATATGCATGAGTCTCCAAGGAAAAAGCAATTACCACTAGTGGACATGCGAGTATCATAACAACTAGCCCAATCACTATCTGTAAAAGCATGCAAGCATGATTGAATATCTCTGCCTTAAAAGAGACCTAAACTCAAAGTGCCTCAAAGATATCTGAACACACGTTTCACTGCTTGCCAATGCTTAGTGCCAGGGCTATGCATGAATCGACTCAAGTGGGAAACTGCATACTGTATATCCGGCTTTGTGTTGCATGCATATATAAGACATCCCACAACTTGCTGATAGAGAGAAGTGTCAAATGCAGCACTGGAATCCTCAACTGAGAACCTGAATCCTATCTCAACTAGTGTGGAAACTGGCTTACAATCCTGAAAGTCAAAATGCTGAAGTAGTTTTTCAACACACTTTGCTTGATGCATAACAATTCCCCCCTCAACGGATACAAACTGGATGCCAAGATAGTAGCTCAAAAGACCAAGATAAGTGACATCAAAAGTATGCTGCAAATCAGCCATAAGAATGTCAAGTTTTGCATCACATGACCCAGTCAAGAGTATGTCATCGACATAAAGAACAAGCACTATAAGATCAGCCCCAATTTTGCATACATAGAGTGTGCTTTCAATCGGACTACATGTGAAGCCAAGAGCAATCAAGTGCTTATGTATTTTTTCATACCATGCACGTGGAGCTTGCTTGAGATCATAAAAGGCTTTATGCAAGCGACAAACCATATGCTCTTTCCCTTTCATAGCAAATCCAGAAGGTTGGTTCACATAGACCTCTTCTTGCAAATCTCCATTCAAGAAGGCTGTTTTTATGTCCAATTGATGCACTTTCCAACCTCGATGGGCAGCCAATGCAACCACAGTACGAATGGTAGTCATGCATGAAGTAGGTGCAAAAGTCTCCTCATAGTCAATGCCATATTGTTGCGCATATCCTTTGGGAACCAATCTAGCTTTGTAGCGATCAATGCTACCATCAGATTTTCTCTTAATCTTGTAAACCCACTTTGTACCAATGGCATTCTTTCCTTTTGGCAATTCACATAACTCCCAAGTACCATTCCTATGTATGGAATCCATTTCTGATTGCATAGCACTCATCCATTGTGGATCGTCACATGCATCTTCAAAAGAAAGTGGCTCTTCATTACATGTTGTAGCAATAAGAGAATTATCCACAAAATTACTTGATGCATGGTGAGAGCTTGATCTTGTTCTACCAAGTAAAGGTGCACTCAATTTGCTGTCCTGCAAAGTTTGTTTCAACCACTTTGGCATAGATTGTGCACTCTTGATAGACATGCGTTCATTATGTAAAACATCTTCAATATGTACATCGTGCGTGGGCTGAATTTCATGCTCAGTTTCAGCCATATTTTGACGTAAATGTTCACCTATATGTGGCTGGAAATTTCCAACAGTTTGGACATTTTTTGACTAAAATTTTTCAGCCATGTTTGGCTGGAAATTCTCTGCATCTTCAGCCCTACTTGGCTGGAATTTTTCAGCCCTTTGAACCTCAGTTGGCTGGTCTACATGGCCATAGTCAAGCGCACCATTTTGGAACAAAGGCATGAGTGTATCAAACACATCTTGTGAGCTAACTGTTGGCAGTTTTTTGCATTCAAGTAGAGGGAAAACTGAATTTTCAGAAAATACCACATCTCAACTCACAATAATTGTGTTCGTCAATGGATGGTGCAACCGATATCCCTTACTTTTAGCATTATAACCAACAAATATACATTTCTTTGCCTTGTCATCAAGTTTGTGACGTTGTTGTGATGGCACAAGAGCATATGCCAAACAACCAAACACACGCATATTACTAACCATAGGCTTATGACCATTCCAAGCCTCATAAGGAGTGATGACTCTCAATGCTTTTGTAGGGCAGCGATTCAACACATAGTTTGCACACATGACTGCTTTCATCCAAAACTTATGAGGAAGATGTTTTCCTTTAACCATACATCGTGCCATTTCAAGTAAAGTTCTATTTTTACGCTCGGCAACGCCATTTTGTTGAGGTGTATATGGCACCATACATTGGTGTGAAATACCTCTTTCATGAAGAAAAGAATTAAACTCATGTGACGTGTATTCACCACCACGATTCGTGCGTAGAGTCAAAAGCTTTTGTGAAGAAAAATTTTCAGCCATAGCTAAAAATGCTTTGAAGCAAGAAAATACCTCATTCTTTGCTTTCATAGGATACACCCATGTATGGCGAGTAGCATCATCAATGAAGGTAACAAAATATACATGCTTCCCAAAAGATGGAGTCTTGACGGGACCACATACATCACTATGAACAAGTTGCAATTTTCTTGTAGTGTGTGTGTGACTATCTTTTGGAAAAGAAGCACAATGCATTTTTCCAAGAATGCAACCTTCACATGCATGCTTTTCAATGGACTCAAGTGTAGGCAAGCCAATAACCATGTCCTTCTTTTGCAAGTAGAGCAAACTATTGAAGTTTAAATGACCAAAACGAGCATGCCAAAGCTCCATTCAGCCATGGAAGAAGTATGAGCAACTAAGGCATTCGAGGCAGCCCTTTTGTATGTATCCATGCGATACAAACCATTACATAATGTACCAGACATCACGATAACATCGCCATTGCTGAAATCATGAACCATACACTTATCATCAACAAAGTGTACATGAAATCCAGCTTTGGCAATCAACGGAACTGAAATTAAGTTCTTCTTGATACTGGGCACATACAATGCATTTTTCAAGAGAATCACACCTCCATTTGCAGCCGTAAGCTCAATTTCTCCCACTCCAATGATAGGATAAGAGGCATTGTTTGCACACACCACATGTCCTCCTTTATGTGCATCTTTCAAAGAGGCAAAAAATCTTTTGCATGATGTTATGTGCTTTGAAGCACCACTATCAAAGAACCAATCCGAATCAGCCTCACTCACAACCATACATTTAGAATGTAAAGAAGCATCATAATGACATGTAACAACACATGCCCAAAAATCTTGAGCCATGTTAGCTTCATCATTCTTTGCATTTGCTGAATTTTCAGCAATAGACATGTCCGATTCCTTCTTCTTTTCATTGCATTTAGCAAGCTTTCTACACTCATACAATAGTATGACCGGCCTTCAGACAATATTTGCATCTCTTCTTCTTTTGCAAATCACTATCATTAGAGGAATGAGTGGAAGAAGAGCTTGAGGCTTTGGTTTTGATGAACCCAAAGCTGAACCATACTTGCTTTTCCCCTTTTGTGAGATAGCAAGTGCTTGCATTCCCTCAATCAAACCACTCCTATTCACTCTAGATTGCTCTTCTTGCAAAAGAAGAGACACAACCTCATCAAATGCATACATATTAGGATTTCCTTTTGCAACCAAACAAAGTGTAGTAGCAAAGCTTTGAAAAGATTCCGGTAATCCTTTCAACAATGTAGAAATGAGTGATGCATCCATAATGATCTCATCTATGTTTGCCAATTGCTCTTTCAAGTCCTTGATGCGTGTCACATACACGTCCACTGACTCATTTTTAGCCATACATACATCCTCAAGTTGCTTTCTCAAGTATGCAACACGTGCTTCATTACGCACGGCATACAAAGAATCAAGAGTGTCCCATGCCTGTCGTGATGTAGAACATGACTGAATGTGTTGAACTATATGATGCTTCACTGAAAGCGCAATCAAAGCATGAGCTTGAGCATCTTTTCCATCCCATCTAAGCTGCTCCTATGTAGGTGGAGAAGGAGTAACCATTGTACTCGAAGAAGAAGCTCCATGTGTGACAGTAGACTGTGAAGTAGAAGCATTTGCCGGTCTTTGATCTACATCTGCCACTATGTTCCAAAGTTGTTTTGCAACAAGAACATGCTTAATCATGTAAGACCACATCGGATAGTTGGTCCCATCAAGCTTATCTTCAGCTTGAAGCATGCCAAACAAGTCATTTCTGCCCGCCATTTCACTAAGGAACAAGAATGTGACAAAATCTTCACTTCGACGAAAATTGAAATGAGTGCTGAAATTTCAACTCACAAACCGTCACTCTGATGGCGATTCTGACTGGACAAATGTTTTCGGGCTGCTGAAATTCATAGTTCTATGCTCCGAAGTCGATTTGCACTGTTAAAGTGCGTGCGCGCCGCGATGTGAAAAACAAAAACTTGAGAAGAAGCTGAACCTGCTCTGATACCACTATTGGGTGTGTGTAGAAGTGCGAGAGACACACAAGGAGCACAAACGTAGCAAGACACACGGAGAAGACGATGGCTGGAATAGCTCTCTCTATTGATCGATGAACTAAACTAAAGTAAGAGTTGAATGATATCCCTAAGTACAAAGTACCACCACATATGAGAGTATCAAGTATGTGGTAACATGGGGAAAAACCTCTAGCCAGCACTAGAGTAAAAAGTGCCCATGTATAGGGAAAAGGTTCACATCAAAGTTACTCAAGGAACACATATGTGTAACATCATTGACTTATGAAATGTGTAAAGTTTTTTATAAAACTTTGCAGAAGGTGTCGCCTTAGTTTTGCGCACCTTCTCCAAGTTAAATCATTTCAAAAGACTCAGTAGATCTTGAGAAATGATCTCATTAAGTCACCTATGTCTAAAACTATTCTTTTGAGAAGTCGATTCAGACACCTGTAACTTCTAACACTTGGTTCTCTCAAACTAGAACCCGTTTATGCAAATGCTTTTAGCCATAGATGGCTTACCTTCCAGCTTAGATTTTGACTCCTCATTTGTGCAAAACTTTAAACTGTGCATTGAGAAATGATCAAATCTTTGACCATCGAGATTGCACCTGTTTCAGAAGACAGTCAACACTTCTTCACATATGAATGTTCCTAACTCATAATTCTCACAGCATGTTTACAATTAGGCTCTCAAAATTTAACCATAGACTCATCAACTATGGAATTAGATGTCTACAAAAGGATTCTTGAAATTATCAAGCACAGAAGGAGAATGCACAGAAACATCGGGTACAATTTTTTTTCTTCATTACTAGAAAACTTTACATCTGGATGAGAGAGCTAATCTTCACACTTCTCAAGTGTCTAATCACTTCTAATTCTTCTAAATTCTTGTATTATACACTCTCTCGTGTTTGCCCCGACATTTTCCCTTGTATATATAGTCAAATATTTACAAGCTCATAACTAATCAAAAATATAAGTGAGCTAACTCTAAATTAATGTACATATGTGTACACATCTTCATCTTCTGGATATGCACTTCCTTCATGCTTCATAACTTGATCTTTTCTTCAGTCCTTGACTTCAATCCTTCATCAAGACTTCAATTGTTGATTGCCTTGCACCAACAACAACTCTATCAACTCATGTTCTTCTTCTTCAATTAAATTGTGCCATATGTATGTACATCCATCTTCGCCATCTTCTATGATTGGAAACACCATAGGTGCATAGGTTGGGTATTGAATTGGTCTAGGGCCGTCATTAGCACTTATTCTTCTAGAGGCTAACCTTTTCTTTTCTTCCACTACAGCTTTACACATCCATAAGCGAGTGTCTTCATGAGGATCGTGATCCTATGGAGTGCTCTATTTCCTCTAATGTTCTATGGATTGGATTCCATTGCAAGGGTGGTAGATCTTTGTGGGAATAATCTTTGAGATTGACTTTAGTCGTCACCCCTAGATGTTGTAAGTACAAGGAATTGGTTCCCCAATCCTACATTATCTACGACTGTCTCATGAAGGGTCTTCCTAAAATCATATCATAAATGTGATTCTTACCAAAGTCACATATGGAAAATGTATGTTCAAACTCCACACCACAAGTAGTGAGAGTTATCCCTTCTAGTGACCCTAGGGGTTCCTCAATGGGAGGAGGGTTTTTGCCCTCCTTGGCCCATTTCTCCTCTTGAATCTCTCTTAAGAACTCCTATGAGTAATGTTTTAGAAAATAGGGTATTCCATCATCCATAGAATTGGGAATGTAAGCTTCCTTAGGGGGTAAGCTTAGCATGTCACCTCTACTAGTCTTAGCCTTTGGTATAGCCAATGTTCTAGGTTTAGCTATCAATCGCTCTAACCTCTCCAGTAGTCCTTCAAGGTGTAATTGTGACTTTGTTGAGTTAGTGTGATTGAAAACATAGATTGCATCGACCATAGCCTAAGCTAGTTTCACCATTTTCGTGCAAATTTGGGTTCTCTCAATCTCTAGGTATGCTCTGGGATAGCACTTATCTAGCTCAATCACATTCTCAAATTCAAGCCTAATAAGCCTTGAACATAATGTACAAGTCTTCAGGATTGGGATTTGTTAGGACTGATCTTGTTCTAGGTGGAGGTGGTATGGATGGGATTTTGATGAGATGACAGATGTGTTGATACATTTAGGTAGTGATATGTGTGAACACTATAGGATTGCCAGGGCACTTTTTTCCCTCTTTAGGAGGTTTTTTTCCCCCTAGCTTGTATATACTCCTATTGCCCTAATGAGCTACTTATGTTTGTACATTCTAGTGGTAATACATTCAGTATTGTGTGTTGTGCTCCAAGCTTATTCTTCTTCTTTGTGTTGTTTGCGTGCTTTCACAGACATCTAACTCCAACAATTGGTATCAGAGCAAGTCACCGCTTCATCTAGGGCATCATCGACACTCCTCCGGTCACAGTCTCAAAATTGCACGAAATTTGATGAGCATACTCAGGTTGTTTTAGAGATCAAAACAACTTCGCTATGTGGTATCAAAATCGCTATCTGAGCTTGTTTTGGCTTTCAAACACACTATCACAGTGCTTGTGCAGGCTAATTCATCTTTTTGTGCCAAATGTATATACCTATTTCAGTTTGCCAATATAAGCATCTCGAAGTCTGCTATAGGTTTAACAGAATTCGTATCGGCAATTCTATTCAAATTTTTAAGATACAATCAATTTTCTGCATCATGGTATTTTAGTCACTCACCATGGCTGAAAGCAATGATGTACGTTAGCTATTGACGATAAGTTGGATGGTACCAACTACCCGTTATGGGTTTATATGATGTGACATGTATTGGTTGCAAAAGGACTGTGGAACATTGTGCAGGGTGTTGAAAAATGTCCTATCACATCTGCAATTGTTACAACTGCAGATATTGAAGCTCATGTAGAAGGTAATGAAGATGGTGATATTCTGCACATTCCTGTTCGTGCTCCGATTTTTGTTGCACCTATTGCAGAGCAAATTCGTTGGGATGGTAGAGATGCCCAAGCACGTGCATTGATAGCTTTGTATGTCAAACGTGCCATTATTCCTCACATTTGCTCTTGTAGAACAGCTAAGGATGCTTGGGATACACTTACCACATTGTACCATGCTATGAATGAGGCTCCTATTGCTTACCTCCGAAAATGGTTGGAGAGTGAGCACATGAATGAAGGAGATTCTATGGATAGTTTTTTGACAAAGATCAAGGATTTGAAGGAACAATTGATTTCTATAGATGAAGTCCTTCTTGGAAGTTCACTTGTGCAGACTATTCTGAATGGTCTTCCCCACTCATATCAGAGTTTTGCGTCTACTCTTCATTTGATGATAAAAGGCAATCCAAATGCCTTAACATTTGAAGAGTTAGTTTCTTTTTTGTTGTAGGAAGACTAGTCTAGGCAGAGCATATCTATTATGCGTGTTGCAGATCAAGCTTTCTTGGCTAGTCAAAAGGGAAAAGGAAAATGGAGCTCTTCTACTAGTAAGCAAAGATCCGCAAATGTTGCACATTCGAAGAAGGATGACAAAGATGAGAAGAAATAAAAAAAGCAGAAATTAATTTGCAAACACTCTAAAGCAAATGATCATGTCATTAAGCGCTATCCAAAACTGGTTGCTAAAGAGGCAAAGAAGAAAGAAACCAGAATGGTTGTTGCAGAGGCCTCTACACCCAAACAGAGTATGCTATTCTTGTGCAAGATGAAGAATGGGTGTTTACTACTGTTTGTAGTTTTGACCCATCTTCTCATGAGCAGTGCATGTTTGCGGTAGACTCAAATGTTTGGCACTTTGATAGTGGGGCAACCAAACATATTACCTCGCAGCGTAGTTTTTTCTCTTCACTCGAGCCTACCCCTATAGGGAATATTATTACATGCACCAACAACTCCTCTTATCCTATTATGGAAGTTGATAAGATCATTTTGACTACTACTGATAGTAGTTCTTTCACTTTGCCAGATGCTTTGTTTGTGCCAGAGATCAAGAAAAATCTGTTATCAGTTTCTACATTGGCCAAGATTGGCTTGGTTGTGAAATTTGTTTATGACAAATATACAATTCATGATCTATCACATCGCAATGTCATTATTGCTTTTGGCATTTTATGTCGTGGGTTGTATAAGTCCATAGACTATGAAAGATCTGTAAATGATTCAGCATGTGCAGTACATGATTCTCAGGCTATTTCCGATGCAAAGCTTTGGCATGCATGCTTTGGTCATCTAAATTTTGCTAGTTTGCTATGCCTACAAAAATCTAAAATGGTATCCTCTTTGCCAAAACCTGAGGCATCATGTAAACATGTATATGAAGGTTGTATTTTGGGCAAAATGTAGCATTCTTTCTTTCCAAAAGATGGTTCAGTTAGAGCTACTAGCTTGTTCACAGTGATGTCTGTGGTCCTATGTAGACACCCTCTTTTGGAAATTATCTTTACTTCGTGACTTTCATTGATGATTTTTCTAGACATGCATGGTTATATCCATTGAAAGCAAAGTCTGAAGTGTTTATGTGCTTCAAACAGTTTCTGGTTCTGGCTGAAAATTTGTCAGCATGTTAAATGGGCACCCTCTGTTCTGATCAAGGGGTGGATATATGTCTTCTAACTTTAATGCATTTTTGGCTGAATGTGGGATAAAAAATCAATGTACAGTGTCGTATACACCTCAACATAATGGAGTTTCTGAATGGAAGAATAGGTCACTCATGGAGATGGTGAGGTGTATGGTCAAGAGTCATGCTTTACCACATAGTTTCAAGCTTGAGGCTGTCATGTGTGGAGCATATGTACTTAACATGTGTCCCACTAAAGCGCTATAGTCCATCACTCCATATGATACTTGGCATGGTCGCAAGCCATCTGTTGCTCATCTACGTGTTTTTGGTTGTTTGGCATATGCATTAGTGCCTTAACAACATCATAGAAAATTGGATGATAAAGTAGTAAATGTAAAACATATTTTTGTTGTTTATAGTTCTGAAAGCAAAGGCTATAGTCTATATCATCCATAGACTAAATGCAATCTGGTTAACCGTGATGTTGATTTTGTGGAAGATGCTATTCAACCCTTACTTTCATGTACTAAGGAGACATATGTTAGCTCCAAAGACATGTATGATACTTTGTTGCCTCTTTTTACAGATGGACAATCTAGTGCTGATCCTAATAAGACAACTTTTCAACCTTTGTAGGTTTCATGTGATGATGTAGATCATTCCATTTATGATGCATATTTACATGATGCATTTGTTGATGAGAGAGCTTATATTGTGGAGGCAAAAACTATGCCAAAATGGATAGTACAGACTTTGCATGACAACAAATTAGATGCACCTCTATCATATCGTACCCCATCAGGCTCTAATAGTGCCTCTTTTGCATCAGATTGCTATGCTATGGCTGCATCTAGTCTCTGTGATGAGACTGAGCCTATCTCGTTTGATGAAGCACAAAATTCTGAACATTGGATGGCTGCAATGCAATCTAAATATGATGCTATAATGAAAAATGGTGCCTGGACTTTATGTGACTTGCCTCCTAGCAAGAAGGCCATTGGCACTAAGTGGGTATACAAGCTGAAGCATAAACCTGATGGAACAGTTGACAAGTATAATGCTAGGCTTGTTGCAAAGGGTTATGCACAGGAAAGAGGCATTGATTTTGATGAAACCTTTGCACCCACTTGCCAAATGACTACTGTTCATAGCATATGTGCACTTGCAGATCATCACGGTTGGTATGTACATCAATTGGACATTGAAATAGCATTTTTGAATGGTGACTTTCATGAAGAAGTGTATGTCTTTCAGCCTCGTGGCTTTGTGTAGAAAGGGCATGAAAATGAGATGTGCAGGTTTAAGAAGGCATTATATGGTTTAAAGCAAGCATCAAGTGCTTGGTATGAAAAGATACATGCCTATCTCATTGCACATGGTCTTGAGAACAATCCAACTGAAAGCACTTTATATGTTAACCATGTTAATGATGTGCTTCTGATCATTGTGGTGTACATTGATGACATGCTGCTTATTGGTCCTCATGACACACACACACACATATATACATATACATATACATATATATATATATATATATATATATATATATATATATATATATATATATATATATATATATATATATATATATATATATATATATATATATATATGTATGTATATGCCTCATTTGAGATGTCTGATTTGGGGCATTTGCATCACTATTTGGGCATTTAGTTTATGCAAGTTGATGATGGAATGACTTTGTGTGAAATAAAATATATTGACACATTATTGCAACATTTTGGCCATGAAGACTATAAGCCTATTGCCACTCCTATGGAGAGAGGTTTACAATTGAGTCTTCATGATGTTAGAGATGCATTTGATGTTGTTCTCTATCAATAGGCTGTTGGATGCTTGATTTGCTCATGCATTACTTGGCCAAATATTCAGTTTGTTGTCTCACAGATGAGTAGGTTTCTACATTGCCCAGGTGCCAAGCATTGGGAGGCGGTTAAGCAAAACTCTCGCTACTTGAGTGGTAGCCAACTACTTGGATTGTTTTATCCCAAGGGGGGATCACTACCACCAGATTTGCATGCTTTTTCAGACACGAATTGGATTGGTTGCTATGACACTCGTGTGTCCACTAGTGGTTTTTGCTTCATGCTTGGTAGCTCATGCATATCTTGGCTAAGCAAGAAGCACCCTATAGTGGCCACTTCCAGTTGTGAGGTTGAGTATAGGAAAGCTTTTAGAGCGACTATTGAGTGTGTGTGGCTCAGACGCTTTATGGTTGATTTGTTTTGGTCAATCTTCTACCACCACCATCTTCACTGATAGTCATAGCGCATTGTCAGTTACGAGGAACCCTGTGTTCCATTCTCACACTAGGCACATTGAGGTGCATTATCATTATGTCAGGGAGAGGTTCTACGCTGGGGAGGTCAGCTTGGCATACGTGCCCATGTAGGAGAACATTGCATACCTTTTTACGAAGGCTCTACCTAGGGAGAAATTTGAAGCTTTCTACAAAGCTTTGGGCTTACTTCCTTGTGTGGATTGATTCCATATAGTTTGGTAGTTCCTTATACATGAGTGCCAGCTCCTTGTTCACCGCATCATTCCCAGGGGGGGATTTGTTGATATATTTAGGTAGTGATGTGTATGAACACTCTAGAACCATTGGGGCACTTTTTTCCCTCTTTAGGAGGCTTTTTCCCCTGACTTCTATATACTCCTATTGCCCTAATGGGCTACTTATCTTTGTACATTCTAGTGGTAATACATTCAGTCTTGTGTGTTGTGCTCCAAGCTTCTTCTTCTTCCTTGTGTTGTTTGCGTGCTTCCGCAGACATCTAACTCCAACAAGATGTGGTCTTTGAGAGTGTGTTTGGGATGCAATCTCTATTAGTTTTCTTTTCATTGTTTGAGGCTTTCTTCTAATTCGCTCATCTTTCTAGTGCATCATCTCTTCATTCTTTCATGACTATCCTTCCAAGCTCTAGTCATTTTCCTAGCTACGCTATTTGACTTCTTCTCTTGATCTACACCTATAGTTTGTTGTAATGCCTAAGCTCTAGTCACTACTTGCAAGGGGGTCATAGTGGTTATAGTTCCACTAGAATCCACGACCAAGCCAACAACATTAATTTGTTTAATCTTTTGAGATCAGTCAATTTTTTAGGATAGTGTCTTAAGAGATGTCCCTTGACAAAACTCTTGAATAACCACCCATTGGGATCTCCTTGGCATCTGTAACATGGTCCTCTAGGTGCTTCGGGCCTCATCTACCTTGGTTGTAGACTAGGGTTAAGATTCTCATACATGATGTTAGAGTATTGAAGTTCCCAAATTGGTTCAATGGGTGTACATATGAATATACCTCCTTAAGTACCACTTAAGGAGGTACCACTTAAGTAGGAAAAGATGCACTTAACCACGTTCCAATGCTTGGCTCTTGGGCAATGCATAAACCTGTTCATATGTGAGACAAGAAACTAAATATCAAGCTGAGTTATGCAAGAGTAAATCAAGCACCCAATAGCTTGATAGAGAACACCATCAAATGCATCTTCAACATCATGAAGACTGAATCGTAAACCTATTTCCATATGACTGGCAATAGGTTTGCAATCTTCAAGGCCAAAATGTTGCAAAATAGGTCAACATATTTGGTTTGACACAAAGATGTTCCCCCATGAACTTGCATAAATTGAATGCTCAAATAATGATGCAAATGAACCGAATCGGACATCTCAAAAAGGCATGCAAATCCACCTTAAATTCAACAATATACTTCCTATTAGATCTAATGAGCAACATGTCATCAACATACACAACAATGATAAAAAATACATCATTTGCATTTTTAACATATAAGGTGCTCTCAGTTGGGTTGTTCTCTAAACCATGTGCAATCAAATAGGCATGTATCTTTTCATACCTACATGATAATCTTAGGCCAGGTACATTCGGTGGTGATAGCTTGGAGGCCTGAAGACGAGGTTCTAGCCATCATATTCTTTGTAGTTTGTTCTACCTCAGAAAAGTTTGAACTTTGTACTTGGCATGGCCTTTTGGCATGTCGGAATATCAAATCAACACTTTTGTCATCGTCAGTAGTGAGCGAGTCGAGAGGAGAAAAAATCCTTGGAGCAAGTAAGGCACAAATGGGAATAGGGAACTTGACAAGAAATAGAATAGAGAGAAGGTAAGGTAAGTAGGTGTGGGCAATTGATGGGTTGATGGGCGGAGGTGGCAATCGAGGAATAAAATTGTCATGAAATCCTGTAGGGCTAATGCTGCAAGTTCATTTCCACCACCAGGAACTGGAGATCGGACCTCTCTAGTTCAGGGTGAAAACTTATGGTGAAGACATTTGAACTGTGTTGCAAGAAAGGGGTTTGACATGTGACACACCATGGATGGGTAGGTGAAACTGCTACCTGACCTTGCTAGCGGTGGTGCATAGTTCGGTTCCATTCAGTGGAATAGTCCATATAATGATAGAGGCAAGCTCCATAGCGATGGAGTGTGCGATGCTTTTTGCTATGGGGTGTGCAACAGTAGCATCCCACTAAAGGAGTGCAAAGTGGGAAAGAAGGCGAAGGGTCAAGAATTGAGAGGTTTCATATGAGATTATAGCTAATAATGGTTTGATGGGGGTGAGTGCTTCCATAACTAGAGTGCGGGCAAGGGACAAGTATGCAGGAGCACATTATGGACACGAGAATGCATAAAACAATTAGAGATGCAATCCAATAAGACAATATATAAATGCAAAGAAGGGAGAATGGCATCATAGAGGTAAGAACTATCATAAATGATGCATGCAATATGACGAATGGTGCAATAATCATCATGCAATCATGGGTGGCAGATTGACGATTTGCATACATGGCAAGAGACAGAAAAGGCCATAACTTTGACCCATTGATCAAACTTTTAATTGACTCTCCAAGAAGTTTCTGCAACCAAAAATTAGCAAACCAAGCCATGGCAAAATACAACCCCCTACTGAGTTAGTCATTTTTCTAGCTTATAGTTCTCGATAGTTATCCATTGCTCATTATCTTTGTATGCAATGAGCTAGTTTTTAGCACTGTATTGTTTTAAATGTATCCTCTTCTTCCATCATCAATTTGAGGTGATTCCAATTATTTTTGATTTCTCATACAATGTATCGTGTGATATAAATTCTGAATGAACTCTGAATAAGGTTGCAAATAGTGAAGGTGTCTCTTTGCACATAGATAGAGGGAAACAAAGATATAGCTAGGGTTATACTTGCATTTTGGAAAGTTTCATATTCATTCCACATTTTTACTCAAAGTTAGATCCAAAACAATGACTCTAGCTCATTGTGGAAGACATCTTGTGAGGGCCTACAACCTTCTAGAGCTACATAGGGGTTTTGAGTCATCCCCCAAAAATGATATCATAGCATTTCAAAACATTGGATACTCTTGAAGGAGGCCATAGAAACCAATTTAACATGCAAAAACTCTTAGTAAAGGACTTGTAGAAGACCTAAAAGTTACATTAGCTTTAGAAGTGAATTTTTAAGCTACACAAGTATTTGACATTCGTTATATGCTCACTTTGCAAAGGAAACTTTGGAAAATTTTTTCAAGATTTTAGTTTTTCAACTATATAGTGGTTGACTTTACTCCTTGATACCCTTATTGATGTGAGCTCATAATCTCTTTGGTTGGTTATGTTGTTCATCGATGCATTTTTCTTGAAAGACTCTATCAAAATTCTAACCTTTTTTGTGTGGTGTTTGGAATATTCTAGCTTCATTATCATTCTAATTAGTTGTCTATGATCATGACATCAGAGGTCTTCAATATATCTAGTGGATTGGGCCTAGTGCCAATGTTCCCAAGAGGACCTATAACTTGAAAGGCAAAGACCATTCTGAGATATAAAAACTTGATGGCACAAAATCTACTCTATGGAAGAGTATGACTAAAGATGTGCTAATTCAAAGGAGGCAATGGAAGTCAGTAAATGGAATCTCAAAGAAGCAAGCTAACATGGATGATGTTGATTGGGATGTTCTGGATGAAATGGCTAGGTCTACCATTTGACTGCACGTGGCAGATAATGTTTACTTTACAATATTGGATTGTGAAAGTGTAGCGAAGCTTTGAAAGAAGTTATGCATTACATATGGAAAAGAAGATGCATCAAATAAAGTGTATTTGATGAGGAAATTTTATGACTTTTGATCATCTCTATGAGTCTAATGCTATATTCTCTCAGTTACAAGCTCAAAAAATGGAGATGGATAGTGAAATGAAGGCAGAATCATTCTTATGCACCTTACCATCATCATGGGATAATTTTGCACAACTAGTAGCAATAGTGTAGGAAATGGGGAGGGAAATGGCGGATGTTGTCAATGATAGTGTTATGAGTGCAGGTGAGGTTGGTGGAGGGGGTATGGAAGATTATGGAAGTGTGGGGTGTAGGGGTGGTGCTATGGGTGGAAGATATGTCCATGGGGTCAGACATCTGTGTGTGTGACCTTTCTACCATAAAGACAGGTATGGTAGGTGTAGTGCTCATTGTGTTTGTGGATAATGAAGATGTTACAAATGGATGAGGACCGAATGAAGAGTATGGTGTTGGGGCTTGGAGCATGGCTTCCATGAAGGGTGCCCATGGTGGGGATAATGTGGTTGCAGGTGCTTGACATTGAATTACAGATGAAAATATGGATGAATAGTCTATCGTGATATGAGTGACCTTGGTGGGTCGGAATGCCAGAATGCCTAGAATGCCTTCAGTTGGAGGTGAGTGTGGCTAGACCAGGTGCTTTGATGAGTGACTAAGGGCAGGTTCAAGCGAGGTTGAGGAGGTAGTATATAGAGGGTTAATAATGGAAGAGAATAAATTGGCATGGGATACAGGAGCAGACAAAGTGAGGGAGGGTGTTGAGGTGATGGCTTCAGTGGTAGTTACTGGTACTTGGATATGGGGTGGTGAATGGGGTGGGATATGAGAAATTGGCTCTTTCACTTAGGTGGTTTCAATGGCTATGGTTTGAGTGTCTTGGGTCCAGGGTGGAGATGGAGGTGTGGAGGTGAAATAGGCAAGGTTTGGACAAAAGTTTTTACTATCACTTCAATAATTGTGGTAGAGGTTGCTTCATGAGTAGTGGCAGCTTCAAATTCTGAGACTGGTATTTGAATATTCTTGCCCGGACTTGGCTTGGTGTCAATTCATGTTTGGTCGTATTGAGTTTGTCATGTCTGATTATGGTATGGATGGCTTCCACAAAAAGTTTACATTGCCTAATTTCTCAAGACCAATCCCTACAGGAAAGTCGAAATCTGATGGTATTGATGGGAATATCAATTGAGGGCCATCTATGCTTCTTCGTGGTAACCTAAATGTGAAGGGGCATACTACATGTTCTAGTGTTGGAGATATATTGAGTGTCAAAGTAGCACCTCTTGGTTGGACACATGGAATTGATCCTCTTATTCTCTTTGATGGAGATGTTCATGCTCATTTGCTTCTGAAGTATTGAATTCTTTTCCAAGATAAAGCTCTCCAAATAGGAATATCATAAGCCAGGGATCTGTAGATGAAAACCATGAGGGCACAACATCCATTTAAGATGGTCGTGCAAGGATATCTCTTATTAGCTATGTGAATCTAATTAATGATCCAGTGTGGCAGATTGATGATCAACTTTTGAGTGTCTGCCAAGTATAAGATAAACCAAACTTTCTTTTGTGGTTGTGTGAACTTGTCTTGCCTAGGAAAAGTGAAATGTTGCCACTACTAGAAAATGGGGGGCATAGCAACACCCCCCATTGAAAAAAAGCATGTTTCATCGCTTATGCGATGAAAGCATCACATAAGCGATGAAACTATTTTTTATTAAAAAAAAGAAACCTCGTCGCATAAGCGATGCAGAGCTGATTATGTGATGCGAATTTGCACCGTCGCTAATTAGCAATGCTCCTATCAACGTTTGCAAACTGATTGTGATGCTTGAGCGTCACATAAGCGACATTTGCAGATTCTAGAGCATTGCATAAGCGATGCTCTGGAATGTTAAAAAAAAATGGGGAGAGAGAGGGGGGGGGGGAGAGAGAGAGAGAGAGAGAGAGAGAGAGAGAGAGAGAGAGAGAGAAAGAGAGAGAGAGCATGTGCACACACATTACTCCTAGCGATGGTCGGAGAGAGCCAAAGGTACGCGAACACACACATAGATTTACACACACATATACACATGCATACACACACATATATACACACATAGATACACATATACACACATTGACACACACACATATACACATAGACACACACACATATACACATAGACACACACACATACACACATAGACACACACATATACACACACACACATATACACACAAACACACACACACATACACACATAGACATATTTACACACACATACACATGCATACACACACATATATACACACATAGGCACACACACATATACACACACCCACATAGTCACATACACACACATTTACACACACATATACACACATTTAGACACACATACACATGCATACACACATAGATATACACATATACACATATATACACACATAGACACACACATAGATACACACACACATACACACATAGACACATACACACACACATACGCATAGATTTACACACACACATACACATGCATACACACACATATATACACATACACACATATATACACACATACACATAGACACACACATACACACAGATTTACACACATGCATACACACACATATATACACACATAGACACATACATACTCACATAGACACACACACACATACACACACATATACACACACATATACACACACATACACACTTACACACACATCCACACACATTTACACACACACATACACATGCATACACACATATATATACATACACATGTATATACACACATGCACACACACATACACACATAGACATGCACACACATACACACACATAGACACATACACAAACATACACACACATACACACAAATTTACACACGCATACACACACACATATATACACACATAGAGACACACATACAAGCATAGACACACACACATACACACATAAACACACATACACACATATTTACACACACATACACACATATTTACACACACATACACATGCATACACACACATATATACACATACACACGTATATACACACATAGATATGCACACATGCACACATAGACACACACATACACACAGATTTATGCACACACATATATGCACATACACACGTATATACACACATAGACACACACATAGACACACACACATAGACACATACACATACACATACACACACATAGACACATACACACACACATATACACATGCATACACACACATATATACACACATACATACACACATAGACACACACACACACACACATACACATGCATATACACACACATAGAAACATACACACTTACACACACACATACACACATCCACACACATTTACACACACACATACACATGCATACAGACACATATATACAGATACACACATATATACACACATAGACACACGCACACACACATACACATACACATACATGCATATATATGCATACATAATGCATATTATGCATATGCATGTATACATACTTACATGCATACACACACATACACACATGCATACATAATGCACATGCATATGCATACATACATGCTTACATACATACACACACATACACACATAGACACATACACACAAATTTACACACACACATACACATGCATACACACACATATATACACACATAAACACACACATACACACATAGACACACACACATACACACTTATACACACACACATACACACACACATACATCCACACACATTTACACACACACATACACATGCATATAGACACATATATACAAATACACACATATATACACACATAGACACACACACACATACACATACATGCATACATATGTTGGAGGATAAACACTCCTATGTGCACAACAAAAGCAAATGAACCCTCTTAGGATCCTGAAATTTTTCAGACATAGGCTTTGTATTTTCTGAGTTTCTCTGAGTATATGCACAGAATGAAAATGACATTTTGCAGGTTTAGACTAGACTTTAAGAGCTTTCCAATGAGAGTAAAATCACTCCATTTGGATATTGGATGATGCCTCAACCAGCTGCAACAAAACATATAACTTGATCTCTTCATAGAGTATAAGCTAACTAGATAGACACTGTTCTAGACATTTCTCTGCACATGTGCAGGCACTGAACCCGAGACTTATATCAGACAAAGTAGAAACTATAAGCTTTCCAACAAGACAAAAATCATTGCAAATGGATTCCGGATGAAGGAGAAACAACAATTACAAGATCGGGGGGTCTACCAAGATCATCTAGGGAGAAAGAGTATGAAAAAGTGAAATCTCTGCAAAATATGCAAAGAACAGCTAGTAGGGGGTGTGCTTAAGCAAGGGGGCAGCTTGGGCACGTATTTCCACGACTCTAAGTCATAATACAACTCATTAGAGGTTTTAAAGACCACATACTAACCTCTTTAACCAATCAAAAGCATATACATGTCAAAAGTGAGGTCCAATCACATCAAGAGGTGAGCTAAATCTTCTCTAATCAACTTCTTTCCATTATGGGCATAATTGGATGCCTCCAACTCATGGAAATCAGCCTCCTTTGATTGTGGATGATGTGGAAGGCTCAATTTGGGGCATGTTCCCACACTCTTGAGCTTGCAAAACTTTCAACACTCCCCCTCAAGCTCAAGTCTTTTCCTTTCGTTGCTTCAACCTATGTCTCTTATGTTGATAGCTTCCTTGAATCCTCCAAGCTTTGTACCTTTTCTCTAACAAAGTGGTAATGAACCTCTATGTGCTTGCTCCTTGCATGAAACATGGGATTGTTAGCTAGATAGATGCTTGAAATGTTGTCTCCATAAAGAGGAAACTCCTCCACTTCTACTTCCAAGTCCTTAAGTAGCTTCTTAAGCCATAATAGCTCACATGTAGCCAATGCTAAACCTTTGTACTCAGCCTCTGTGGATGAAAGAGCAATAGTGGGTTGCTTCCTAGAGCTCCAAGAGATCACTTTTGTACCTATCAGGAAAACATAACCCAATGTACTCCTTCGATCATCCTTGCTACCTGCCCAATCAGCATCACTATATCCTTTGACACTTAGATCAGCATCATATGAGTAAAATAGACCTTGGTTGATGGTGTGCTTGATGTAACGAAGCACCTTTCTTACTGCCATAAGATGATGATGAGTAGGTGCATGCAAAAATGAGAGAGAACACCTACTACATATGCAAGATCAGGTATAGTGTAATATCTTGTATAGCCTCTCCTTGACCTGCAACCAACTTTGTATTGGGCTCCATGGGCTGAGAAAGTGGCTTACAACCACTCATACCAAACCTGTATAGCACATCCAACAAGTATTTTCTTTGAATCAAGAAGATGCCATTGTGTGCATGGATTACCTCTATTCCCAAGAAGTACTTTAGTGTTCCAAGATCAGATATCTTGAAATCCTTTCCTAGCTTTGATTTGATATCTTTAATACCTACAATATCACTTCCTATGATGATCAAATCGTCCACATAGATGCATATGTATACCGTCTTGTCTCCTTGCTTCTTCGTGTAAAGTGATGGATCTGCAACACTTTCTTTGTATCCACAAATTGATAAATAATCCACTAACCTCTGATTCCAGGCCCTTGGGGCTTGCTTTAGTCCATATAATGCTTTCCTTAGCTTGCAAACATGATTTGGGTACCTCATACTAGCAAATCCTTGAGGTTGGCTCATGTAGACTACTTCTTCAAGCTCTCCATTGAGGAAGGCATTCTTCACATCCAACTGATATAAGCACCATTTCCTTGATGTGGCCACTGCAATCAAAGTCCTAATTGTTGGCATCTTGGCTACGAGGCTGAAAGTTTCATCATAATCTATCCCGTAGCTTTGGGAGAAGCCTTTCGCCACCAACCTTGCTTTGTACCTAGAAATGGAACCATCTGAATTTCTTTTAATTTTGTAAACCCACTAATTACCTATCACCTTCATGCCTTCTTGAGCTGGTACCAAGCTCCAAGTATGGTTCTCATCAAGTGCTTTGAGCTCTTCCTTCATTGCCTCTTGCCATTCCTTGCAATCCCTAGCTTCTTCATAACTAGTTGGTTCTTTGTCCTTGATTACCTGAGTCATGTATGCATAATGCTTTGCAATGAAGTTATCATATGTTAACCTTTGTACTGGATATCTTACTCTTGAAGACCTTCTTTCACTTCCTTTAGGTGTGGTTGCCATCTTCCTTCTTTGTTTTGCCACTCTTGGAGTTTGAATTTCTTCTATCTCTTGATCTTCCAACATGCTCTCGTCCACATAGCTTCCTTCTTCAACTAAAATCTTCTCATTGCCTTTGACTTTTCTTTCTTTAGAGCTGATCTCTCTTTCCCTAAGCCTTCCACTCCATGGTGAGGGTGCCCTAGTGTTGCATGAGTTGCTTGTACCACTTAAATCCATGCTTTCTTGAACTCTATCATCATTCTTCAAATCTGTCTGACCTATGTCTTCAACCTGCAATGGACTCGTGCATGCATACCAAGGCTTCAACTCATCAAAGACAACATCCCTACTTACCTTCAGCTCCTTGGTGATGGGATTATAGCATTTATACCCCTTTTGTTCCATAGAATATCCCAAAAAAATACATCTTTCAGATTTGGCATCTAACTTTGACCTCAACTCTTGAGGTACATGTACATAGCATATACAACCAAAGACTCTAAGATGTGAAATGCAAGGTTTTCTTCCACTCCATGCTTCCTCAGGGGTTAGATGATGTATACTTGATGTAGGACATCTATTCATGATGTATGTGGCTGTATATGTAGCCTCTCCCCAATAACAATGCGGCATATTCATTTCGTTGAGCATACACCTTGCTACCTCTGCTATGTGTCTGTTCTTTCTCTCTGCTACCCCATTTTGTTGAGGGGTATACCTGCATGTAAATTGTCTTTTGATGCCATTGACCTGCAAAAATTCAAAAAATTCATGGGAGAAATAATCTCCCCCTCCATCGGATCTCAAAGTTTTGATAAACTTGCCAGATTCCTTCTCCACCTGTGCTTTGAATTTCTTGAAGTAGTGGAACACATCTGATTTGTTTCTAATGCAATACAACCACACTTTCCTTGAAAAGTCATCAATAAAGGTTACAAAATACCTATTTCCAGCAAGGGATGCTTCTCTTGTTGGACCCCAAACATCCGTGTGAATGAGGTCTAAAACATTTGCACTTACATAGGTACTCTTCTTGAAGGGCAGCCTTGATTGTTTTCCTTGTTGGCAAGCTACACAAATTTCATGCAACATTTTAGATGTAAAATTTGGTAGGCCTCTTACCAAGCTCCTCCTTTGCATGTCCTTGAGCTTTTGTAGGTTGATGTGACCTACTCGTTTGTGCCATAGATCCAAATATGCTATCCTCTTGTCTCCATATGTGACATACATTGAATGGTGTGGCTGATTTATGTCCATTGTGAACATTCTCCCTTGCTTCTTTCCTTTTGGTATGAGCTTGAAACCTGCCCTTGGATCCTCAACAAAACATCCTCTTTCATTGAACCTAACTTGATAGCCTTTTTCTACCATTTGGCCTACCGAGATCAAGTTTTTGGTAATAGTAGGGACATGTAATACCTCTGATAAGCACTTTGCTCTTTGATTTCCTTCCAAACTGATATTTCCCACATGTTGAATGATATGCTCTGAGTTATCACCTGTTTCCACATGCCCTTGATGCTTTGGGACCTGCAAATTACTAAAAAGATCCTTTCGACATGACATATGATTGCTATATCCACTGTCTACATACCATACATCTTCACTAGCTTGAGTTGTATCTTCACCATACCTCATGGCAAGTAAATAATCATTCCCTTGGCTGGATGATGTGTTTGCATAATTACCATGCCCTCTATAATTGTTGTTGTTGCTTTGATTCCCTTGTGTTTGAGCTCTATGATAGCATTCATTTGCAAAATGACCGGGCTTACCGCATACAAAGCATCCATTTGAAGTGGCTTGTCCTCTTCCACCAAATATTGCACCTCTTGCTCTATTTGTGGCTCTTCCACCTCTTTGACCTGCATTTTCTTGTTGTCCTTGACCTCCTTGGTTGCTTTGATATCTTCCTCTTCCTCTTGTAGCACCTCGGTTGTGTCTTCCTCTTCCTCTACCTGCATACAATTGCCCTTGGCTATCCTTGGCGTTATGACCACCAACGTTCATCTCCTCTGTCACCATGAGAGTGATTAGTTGATCAAAATCAGGAAGAGAGTCCCTTACCTACACTGAATTTGTGAAAGCCCTCCATTTTTCATCATCCCTAAGTCCATTTAGGGTGTGGGCGACAAGATCGTCATCATCTAGGGCACAACCGATTGACCCTAGTGCATCTGCAAGCTCTTTAACCTTTAATATGTAATCATTATCACCTTGAGAGGGGCTTTTCCTAAGATTATTTAGCTCATTCTTGAGCTGAATTTTACTAGCTTTTGTGGAGGTTGAGTACAATCTCTCCAAGCACTCCCACACTTTCTTCGATGTATCCAAATCTTGAATATGCCCTACCATAGAGTTGCTAATATGCTGAGATAAAATGAAAATGACCCTTTTGTCCCTTTCATCCCACTCTCTTACTGCTCTTCTCTGGTCATTGGTTGGATTTACCTCATCTATGTAGGGTTTTGGCTCTCCACCACTCACAAGTCCCCACAAACCTTTCCCCATCAAAAAATTGCTTATTCTAAATCGCCATGGTTGGTAGTTCCCTTTTTCAAGCTTCTCAATCTGAGCATTGAGATCAGCCATGGTGCCTCTTAACTCTTTTGAACCTCACCCTTGATGCAATGAAGTTGAAAAGGATGGCTTTCACCTCAAAAAATAGAGCTACTCCTCTTGATGAAGCTTCATCTTTGATTTGATGATGTATTTGCTTCCCCTTGTTGTTGACGTGCCCGTTCTTTGCTTCCTTCCTTCAAAATTTGATGAAGTCTTCACTTCACTTCAGTAGCTCCTTCTTCTCTCTTTGATACTCCACTTATAACTTTGATACCACTGTTGGAGAATAAACACTCCTATGTGCACAACAAAAGCAAATGAACCCTCCTAGGATCCTGAAATTTTTCAGACATAGGCTCTGTATTTTCTGAGTTTCTCTGAGTATATGCAAAGACTGAAAATGAAATTTTGCATGCTTAAACTAGACTTTAAGAGCTTTCCAATGAGAGTAAAGTCACTCCATTTGAATACTGGATGATGCCTCAACCAGCTGCAACAAAACAGATAACTTGATCTCTTCACAGAGTATGAGCTAACTAGACAGACACTATTCTGGACATTTCTCTGCACATGTGCAGGCACTGAACCCGAGACTTATACCAGACAAAGTATAAACTATAAGCTTTCCAAGAAGACAAAAATCATTGCAAATGGATTCCGGATGAAGGAGAAACAACAATTACACGATTGGGGGGTCTGCCAAGATCATCTAGGGAGAAAGAGATTGAAAAAGTGAAATCTCTGCAAAATATGCAGAGAACAGCTAATAGGGGGTGTGCTTAAGCAAGGGGGAATCTTGGGCATGTATTTCCACGACTCTAAGTCATAATACAACTCATTAGAGGTTTTAAAGACCACATACTAACCTCTTTAACCAATCAAAAGCATATACATGTCAAAAGTGAGGTCCAATCACATCAAGAGGTGAGCTAAATCTTCTCTAATCAAGTTCTTTCCATTATGGGCATAATTGGATGCCTCCAACTTGTGGAAATCAGCCTCCTTTGATTGTGGATGATGTGGAAGGCTCAATTTGGGGCATGTTCCCACACTCTTGAGCTTGCAAAACTTTCAACAACATATGCATACATAATGCATATGCATATGCATACACACACACATGCATACATATGCATACATACATGCTTACACGCATACACACATAGACACATACACACTTACACACACACACATACACACATCCACACACATTTACACACACATACACATGCATATAGACACATATATACATTACACACATAGACACACATGCATGTACACACATAGACACACGCACATACAGACACATAGAGACACATACACATACATGCATACATAATGCATATGCATACGCATACATAATGCATATGCATACGCATACATAATGCATATGCATACATACATACTTACATGCATACACACACATACACTTACATACACTCACACATGCATACATAATGCACATGCATATGCATACATAATGCACATGCATATGCATACATAATGCAGATGCATATGCATACATAATGCACATGCATATGCATACATAATGCACATGCATATGCATACATAATGCACATGCATATGCATACATAATGCACATGCATATGCATACATAATGCACATGCATATGCATACATAATGCACATGCATATGCATACATAATGCACATGCATATGCATACATAATGCACATGCATATGCATACATAATGCACATGCATATGCATAAATAATGCACATGCATATGCATACATAATGTACATGCATATGCATACATACATTCTTACATGCTTACACATATACACACACTCACATATACACCTACATACACATACACACACATATACGTACTTACATATACCTACACACATATACACACATGCATATACACATACGCATGCATACACAGATACACATACATATACAAATACACATATATATAATACACACATATATATACATACATATACATATACGCACATTAGGTCACATGCATACCTGCCCACAAACATACACACATACATACACATGCATACACACATACATATGCATACACATACATATACACACATACATATACATGCATACATATGTACACGTACATGTATTGATTTCTAACCCATTTTGTTTTATATGTAGAGATATTATGGATCTGATTAGAGAGAGAAAGGTGAAACTCACTCACGTAAAAAGTCTTATGAGAGCAAGAGTTTCGCATGATACCTTAGGGATCATCATGCACAGGTACTCAAAGATGCATGATGATGAGTTGGATTTTATGATCCAGATGCTTACCTAGCGATCAGAGGGTGCGGCTCCACATGCAGGAAGAGAACTATTAAACTTTATTGTTTAACATGTTATCAAATTCTAGATTCTTGGGATGGTTAGGGGTGTATAAAATCGAGGCCCTGTTTGTATTTTCCCAAATTTTACAGATTCCGATAGATGAACTACTTCACATACTTAATGCATTGAATTATATTATCCTGCAACTATTATCTGGTTGCGTATCACCACATTCTTCAATACACGATAATTAACTGTGCAGTACAATGATCTTCATCGCAATATGTCTATGCACACTTCGTTAATTCACCGCAATGTTGATCAATTAATACTTCATCAACGACTTAATTAATCACCGAACTTAATTAGCAGAAAGATAGATAATAGAGTACTCAGAATATGAAGAATACATGTTCCACTATGCTTCAAGCATTTGCCCAGACTAACAGTCCGACGACACATGCCCTCTGTTTCACGTACACTTCCTTTATTAATCAAAGGTTACAACTAATTCTCTATGCCTTTTCGGAATGCGTGCGACTTTACAAGATTCATATTACATTCCGGTGGCTCACACTGGCACGCATAGTGGACTCGAACTCGAAAAGGAAAATTACAAAATTCAGGGTTCATCTATGATACTCTGTACATACATGGAGCGAGCTAATTTGAATGTGCACGCAATCTTTTGCTTCAAAGACTCTAGCATATTTCGCAAAATGTTAGGTTCAATAAGCTGCGCATCAGTCCGAACCGAACTAGCAGCTATGACCTAACTAATAAGGGACTCAACCTATGTCTCTAAAAATGCTTCTTGTAAATAGAACTCGTTTGCTAAAGCAGCATCTCGGTGTAACTTGATTTTGATGATCTCTGCATCAATCCAGGAGAACCTGTCAGCTTGGATGCCGAGCTGCTTTTCTCTGTGCTCGAGTTCGTGAGATTAAAATTGCATTGTTTTATAGAAATCTTCTCGCTCCTTTTTAATGGCTTCCATCTCCTTCTTTAATTTAATATTCAAGCCAATCTCTTCTTCCAAAGCACGACTCTTCTGGAAGAGTTCTTCAGACACCTTCTTTAATTCTGTAGTGACCTGCATAGCAAGGTCTACCATTTCCTGTCCTTTCTACTCCACCAGAGCAAGATCTGCACGTGTAGTTTCTAGTAGATTTCCTAATGCAATCCTGGCATCTTCTTTATCACACACCGTTTGTTTCAATTGAGTAATCTCTTCATCGCGAGAAGCAAAGAGACGTCTTTCTCATTCAATTCTGCTTGCAGAAGACGAATCCGTTCTTCTAATGAACTGGTTTTAGCTTTCGCAACGAGCACTTCTTCTTGAAGTGGCGCGATATCTGCTTCAAGCAAATCTACTTTGGCTTGATACTGATGCCGAAGGGATTGTTGGGCCTCGTTGAGGTGATGAGGAAGATGGGTGGAGAGCTGTAGGAGATAATTACCAATCCGGGCTAATTAGGCTAAGGAGTCAGGGATGATAGAGGTGGAGATAGGTTGCGAGGGATTAACTGAAACCGTGGCAGAGGAAGAGGGAGGGAAATAATTTGGGGAGGAGGGAAGAGGATGAGCGGTTGACTGAGTGGATGAAGAAGAAGAGCTAGGCAGCAGTGGCACCTTGGAGGGGGACAACAGTAAAGGCGGTTGTTGAGAGGAAGAGAGAAGGGCAAGAGTGGTTACCATGATTGTTGAATCATCTGGTTGCATGGTTTGTTCCTCGGGTTGAGGTTGATCAGTAGGTTGCGCCGTGTTGGTGGTCGTATCAAGCATGGTCTCCTGTAAATTGGGCTCAGGTGGCACGACTTTATCAGCAAGTTGGACTTCTTCAATGACGGTATCCTGAAGGGTTTTGTCTGGAGGAGATGACGGAGGAGAAGGATTATGTGCCAACAAAGTTGTGTCCTGCACTTGTACGGTGGAAGACGACATGACTTTGCTATTCGACGAACTCAATCTACGGTGTTTTTCTGGGAAGAATTGAAGAAGATCGGCATCATCATCAATCTCCATCATTTGCACAGACTCTTCATGGAACAGAATCGTGTTTAATGGAGGTGGTTGCTCTGCTTGAATCACCGGGAGGAGAAACATAAGGAGGTGCAGTAAATGAGTCCTAGGAATTTCGTTCTTGGCTAGTTGTTTGGAAACGGCTTGGCATTCACGGTGAATGCGGCGGAAAAAGAAAGAAGCGAGGTTAACTGCTTCTCGGGTTGCAGTATCTATCATGGAGTAAAATGGACGAGAGATGCCGTATGTGCATTTTTGTAGGTTCAAGGCAGTGACCAAGAACTGAAGGGCTGTGCATTCCGGTTCTGGACGACATAAAATGGCAAACTCGTTAGACGAGTTCTTGGGAAAAAGTTCCTTCATGGTTGCAAGGGGAAGGAGAGGGCCATTGACCAAACCCTCCTGAGGGAGATGAAAGCCCTCAACGACAGTATTAAGGGTGACAACGACATGGGGGTTCAAATAGACAAGCGGCCAACACTGTTTGGTAGCAGGCATAGCCGCAATAGCAGAGATTATCTGCATGAAAAATGGATGAAACTCCACTGAATGCTACGGCAATTCAGCGAAGGCCAAGAGACCTTGCACACGCAAGAACTCACTCACATCCGGAGCAAGTCCAACACGGAAGGTGACGATGTTGGCCAGAGCTTCCATGATGCAGGCGACAACACACAAGAGCACAATAACACAGAATACACTAGCACACACAGACGAAATAGCAAAAATCAACATAAAGAACAGGATTAAGTAAGAACACTAGAAGAATCATACGAAAAGAAACCTAGTCATCACACAGTGTTAGAAATATAGAGGTATAATGGCGATAGGCACGCATTAACAGAATCAAAGACACAGAAGGTGGCTGCTAATCATGTTTAGTTAAGAAAACTTAAAAGATTACGGTCAAATGGTCAACCGGAATTACGCAGAGAGGACAGGAACGTCGAGTTAAAAGAGTGAGAAAAAAATGAGTGAAAAATACAGATCACGTCTCATGGGGAGGAAGGTGGTGGATAATAAGGACGAAGCTTCGATCCATTAATCACTTTAGAGAGGAGGGTACCATTGAGGGTGGATAACCGAAAAGTTGCGGGTCCCACTTGTTCGGCAATGCGGAATGGACCGAACCAGTGCAATTTAAACTTTTCGACGGATCGGTTAGATTTAGCATTATAAAAGAGCACTAATTGGTTGATGGTAAACACGAGGGTTTTAAGAAAATGATCATGAGTTCGTGCTTATCTGAGCTCAACTTCCTGCAACACCAGAAAACTCTCGAGGTGCTGTTTGTCCAGAGACCGTAAACCCTCCAATCTGGAAAGAAATGATTCTTCCGGTAGTAATTTCTGCTTTAATGCCACTCGCAGACTAGGAACCACTAGTTCATGGGAGCAATCGCCTCACAACCATAAGCCAACTTGAAGGGAGTTGTTCCGGTCGCCACTTTGTATGTGGTACGATAAGCCCATAATACGGCAAGTTGGAATTGGTCCATCTCTCCAGGAAATCTAATACCAGTTTCTTTAAGATGTTCAATAGAGATTTGTTGGTGCTCTCAACGAGTCCATTCGCTCGTGGATAATAGGGAGAATTGAACTTATGCACAATCTCAAAGGTTTTAGTAAGCACTTGCATTAATATGTTTGCAAAGTGCGTATCTTGATCCGTCACGATCTCCAAAGGTAACCCATAGCGTGGAAAAATATCTTTCATCAAACATTTAACGACCACAGCAGCTGTGGCTGACCATAAAGCCCAAGCTTCAACCCACCTCGTCACATAATCTGTGTAGGTAAGGATATATTGGTTACTGGTAAGTGTCGCAAGAGGTGTAATTGGTCCAATAAAATCCGAACCCCATTTCTGGAAAGGTTCGAGAGGCAAAAAGGGTTGAAGCGGGAAGTAATGTCTCTGTAAAGGTTGATCGGAACGCTAACACTGATCGCACTATTGCACATACTTAGTCACATCTCGGTACATAGTAGGCCACCATAATCCACTCTGCATAATCATCCGGTAGGTCGGTTCCACCATAAAATGACCTCCAGCTCGGGCCGAATGAGCCATTGTGATTAGTGAAGCAATTTCGTGTGGGGGAACACATCTGAACAATGCTCCCAAGTGATCCATGTAATATAACTGCCCTACAATTAATCGAAATCGGCGACTATACATTGCCAGTTTACGACGAGCAGCAGGAGAGGTTGTATTGGGAGGATATCCACTGGTCAAGAAAAGCATTAGGGTGTCATAATAGGAGGATTTGACCGGTAATTTTTGTTGATCATCTGATACCGACTTGATGGTATAGATAGCAGGTGTGGTATCATCAACTCCTTTCGGAAGTTCATCGGAATCCAATCGAGATAGAAAATCAGCAAGTGTGTGTGCGGACCTTGGTCGATGTACGACTGAATAATCAAACTCTTGGAGCAACAAGACCCATCTGGCTAGTCTTCCTCCTAAATGCTGTTGGCGAACAAGGTACACCAAAGCTGCATGATCGACATGAAAAGTGAAGCGTCATCCCAGTAAATAATGCCGAAATTTCTTCACCGAATACACTAATCCGAGACATTCATGTTCAGTGACTGAATAATTGCGCTCTATCGGGACCAATCTGTGGCTCGCATAATACACTGGACGGAACCATTTGTCTGTTTTCTGCATCAGCACGCTACCAATTGCAATGTAGGATGCATCCACAAAGACATGAATTGGCAATTCCCAATTTGGCGCTTGTAGAATAAGAGCTTGCGTTAATAGTGACTTCAACTGATCAAAAGAGAGTTGGCATGCCTCGATCCATTCAATCTGACAACGAGTACTGTTTATCAGTCGATTGAGTGGCGTGGCCAAATGAGCAAGCCACTGTAAATGTTGTCCATGCCACCGGATTTGTCCCAAGAAGCGCATCATGTCTTTGGGTGTCTTGGGGGCAGGTGCCTCCAGTACGTCCTTCACCTTATCTAGATCAACTTGAATTCCCTGTTTGGAGATGATGTGCCCTAGCAACTTGCCGCAAGATACCGAGAAAACCGATTTATTTAGGTTTAAGCACAAATGGTATTCTCGACACTTCGAAAAAGAGAACCGTAAATGGCACAAATGTGCCAAAGTATCACCAGATAAGGAGAAGTCATCCAAGTAAACTCTCATGAATGTGGTTAGATAGGGAGAGAAAATTTCCTGCATACAACGCTGAAACGTACTTGGAGCATTTTGAAGACCAAACCACATCACTGTACACGCATAAACGCCCCAATTTGTTATAAATGATGTCTTTGGAATGTCCTGCTCTGCCATTCGTACTTGATTATAACCGCTATATCCATCCAAAAAGGAATACATCTTGCGACTTGCCACATCATCTAACATGGTGTCCAAAAACGGTAGAGGGAATGGATCAGGTACGGTTGCTACATTTAATTTCCGGTACTCCACACATATTCGTAATTACTTATTCTTCTTAGGGACTATCACAATAGGGGAAATCCACTCCGCGTGCTCGATAGGGACAATAAACCCAACCTTCAGTACTCGATCCAATTCTGCTTTGACCTGGGCCGCATAGTTAGGATTCATCCTATAGCTTGGTTGTTTAATAGACTGAGCATCTGGTTTCAACATAACCCTGTGTTGATAGATACGTGGGTCCAACCCCTTCATATCCCGGTAATCCCATGCAAAGACATGAGAGAATTCACGTAGCAACTGCAACAAGTTATCCTGGAAGGTCTCTGATAGTCCCGCCTTAATTTTTACTGGTCGTGGGTTGGTTTGATCACCTAAGTTGCAGGTAACCAATTGATCTTCCGGATGTAGAACTACGAGGCATGGCAAAGTCGTCACCTGACTGAAGCAATTGTGGTAGCATCGTATCATCCAAGGTCTCTGCTACACTTGCTTTGGGTTCAGCGATCAATGGTACTACCGTACAAGCTACCGGAGTCGAGTTATCGACCACCGTTTGTAAGTCCATAGTTCCGAGTGCCATCAGATCCTTGTTGGCTTTGAGAAAAGCTTCCTCTTCATCATCTGAAAGGCCATCCAGCAGGTGTACAGGTTCGGCTACATATGGTCGTGCATGCAAGTCGCAAGGCTTCATGTCATCCAGTGGGATGACATATTTACGGTGGTTATTTTTAAAAATCAATTCATGCGCTGATCAATCCTGTACTACCTTAGCTTGCTTTAACCATGGTCGTCTAAAGAGTAGGTTATAGTCAAGACTGGATTCAGGTAATTCCAAAACAACAAAGCTCATTTTAAAGACGACTCCTTGAAGAGTAATCAGAATATCCCTCACCAATCCAACTGGGTGAACTCGGGATTGATCAACCATTTGTACAAAAAACTGGACATGTTCAATTTTCATCCATCCTATCTGTTGACAAAGTGTGGTCGTCGTAATGTTTACCCCAGAACCTTCATCAATTAATACCTGAGTGATTTTGTGATTCTTATACCAGATCATAATCAAGGATACCGTATGATCCACCATCGGATAAAGTTCAGGCTGGATTGTGGTTGCCAAAGGAGCACATGAAGGTCTTGGACTGACCTGTTGTTGGAACTGTTGTCGTACACCAGGAACCAAAGCCAATAGTTATCCCAATGGCAGTGTAATAGATGCCTTGGATAAGACATCCCATATTGGATCAAATTTTGATGTTTCTGGTACGGTATCCAATGGGGGCTCCAGTACTCTTTAGGTCAGGTTTCTGCCTTCCGGTATTGTCTGTGGTAGACTTTACTGCGTCACCGGAACTAGATCAGGAAAAATAGTTTGCTCCTGGGTTGCCCACTTACTCGCTTTAGTAAACACCTTCTCGTGTTCACGAATTCCAGGTTCAAAAACCTCCGCAGCTAGCTGTAATTGCTTTCCCGAACGTGTTTGGACTACTGCTATTTGAGTGACGACTGTTGAAATGTACACCATGTTTGCCATCAGGTGTTGTCGTTCCTTTGTCTTTTTATCGTACTCGGCCGCATCGTTACAGTACCTACTGATATGCCCTATTTCACCGCAAAAATGGCATTCAGGTGGTAGAGGAGGTGCACCTTCACTTGATGGACCCGCATTCCACCGAATTTGTCCAAAGTTAGTTGACTGGGATCCTCTATAATTCTTGTATCCTTGATAAAGAGTATTCCTCATTTGCGGTGGTACGTAGTGACTGGCTAGTTGCCCTTATTCTTGGATGATAGCATTGACAGCCGCTCTACTCTGTACCTTTGCGTTATAGGGATAAGTCTCCGTAGTATGGTCTGCGGTGTGGCAAATAGCACAGTACATCTGATTCAGAGCGCATGTGGAGCTAGTGTGTCCTGTGTTTTAACATTTAGTACAGTAAATTTGTTTCATAGGGTCCTGGTTGGAATGCTTGGATGCCTTCAACCACTCTAAATCTTAAGTGAATCCACCCACTTTATTTTCTACTTGTAGGGCCATTGCAATTACAGCATCCAAGGTCATTCCCCCCACACATCGTATGATCATAATCTGTATTAATTGGGGATTTAGTCAATTTATAAACCACTGAGTGATGACGTCATCCGATAAGTTGGCATGCGCTGGCAGAAGCTTCCGTAAATGAGTCCGGAATAAAGTGGCATAGTCTTGGACATTCTGGTGTGGCTTTTGCCTGTTATTTTGCAGATAATCAAAAATTTTTGTTGGGTTTTTCTGTAACAGGAATCGTTGCAAAAATGCATCCTTCACATCATCGTACTGCCGAAAATGATTCAAGTCATACTCGGTTAACCGGCGAGCTGCTTCATTGATGAAGGTTGATTGGAACACGATGGCTTTATAAGCAAGATCTGCTGGGTAATTCAAAACTGCATAATTAATTTCAAATGTCCGCACATGCGCATCGGGATCATCTCCCGGAAAACCTTCAAATTTTGCGTACGTGATTCCGGTCAGCATCGGACGCGGTGGAACAATCTGTTGTTGTTGTTGTTGTTGTTGTTGTTGTTGTTGTTGGTGGGAATTATTCATGTTGCCTGAACTTTGGGGATGAATTTCTTGATGTTCCTGGCCCGTATGGTCACTTTGCCAACTTTTTGGTCCAAAAATGTCTCTGAACTGATTACTTAACTCAAAATCTAGCAGCCCTTTTTCAACCTTAGTATCGAAATTGGCTACACTTGCACCTAAAAACGGTGAATGCAGCAAATTCCTTCCGAACAATAGCGCACTATCACCGAAAAGCACCAAATTGTCACCGGACAACACCGAGTTGTCACCAGAGAGCACCGAATTGTCATCGGACGATATCAAACTGTCACCGAAAATCACCGAATTATCTCCAGACAATGCTGAATTGTCGCCGGACAACGCCAAAATACCACCAAGAACTAACATACTGTCTTCAGAATGTATCGGACTGTCACTAGAACACACCAGATTATCACCGCATTCTACTGAATTGCTTCTGCACACCATCGAACTGCCACCGAAATTGCCACTCGCTTGTTGAATTGAACCTTCTGCAACTGAACTTGATTGTTCTTCACTTCTACCACCAGAGGGTGACCCTAACAGATTCGAAACTGCCCAGGGATGTGGGTCACTTCGATATTTGGGGTACGATTCACCGGAGCATGTTATCGGCATATATCAAAGGATTCGTCTTCGAGCCTTAACCTTCTTCTTCAAGTGGCTACTCCATGTCCCACAGACGGCGCCAGTGTTAAACTTTATTGTTTAATCTGTTATCAAATTTTGGGTTCTTGGGATGGTTAGGGGTCTATAAAATAGAGGCCCCATTTGTATTTTCCCAAATTCTACAGATTCCGGCATATATTACACAAATGCATATGCATACATACACATGTGCATACTAACACATGTATACATATATCACACACATACATATACATGAAACACACATATGTGCATACTAACACATCTATACATATAATACACATGAATACACACACATATGCATACATACATGAAAAAAATTTGCTCCTCAAAAATAAAGCTATATATAAAATTTTAGGCATACCCACAAACTTCATGTTCTAACTTAAAAGAACATGATTTCATCTCTTTAGTAGGATTCACCGATATTCTAGTTGAATAAAGAAGAATCTATTATCTGATATCAAATGATTCAAGTTATTGATCAATAACTATAGTAGGATTTACTATCTAATCTACCCATATGTTTGCATTATTGCCATCGTTTTGGTAAGACATCAATATAGTCTCATCTTCATTATCCTAATTGATTTCATTTATTTCTTCTATTGTTAAATCTATGTTCTCATGAATGAAAACATCTATTGATGGACTAATATCAATTTCTGCTAATTCCTCTTTATTATCAATAGAATCAACATGTAGAGTATTATCCTCTTCATAAAAAATATTAGTATCATTGTCATGTACAATGATTCTAATTTCTCTTTTAGATGTTGATGTATTAGTATCTAATGGTGAATCATCAAGAGGATTTTCTTCGATCTCTATAACAATAAATTGTTCAAACAATGACCTACGTCTATGTTGAACATGAATGACTTGCCACCAAGGATGAGCATCAGGGTTTTTATAAAAAAAAAATGCTTGTTCAATATGCCTAAGAAGAATATATTGTTCTCTAGTAGATCGCATTACCTTGGAAGAATCAATTGCCCAAAACCCAAATAATTCCTTTCTCAATGTGGAATTACTACCTTTATACTCGGCTCGAAACCTATCAACCTTCAATACGACCTATTAGAATATATTAAAAAAACAACCATTATTAGGTGCTTAAAAAAAATTAAACTCTTGTTGGAGATAGACGTCTGCGGAAGCACGCGAACAACACAAGGAAGAAGAAGAAGCTTGGAGCACAAACACACCATACTGAATGTATTACTAGAGAATGTACAAAGATAAGTAGCCCATTAGGGCAATAGGCGTATATAGAAGCCGGGGGAAAAAAACCTCCTAAAGAGGGAAAAAAGTGCCCCGGCAGTCCTAGAGTGTTCACACACATCACTACCTAAATATATCAAATAATCCCCCCTGGGAGTGATGCGGTGAACAAGGAGCTGGCACTCATGTATAAGGAAGTGCCAAGCTCTGGAAATCACTCCACAAAAGGAAGTAAGCCCAAAGCTTTGCGGAAAGCTTCAAACTTCTCCCTAGGCAGAGCCTTCGTGAAAAGGTCTGCAATGTTCTCCTGCGTGGGCACATATGCCAAGCTGATCTCCCCAGCAGAGAACCTCTCCCTGACATAGTGATAATGCACCTCAATGTGCTTAGTGCGAGCATGGAACACAGGGTTCCTCGCAACTGCCAATGCGCCCTGACTGTCAGTGAAGATGGTGGTGGCAGAAGACTGGCCAACACCCAAATCAGGCATAAGGCGTCTGAGCCACACACACTCAACAGTCGCTGTGAAAGCTGCCCTATACTCAGCCTCACAACTGGAAGTGGCCACAGTAGGCTACTTCTTGCTCAACCAAGATATACATGAGCTACCAAGCATGAAGCAAAAACCACTGGTGGACACACGAGTGTCATAGCAACCAGCCCAATCTGAGTCAGAAAAAGCATGCAAATCTAGCGGTAGTGATCCCCCCTTGGGATTAAACAACCCAAGTAGCCTACTACCACTCAAGTAGCGAAGAGATGCGCTTAACCTCTTTCCAATGCATGACTCCTGGGCAATGCATAAACCTGCTCATCTGTGAGACAGCAAACTGAATATCTGGCCGAGTAATGCATAAGTAAATCAAGCATCCAACAGCCTGCTGATAGAGAACAGCATCAAATGCATCTCTAGCATCATGAAGAATCAATCGTAAACCTGTCTCCATAGGAGTGGCAATAGGCTTACAGTCTTCAAGGCCAAAACGCTACAATAATGTGTCAATATATTTCGTTTGACACAAAGCCATTCCACCATCAACGTGCATAAACTGAATGCCCAAATAGTGATGCAAATGCCCCAAATCAGACATCTCAAATGAGGCATGCAAATCAGCCTTAAAATCAGCAATATATGTCTCAATAGGACCAGTGAGCAGCATGTCATCAACATAGACAACAATGATCAGAAGCACATCATTAGCACGTTTAACATATAAGGTGCTTTCAGTTGGACTGTTCTCAAAACCATGTGCAATCAGATAGGCATGTATCTTCTCATACCAAGCACGTGGTGCTTGCTTTAAACCATATAATGCCTTCTTTAACCTGCAAACATGGTTTTCATGCCCTTTCTGCACAAAGCCATGGGGCTGAAAAACATACACTTCTTCATGCAAGTCACCATTCAAAAATGTTGTTTTAATGTCCAACTGATGTACATTCCAACCATCATGGGCTGCAAGTGCACAAATGCTCTGAACAGTAGTCATATGGCATGTAGGTGCAAAGGTCTCATCAAAATCAATGCCTCTTTCCTGTGCATAACCCTTTGCAACAAGCCTAGCCTTATACCTGTCAACTGTACCATCAGGTTTACGCTTAAGCTTGTATACCCACTTAGTGCCAATGGCCTTCTTGCCAGGAGGCAAGTCACATAAAGACCATGTACCATTCTTCATTATAGCATCATATTCTGATTGCATAGCAGCCATCCAATTTTCTGAATTTTGTGCTTCATCAAAAGAAACAGGCTCATTCTCATCACAGAGACTAGATGCAGCCATAGCATAGCAATCTGATGCAAAGGAGGCACTATGAGAGCGTGAACGAGTACGATATGACAAAGGTGCATCTAATTTGCTGTCACGCAAAGTCTGCACAAGCCATTTTGGCATAGTTTTTGCCTCCTCAATATGAGCTCTCTCATCAACAAGTGCATCATGTAAATCTGCATCAGAAATGGAATGATCTGCATCATCATATGAAACCTGCAAAGGCTGAGAAGTTGCCTCATTAGGACCAGCACTAGACTGTCCACCTGTAAAAAGAGGCATCAAAGTATCATACATGTCTTTGGAGCTAACAGATGTCTCCTTAGTACATGAAAGCAATGGCTGAATAGCATCTTCCACAAAGACAACATCATGGCTAACCAGAATGCGTTTAGTATGTGGATGATACAGATGATAGCCTTTACTTTCAGAACTGTACCCAACAAAAATACATTTTACTGCTTTATCATCCAATTTTATGCGATGTTGTTCAGGCACTAATGCATATGCCAAACAACCAAAAACACACAGATGAGCAACAGATGGCTTGCGGTCATGCCAAGCCTCATATGGAGTGATAGACTGCAACGCTTTAGTGGGACACCTGTTCAGTACATATGATGCACACATGACAGCCTCAAGCCAGAAACTATGTGGTAAAGCCTGACTTTTGACCATGCACCTCACCATCTCCATGAGTGACGTGTTCTTTCGTTCAGCAACTCCATTCTATTGAGGTGTATACGGCACTGTACACTGGTGTTTTATCCCACGTTCAGCCAGAAATGCATTAAAATCTGAAGACATATATTCCCCCCCTCGATCAGAACGGAGGGTGCCCATTTTACATGCTAACAGATTTTCAGCCAAAACCAAAAACTGTTTGAAGCACATGAACACTTCGGACTTTGCTTTGAGTGGATATACCCATGCATGCCTGGAAAAATCATCAATGAAAGTCACGAAGTAAAGGTAATTTCCAAAAGAGGGTGTCTGCATAGGACCACAGACATCACTATGTACAAGCTGCAATTTTTGCGTAGCCCGAACTGAACCATCTTTTGGAAAGGAAGAATGCTGCATTTTGCCCAAAATACAGCCTTCACAAACATGTTTTCCAGGTGCCTCAAGTTTGGGCAAAGAGGACACCATTTCAGATTTCTGTAGGCGTAACAAACTAGCAAAATTCAGATGACCAAAGCGTGCATGCCAAAGCTTTGCATCTGACATAGCGTGAGAATCATGAACTGCACATGCCGAATCATTCACAGATCTTTCATAGTCTATGAGCTTATACAGCCCACGACATAAAATGCCAGAAGCAATAATCACATCGCCATTTGAGAGATCATGGACTGTACACCTGTCATCAATGAATTTCACAACCAAGCCAATCTTGGCTAATGCAGAAACTGATAACAGGTTCTTTTTGATCCCTGGCACAAATAAAGCATCTGACAAAGTGAAAGAACTACCATCAGTAGTAGTCAAAATGATCTTACCAACTCCCATAACGGGATAAGAGGAGTTATTGGCGCATGTGACAGTATTCCCTGTAGGGGCAGGCTCGAGTGAAGAGAAGAAACTGCGCTGCGAGGTAATATGTTTGGTCGCCCCACTGTCAAAGTACCAAACATCTGAGTCTACTGCAGACATGCACTGATCATGAGAAGATGGGTCAAAACTGCAGACAGTAGTAAACGCCCGTTCTTCTTCCTGCACAAGATTTGCAGACTCTGTTTTTGGTGTAGAGGCCTGTGCAACAACCATTCCAGCCTCTTTCTTCTTTGCCTCTTTAGTAGCCAGTTTTGGACAGTTCTTTATAATATGATCATTTCCTTTACAGTACTTGCAGAACAATTTTTGCTTTTCTGATTTCTTCTCATCTTTATCCTGGTTCTTCGATTGTGCAACACTTGCACATTTCTGCTTACTAGTAGAAGAGCTCCATTTTCCTTTGCCCTTCTGACTAGCCAGGAAAGCTTGATCTGCAACACGCATAATGGACCTGTTTTGCCTGGACTGATCTTCCTGCAACAGAACAGAGACTAATTCCTCAAATGACAAGGCATTCGGATTACCTTTCCTCATCAACCGAAGAGTAGAGGCAAAACTCTGATATGAATCAGGAAGACCATTCAGAACGGTCTGCACAAGTGAGCTATCTGGTATAACCTCATCAGCAGAAATCAATTGTTCCTTCAGGTCTTTGATCTTTGTAAGAAAATTGTCCATAGAATCACCTTCATTCATCTCCTCACTCTCCAACTGTTTTCGGAGGTAAGCAACAGGAGCCTCATTCCTAGCCTGGTACAAAGTGGTAAGTGTATCCCAAGCATCCTTTGCTGTTCTGCAAGAGCGAATGTGAGGAATAATGGCACCTTTGACAGACAAAGCTATCAATGCATGTGCCTGGGCATCTTTGTCATCCCAACAAATCTGCTCTGCAGTAGGTGCAACAAAAACAGCAGCACGAACAGGAATCTGTGGAATATCATCTTCGACACCATCTTCATCAGCTCCAACACCTCCAGCACCTGTATTTGTAGTACCTGTAGTCGCAGGTGTAACAGGACGTCTTTCAACACCCTGCACAATGTTCCACAGTCCTTTTGCAACCAGTACATGTCGCATCATATAAGCCCATAATGGGTAGTTGGTACCATCCAACTTATCCTCAACAGCCAACATACAGAATACATCACTGCTTTCAGCCATGGCAGGTGACTAAAATACCTTGATGCAGAAAATTGAATGTATCTCAAAAAGTTGAACGGAACTGCCTAGACGAGTTTTGCTAGACCTGTAGCAGACTTCGAGACGCTTAAACTGACGAATAGAAACTAGTATATACCTTTGGCACAAAAGGACGAAATAGCCTGCACAAGCGCTGCGATAGTGCGTTCGGAGGCCGAAACGAGCTCAGATCGCGATTTCGGCACCACACAGCAAAGCTGTTTTGATCTCGGAAACACCCTGAGTATGCTCACCAAATTTCGTGCGAATGTGAGACTGCAAACGGAGGAGTGTCGACGGCGTCCTAGAAGAAGCGACGACCTGCTCTGATACCAATTGTTGGAGATAGACGTCTGTGGAAGCACGCGAACAGCATAAGGAAGAAGAAGAAGCTTGGAGCACAAACACACAATACTTAATGTATTACTAGAGAATGTACAAAGATAAGTAGCCCATTAGGGCAATAGGCGTATATACAAGCTGGGGGAAAAAAACCTCCTAAAGAGGGAAGAAAGTGCCCCAGCAGTCCTAGAGTGTTCACACACATCACTACCTAAATATATCAACAACTCTATCATAAAAAATATAAACTTTTTTCTACCTATTTGAATGTACGAAACGATATTTCATAGATACCAACAATAGTTCCCATGTAACCAAGTTCGCCATCTATAAAGTTCGTGTCTTTTGATTTAGCACGTTATAGTTGCTTGAAAGAAGCAACAATGCTAGAATCCTCTATTTTACGTAAAGAATCAACAGCTTTGATTCTTATATGCTATCCAAAAGCCCACATATTCGTGAACATTCGAGCTTGCAAAAGAAATTAAATTATGGATTCTTGAACAGACCCTTATCATCTGGATGCATTTCCATTTGCATGTGTATATGTATGAAACATGCATGTGCATGTGGATCCATTTCCATTTGCATCCATGTGTATATGCATGCATGTGGATGTGCATATACATGAATTTAAGTATGTGTTAATGTGTGTATGTGTATGTATATATGCAATAATGCATGCATGCAAGTCTTTTTATGTGTTTATACAAATGTTTGTGCATATTCATGTGTATGTGTGTGTATGTGCACATGTATGTGTGTGTATATATGTGTGTGTATGTGGATGTGTATATGTGTGAACGTGCATCTTCATGTATAAGTGTATATGTGCATATCAATAAGTGTGAGCATATTAATTAATGAAAATAACACAATTCAAATGATATAAAAAGAATGGAAATTGTACTTACAATAGTTAGCCATATTTTTTGCTTCATTAACTTCTTGAATAACCTGCAATAAAGAGAGAGAGAGAGAGAGAGAATTCAAAGAGAGAAAGAGGTAGAAATAGAGAAACAGAGAGAGAGAGAGATAGACAATAAGAAAACAAAGAGAGAGAGAGAGACAATAAGATAGAGATTAGACAAAACAACAATTCAGCAAGCGATTGTTTCAGCTCGTAAGTGCAGTGCAATTGTAAATGTTGGAGAGTTCTTTAATCATATGTGTGTAGATGCCGATCAAAGAGCCTCCAACATTTTTTTTCTGTTCAAAAACCCATCATGTAGCTGATGCTAAAGCATCGTAAACTCATGTCCAGATAGCATTGCATAAGGGATGCTAATTAGCATCACTTATGCAACACAAATTAGCATCGCTTATGCGACGCTTTTTTTAAATCGTCGCTTTAGCGATGCTCAATATAACTATCGCATATCCCGTTCGTGGCACACATCGATAAAAACGTCAGAGTTTAATTGTTTAACCAACATTCCATGCTCGACACTTGTTGCGACAGTTTATGCAATTTTATAGTGACGAAATTGTGTCGTATTAACCATCGCGCCCGTATTCCTTGTAGTGTATGCATACACATTGTGAGATGAATTATGATATTTGGGGTCATAGCTACCATATCTTTAAGTTTGATAAGATTTCTATTTTTCATGCTATTTGGTACCAACATCTCCTTTTCTATAGGAATATGCATACCTTGCATATCCAAGGCTTCTCAAACTAAGTTAGGGGTGATCCAGAAACTTTTTCAATTCTTTTCCACGTCTTAGGGATAGATATATTTAGGTAGTGATGTGTGTGAACACTCTAGGACCACCAAGGAACTTTTTTCCCTCTTTAGGAGGTTTTTTTCTGTAGCTTGTATATACGCCTATTGCCCTAATGGGTTACTTATCTTTGTACATTCTAGTGGTAATACATTTAGTATTGTGTGCAAGCTTCTTCTTCTTCCTTATGTTGTTTGTGCTTTTGCAGATGTCTAACTCCAACAATTGGTATCAGAGCAGGTCGTTGCTTTATCTAGAGCATCATCGACACCCTTCCAATCACAATCTCAGAATCACACAAAATATGGTGAGCATACTCAGGGTATTTTAGTTAGTGTTCATGGTTGAAAGCAGTGATGTATTTCGTATGTTGGTTGTTGAGGATAAGTTGGATGGTATGAATTACACATTGTGGGTTTATATGATGCATCGTGTATTGGTCGGGAAAGGACTATGGAATATTGTGCAGGGTGTTGAAAAATGTCCTATTACACCTACAAATATAGGTACTGAAGCTGATGTAGATGGCATCGAAGATGATGATACTCTATAGATTCTTGTTCGTGTTGCGCTTCATGTTGCACCTACTGTAGATCAAATTCATTGAGATGGCAGAGATGCTCAGGCACATGCATTGATAGCCTTGTTTATCAAACGTGCCATTATTCCTCACATTCGCTCTTGCAGAACAGCTAAGGATGCTTGGGATACACTTACCACATTGTACCAGGCTAAGAATGAGGCTTGTGTTGCTTACCTCCGAAAATAATTGGAGAGTGAGCATATGAATGAAGGTGATTCTATGGACAATTTTCTAACAAAGATCAAAGATTTGAAGGCACAGTTAATTTCTACTGTGGAAGTCTTGCATGAGAGTTCACTTGTGCAGATTGTTTTTTAATGGTCAATTTTATGAATGAAGGTGATTCTATGGATAATTTTCTAACAAAGATCAAAGATTTGAAGGCACAATTAATTTCTACTAAAGGAAGTCTTGCATGAGAGTTCACTTGTGCAGATTTGCTTCTACTCTTCATTTGATGATGAACGGCAATCCAAATGCCTTAACATTTGAAGAGTTAGTTTTTGTTATGTTGCAGGAAGACTAGTCTAGGTAGAAGAGTTCTATTATGCATGTTCCAGATCAAGCTTTCTTGGCTAATCAGAAGGGCAAAGGTAAATGGAGTTCTTCTACTAGTAAGCAAAAATCTACTAATTCTGCACAATCAAAGAAGGATGACAAAGACGACAAGAAAACAGAAAAGCAGAAATTGTTTTGCAAGTATTGTAAAGCAAATGACCATGTCATAAAGAATGGTCTAAAACTGGCTGCAAAAAAGGCAAACAAAAAAGAGGTTAGAATGGTTGGTGTAGAGGCCTCTACACCAAAAATAGAGTCTACTAATTTACTGGAGAATGAAGAATAGGTGTTTACTTTGTTTGCAGTTTTGACCCATCTTCTCCTGAATTATGTATGTCTGCAGAAGACTCAGATGTTTGGTACTTTGATAGTGGGGCAACCAAACATATTACCTCACAGTGTAGTTTCTTCACTCACTTGAGCCTTCCCCTACAGGGAATATTGTCATATGCACCAACAACTCCTCTTATCTTGTCATGGGAGTTGGTAAGATCATTATGACTACTATTGATGATAGTTCTTTTACACTGTCAGATGCCTTACTTGTATTAGGGATCAAAAAGAGTCAGTTATCAGTTTCAACTTTAGCCAAGATTGTCTTGGTCCTGAAATTTGTTGATGATAGATGTACAATTCATGATCTGCCAAATGGCAATGTGATTATTGCTTACGGTATTTTATGTCATGGGTTGTATAAGCTCATAGACTATGAAAACTTTGTGAATGATTTGGCATGTGGAGTACATGATTCTCAGGCTATGTCAGATGCAAAGCTTTGGCATGCACGCTTTGGTCATCTGAATTTTGCTAGTTTGCTATGCCTGCGGAAATCTAAAATGCTGTCCTCTTTGCCTAAACTTGAGGCACCCAGTAAACATGTATGTGAGGCTTATATTTTGGGCAAAATGTAGTGTCCTCCTTTTCAAAAATGGTTCAATTCTAGCTACTCAAAAATTGCAACTTGTTCACAGTGATGTCTCTGGTCCTATGTAGACACCCTCTTTTAGAAACTATCTTTATTTCCTGACTTTCATTGATGATTTTTCTAGGCATGCATGTGTATATCCACTAAAAGCAAAGTCCAAAGTTTTTATGTGCTTCAAATAGTTTTTGGTTTTGGCTAAAAATATGTCAGCATGTAAAATGCGCACCCTCCATTCTGATCGAGGCAGGATATATGTCTTCTGACTTTAATCCATTTTTGGTTAAACATGGGATAAAACATCAGTGTACAGTGCCATATACACCTCAACAGAATGGAGTTGCTAAACGGAAGAACAAGTCACTCATGGAGATGGCGAGATGTATGGTCAAGAGTCAGACTTAACCACATAGTTTTTGGCTTGAGGCTGTTATATGTGAAGCATATGTACTTAATAGGTGTCCCACTAAAGCCTTGTAGTCTATCACTCTATATGGGGCTTGGCATGGTCGTAAGCCATCTCTTGCTCATCTGTGTGTTTTTGGTTGTCTCACATATGCATTTGTGCTAGAACAACATCGTAGAAAATTGGATGATAAAGCAATGAAATGTATTTTTGTTGGGTACAGTTCTGAAAGCAAAGGCTATCGTTTGTATCATCCACAGAATAAATGCATTTTGGTTAGCCATGATGTTGTTTTTGTGGAAGATGTTATTCAACCATTACTTTCATGTACTTAGGAGACATCTGTTAGCTCCAAACCCATGTATGATACTTTGCTACCACTTTTTACAGGTGGATAGTCTAGTGCTAGTCCTAATGAGGTGACTTCTCAACCCCTAGAGGTTTCATGTGATGATGTAGATCATTCCATTTATGATGCAGATTTACATGATGCACTTGTTGATGAGAGAGCTGATATTGAGAAGGCAAACACTATGCCAAAATGGCTGGTGTAGACTTTTATTGATAGCAAATTATATGCACCTCTATCATATCGTACCCCATTAGCCTCTCATAGTGCCTCTTTTGCATCAGATTGCTATGATATGGCTCCCTCTAGTCTTTGTGATGAGAATGAGCCTATTTCGTTTGATGAAGCACAAATGACTGAAAATTGGATTACTGCAATGCAATTAGAATATGATGCTATCATGAAAATTGGTACTTGGTCTTTATGTGACTTGCCTCCTGACAAGAAGGCCATTGGCACTAAGTGGGTATGCAAGCTGAAGCGTAAGCCTAATGGAACAATTGAAAAGCATAAGGCTAGGGTTCTTCCAAAGGGTTATGCTCAAGAAAGAGGCAGTGATTTTGATGAGACCTTTGCTCCTACATACTGAATGACTACTATTCGTAGCATCTATGCACTTGTAGCTCATCATGGTTGGAATGTACATCAGTTGGAAATTAAAACTTCATTTTCGAATGGTGACTTATGTGAAGAAGTGTATGTTTTTCATCCCCATGGCTTTGTGCAAAAAGGGCATGAATACTAGGTGTGCAGGTTGAAAACCGATTTATATGGTTTGAAACAGGCACCACATGCTTGGTATGAAAAGATACATGCTTATCTGATTGCACATGGTTTTGAGAATAGTCCAACTGAGAGCACCTTATATGTTAAGTGTGTCAATGATGTGCCTCTAATCATTATTATCTATGTTGATGACATGTTGCTCACTGGTCCTATTGAGAAGCATATTGCTAATTTTAAGGCTGATTTGCATGCCTGATTTGAGATGTCTAATTTGGGGCATTTGCATCATTATTTGGACATTTAGTTTATGCAAGTTGATGGTGGAATAGCTTTGTGTCAAACGAAATATATTGACACATTATTGAGCATTTTATCCTTCAAGACTTCAGAACTATTGCCACTCCTATGGAGACAAGTTTATGATTGAGTCTTCATGATGTTGGAGATGCAATTGATGTTGTTCTCTATTAGTAGGTTGTTGGATGCTTGATTTACTTATGCATTACTCGACCAGATATTCAATTTATTGTCTAAGAGATGAGCAGGTTTATGCATTGCCCAAGTGTCAAGCATTGGTAGGCGGTTAAATGCATCTTTCGATACTAGAGTGGTACCTAACTACTTGGGTTGTTTTATCACAAGGGGGGATCACTACCGCCAGATTTACATGCTTTTTCTGACTTTGATTGGGTTGGTTGCTATGACACCCATGTATCCACTAGTGGCTCTTGCTTTATGCTTGGTAGCTCATGTATATCTTGGTTAAGCAAGGAGCAGTCTATTGTGGCCACTTGTGCACACCTTGCACTCAAGCTTCCAATAGGGGGAGGGATGGACATCTTCTGTTGGCATGTGCACAGCTTCAATGGGACCTTGGGATCCTTGGGTGTATAGCTTAGCCCTTCTCTGCACTCTTCTAAGTCCTCTTCATGCACACCTTGCACTTTGCTTCTTTGCATCGCAAACTATGTGTCTCTTGCACTTCTCTCTTACTTAGCTTAGACTATGCTCACCTTGCTTAGTCCTCCAAGAATAATGCCTTGCCTTGATTTTAGTGTCGATTCATGTACGCTCCTAACTGTTGGAGCATCTTGGTGCTCACTTTGATGTCTCAAGATTGTCTCCAAAGATGGGCAGCCAGCGAATCCTTGTTTCATCCTATAGTGACTTTAGAGTAAAACAAAAATTTTAATTGGGAGGCCATACTTTCACTTCTACGTACGCTGCCGCTTCACATTTTGCCTTTTAAGTCTTCAAATGTGCACCTAAGAGAGGGTTCACCTAAACCTTCAAAAACGCTTTAAGAACACTTTGAACCTTAGAGAAATTACAAAAATACCTCTACAACTTGCAGCCAACTTTCTGCAATTATATCCTTTGTGAAAATTAAGTGTGCACTACCTGTGCACCTTGACACCCAAACTTTGCACACTTTGACTTCACCCATGTTGACTTTGACCTTGAGCATGTTGGCTTTGGTCGCTTTGATTTGAACCTTTGACGACTGTGATTGACTTAATACATTCAGTATTGTGTGATGTGCACGAAGCTTCTTCTTCTTCCTTGTGTGTTTCGCATGCTTCCATAGACGTCTAACTCCAACATGACAAAGGTAATGGCTATCCTCCCATCCTTGTTAGTTGTAGAGTATTGATAAGGTAGTAATAGCACATGAAATCTGGTTTAGGTAGTCTTGCACTAATGTAGTCGGTCAAGCCTACCTTGTGCCATATAGGTTGCAATTCCTCTGCATTTTGCATTTGCTCAAATTCGTGTGTAAATCAGTGATACGTTTTCCATACATTGTTAAACTGACATTCTCTTCCTAGATATAAGTTGTGTTTGCGAGAGCTCTGACCATCTCCTTGAACCAATGAGAATGGGGATTTAATTTCATTGTGTGCCCCATAGGTGGATCCTAAATCGGTATAGTCTGAAGGTGCACTAGTTCCTCTGGTCTCTCCTTGGATATTTCAACAATAGGTAAGGTATCAATATCTATCATTTGCTAGCTAGCACTTGCTTGAGAACTAGTGCATGTAGCTTCAGTCATGATGACAGAGATAGTAGATGTTCTATGAATTTGCTAGAAGAAGAAGAATCACATTAGTATTGTATCTGAAACTAGATGAGACCTTGTTCCCTTTACAATACCAACATGATATCTTTGAATGTTATTAGCTTAGTGAGTGTTATGTGTGAGATTAGTGTCATTTAGGGTTAGTATGGTGAGTGGTAAACCAAGATGCATACTTTGGGAAATGCAATGGCTCTGAATGCATCTAATATTATATAAGGGTGTTAAATTGTGGGTCAAGGGGTTTGTTACATAGATTGACTTTCCATACTTCCCTTATGGGATTACAAGTTTGGCATGTGAATACATATAAGGGTTTTAGAGATGACTCCTCCTCGACCTTAGACTTTTAGGTACCCATTTCCAAGTAATTCTATGTTGGACTTCACATAAGGGTATGTGTTCAAGAAGCAGGTCTTAGCACCTAGATCTATCTAGGATTATGATCAGCTTTCAACAATTTCTTTGGTACCCAAATGGAGTGTACTCACTTTGGAAAGGATTGTTGACGTACTGCGTGAAATGTTGTTTATTTCATTCACTATTTCTTTGGCATTGATTGTGCTAGCAAGGGAGCAAGTGCGCACTCACCCTTGCATATCCAAATTTGCTTCACACCATGGATTGCTTTGCCTTGAAATGTCATCTGCTATTGAGATTCCATGATCCTTGTAAGCCGTGTATGATACTTCTTTATTTGAGATATTGAGACCGTTGCTAACTTTGGAAAAGAAGGGAGTTTTGTCCTCTCTCTTGCTTGTGCTTTGACCATCAAATCCTTCTGCACCATATAGTTTTGGACAAGAAATTTGTATCTTTTTCGTCATGATTAACCCTAGAAGGACTAAGAGTTTTTGTCATGCCTAGATCATTCATTGTGCAACTTCCTAGTTGGATCATGACACACTTCTCATTTACCCAAACCTAAAGAAGTCCACTCCTTAGGTTTAAGTTGATTGCATGACCATACACCCAGTCTTGACCTAGGATGAGAGACTTAGTAAGGTATTCATCATGATAAACTAGCACTTTGATTGTCATATGTGTAGAGAGTACACGTGCAGAAGCAAAATGAAAACAAGAGTGTACTCACAAAAGAAAGTGTGTGTGAGACTCAAAATGAGTAGACCATGAAATGGGTAAAATCATGTGGATTAGAAATGAGCTTGCCAAGAGCATGGAGTAGGCTGCTCAAGCTTCTAACCAAGTACATATGAAGGAAGAGACCCTCCTTATATGGATTTGGGAGGGGCTCTCAAAAGTACATCTCATGTGGGATAATTCCCCTGAAAGGAGAAGGAATACAATGGTAGAAGCAAATGGAAAAGTACCCAAATACAAAGGATATAATATAAAATGGAAATATAATGGAAATGGAATGGAAATGGAATGGAAATAGAATGGAAATAGAGTGACTCCAAGATATAAAAGGGAGATACTCTCTCATATTCTCAACACCCCCTCTACAGCTCCATTTTATAGAGTATGGAGGCTGCTAGGTATGAGAGAAAGGCCCACCAAGAATGTATCAGAAGAAGCACGAGCACCAAATAGGAAGTTGTCGTCTGGGAATCCATAGCCTCCAAGTGGTATCGACCATGCAGGATCGCCAGGTACTCCAAAATATGTCCACCAGATGGATCAAGCAGATGCTCTAGAGGTACGCCACCAATGAGATATAGGAACAGAACAAGATCTCAATGGACGAGATCACCTCCATGCGAGATAGGTAGGATGAATCCATGTGGTACATAGGAACCTCCAAAGCTTTGACAATATCCACAACAAGATGTGTATAACCAAGAAGTAGGGCCTGTAAGAGTGAAACATAAAGCATGAAGCATAACATCATAGTCACATGGTAGTACATCTGTATGTTGTAGTTCTCCATGGAGTGTACAAAGTCCCGTTATGTGGCAGTAGGACCATGGAGGACCCTTCTGAACCAAAAAGCTATCCTAGAAAACGATCCAACTGAGGGATGAATCCAAGAAGATGCAGGAGTATCCTCTGGTGAATGAAAAGATGTTGGGCTTCATGAATGGAAAAGTACATGCTCAGAATACTGTTGTAGATGACATAAGTGGAGTCTCAAAGATAGGAATGGAAAATGTCAAGTCAGTGATCCTAGAGTAATGCCCAGTTGAATATGAGGGGAAATAAACCTTCGATGGTACGATAGGAGGTGTCGCCATATGAGGTATAAGTTGAGATGATATCTCTGATTCCTTGTACTCCAAAACTATATCATGATCGGGAAAGTCATGTACAAAGAGAGCATGCTCCACATAGTGTGATTGTTCAAAACTGGAATGATCCCCTTCTAAAGTGGAAATGGGAGGATCCTAAAGGTATGAATATTTAGAGTATTCATCAAAGGTGCAATCTTTGGTTACTATAATTAAGTGACTCTTAGAGTTTGTATGCCTTTTGTCGGTCACTGTACTCGATGAAAATATACTGCTTAGGCCTATCATCATGGCCTTGGACACAAGCATCACTACACCAAAGACACGAAAATAGCTGACACTTGGCTTCTTCTTAAAGTAAGCTTTAAATGGTGTTTGGTTCTTCAAAACATCTCAAAACCCTGTGTTCTTTATGTGTAGTGCTATTTGTACTGCTTCACCCCAATACTTTAGTGGAAGTTTCTTTTGACTAAGCATAACCTTGGCCATCTGTATCACACTTTGAATCTTCTGTAAGGCAATACCTTTTTGAGTATCTTGCATTGCTTGATACTTGATTCCATGTTGCTTCAAGTACATGGAGAAGTTGTGATTGACAAAGCTATTGGCTTCATTAGATTGGATGATCTTCAAAGAACTTGGAAAGTCTTCTTGAACTGTTTGTGTCCACTCCTTAAACTTGTAAAGAGCATCCTCTATATGCTTGAATGAATAAACCCACGTGTATCCAGTGAAGTCATCTACTATCAGGAAGAAGTAAATTGACCCACTTAGAGAAGGTGTTTGCATAGGTCCACAAATATCGGCATGGACTAATTCTAAGGGTTTATTTGCAATAATGGAAGCTTCTATAGGCAAATGGGCAATGGTTTGTTTGGCACATGCTTGGAAATTCAATTCCACTTGTGCGATCCTGGGTAAACCCTTGACAAGATGATCGGAAGAGATTTTAGCTAAGCAAGAGGTATGCCCAAATATGCAATGCCACAAGCTAAGACTTGAATCTTTGGCCATAAAACTTGAAAGCTTGTCTTCACCTATTGTTCTTCCATCTTGAGGAGCAGCCAAGGAGCTTTTGGTAGTGAGACTATTTTGTTTGTTGGTAATTGCCCATAATTTCTGCATACAACCTTGCTCTTCCAGGTCATCCCTTTGCCCTTTGCTTTCCTTGTTTTCAAAATCTCGTTTAGAGCATCTCTCCCACATTCTTGAAAATATGCATTGGCCCCACGAAGTGATTGATCAATAACTCACTCCAATAAGGGAGATCGTGAAAGATTGACAATCGTTTCATGCCAACAAGTGGTGTTCCTACATCCCACAATTGCTTTAAATCGCTTGCTTTTGTTTTTCAATGCACTTGTTGGCCAAGTTTTCCTTCATGTAAGACATGTCCATCAAGCAGATATCTATGATGTCTTTCATATATAACTTTTTGAAGAGCCTTGAAGTGGCATGCTTCGAGTCATGGTCCACATAGAGGACATACATTGTAACCCAAAATTGATAAGCTTGTATGAAAAAAACACAACCTAAGATGCCATAGATCAGTGAACATAACCAAGTTCAGAAAGAAGAGTTTACTAATATTACGTGAAACTTCACCATAACGAGGCTAGTCATGCATCTTCCCCATAAGTATGCCTTACACTCGCATGTCCCATCTGGTTAAAGGTTGAGACATGTCGTGCATAGTAGTCCCATCAGAACATATATCTTTACACCATTGTATAGTGGTAAATGAGCTAGTTTTTGCATGTTTTGATGTTCTTTCTCCGCTTCTGATCATGGAAATTATGTCATATCCATAGAATCCATGACCCTCTCCACTGTTGTGGTCTTTGTCCATGCCATGAAACACCTTGAGCTCTTCCATGTGTTCATTCTTTGTCATGCTTCTAGTAGCTTGTCCTTCTACATCCCATGTCATTCTCTACGAGAGGTAGATGGTGCAATGTCGTGCGGGTCAATTTGCTCATCCGTCAAACCATGCAACTAGAAGCATAGTTTTTGTAGTCGATCCGAAACAAAGGGTCTATAGTGTGAAATTTCCATACCAATTGGTTGCCTAATGATGAATGCTTTATAAGCTATTGGAGAACTTTTTTTTTAATACCTAGATTCTCTCACATCTATTTAATTTTGCAAGTCTATCATGATTATGTTTAGTACACTTGCTATCCCCACCTATGTTTATTTGATTGTCATTCACATGGGAAGACTCATGGATCCCCGTATGTGCACATATGCTCTCATAATCACTTGCCCTCTTGCAGTCACACATGGATGGAAATCCTTTGTTCAATTCTGCACATCCTTTTGCAAAATTAGCTTGCAAAGCAACCCAATGGATGGCACTGGGGATATTTGGTTGTGGCATCATGTAATATTCTGGATACATGGCCTAGTCACATGCAAATAAATGAAGGAGGTGTGTTGGTTTTGGTGCAAACACTTTAGATTGATACTCCTGAAAACCTGTAGTAAACATATCTTCAAAGGTTTGTTTGTAACAGGTTGGGAGGTATTTGATGCGGGCATGCCTGGCATAAGCTACTCTAATACTTGGGATCATGCTCATGTCATACACCAAATCATATTACCATTTGTAAAGCCCAACAGAGCTACTTGTGGTGCATGTGTATTGCAGAAATTCTTGAGAACAGTTTGCATCATATCAAGAATTTTGAGCACCATCTATGCTGCTACATCTGGCATTGGCTTCATTCGAGTGATCTACTGGCATATAGTGGTCATCATATAAGCAATAAAAGGTGGTCCCTATATGGCGTGATGTATGGATAGTTAAGGCACTCCTTGCATTGTGCATTATTTTCTACTTTGATGTTAAATGCTTTCCATGACCTGCACCTTGGAATTAGTCCATAACATGGATTGTAACGGAGATGTAATGGTGCGTTGGTCCAAGTGCAAAAACATTTTTGAGTACATTTCCAAGAGGGTTTTCCGCCAGGTTGGTTGATAAATCTTACCTTTTTGCGTTGTTGGGGGTAAGTCCTTTGGTTGAAATTATGTCATGAATGTTGATGTCTTCCGCATGACTCTCTTAATTTTTTCATTATAATTAGCTAGAATTACAAAATATGGCATGTATTGTTGTCCTAATAAGTCTCCTAGGTGCCATGCATTGGAAATAGTTGGATCGCAACACTGTTTCTTTGATCACCTGCATGGCTTGATCTGCACCATTGTGCAATCTTTGTGGGTGCACCCAATGTCTTCTGTTGGAGATAGACGTCTGCGGAAGCACGCGAACAGCACAAGGAAGAAGAAGAAGCTTGGAGCACAAACACACAATATTGAATGTATTACTAGAGAATGTACAAAGATAAGTAGCCCATTAGGGCAATAGGCGTATATACAAGCCGGGGGAAAAAAACCTCCTAAAGAGGGAAAAAAGTGCCCCGACGGTCCTAGAGTGTTCACACACATCACTACCTAACTATATCAACAAATCCCCCCTGGGAGTGATGCGGTGAACAAGGAGCTTGCACTCATGTATAAGGAAGTGCCAAGTTATGTGGAAATCACTCCACAAAAGGAAGTAAGCCCAAAGCTTTGCGGAAAGAGTCAAACTTCTCCCTAGGCAGAGCCTTTGTGAAAAGGTCTGCAATGTTCTCCTGCGTGGGCACATATGCCAAGCTGATCTCCCCAGCAGAGAACCTCTCCCTGACATAGTGATAATGCACCTCAATGTGCTTACTGCGAACATGGAACACAGGGTTCCTCGCAACTGCCAATGCGCTCTGACTGTCAGTGAAGATGGTGGTGGCAGAAGACTGGCCAACACCCAAATCAGACATAAGGCGTCTGAGCCACACACACTCAACAGTCGCTGTGAAAGCTGCCCTATACTCAGCCTCACAACTGGAAGTGGCCATAGTAGGCTGCTTCTTGCTCAACCAAGATATACATGAGGTACCAAGCATGAAGAAAAAACCACTGGTGGACACACGAGTGTCATAGCAACCAACCCAATCTGAGTCAGAAAAAGCATGCAAATCTGGCGGTAGTGATCCCCCCTTGGGATAAAACAACCCAAGTAGCCTAGTACCACTCAAGTAGCGAAAGATGTGCTTAACCGCTTTCCAATGCGTGACTCATGGGCAATGCATAAACCTGCTCATTTGTGAGACAGCAAACTGAATATCTCGCCGAGTAATGCATAAGTAAATCAAGCATCCAATAGCCTTCTGATATAGAACAACATCAAATGCATCTCCAGCATCATGAAGACTCAATCGTAAACCTGTCTCCATAGGAGTGGCAATAGGCTTACAGTCTTCAAGGCCAAAACGCTGCAATAATGTGTCAATATATTTCGTTTGACACAAAGCCATTCCACCATCAACGTGCATAAACTGAATGCCCAAATAGTGATGCAAATGCCCCAAATCAGACATCTCAAATGAGGCATGCAAATCAGCCTTAAAATCAGCAATATGTGTCTCAATAGGACCAGTGAGCAGCATGTCATCAACATAGACAACAATGATCAGAAGCACATCATTAGCACGTTTAACATATAAGGTGCTTTCAGTTGGACTGTTCTCAAAACCATGTGCAATCAGATAGGCATGCATCTTATCATACCAAGCACGTGGTTCTTGCTTTAAACCATATAATGCCTTCTTTAACCTGCAAACATGGTTTGCATGCCCTTTCTGCACAAAGCCACGGGGCTGAAAAACATACACTTCTTCATGCAAGTCACCATTCAGAAATGTTGTTTAAATGTCCAACTGATGTACATTCCAACCATGATGGGCTGCAAGTGCACAAATGCTCCGAACAGTAGTCATACGGCATGTAGGTGAAAAGGTCTCATCAAAATCAATGTCTCTTTCCTGTGCATAACCCTTTGCAACAAGCCTAACCTTATACCTGTCAACTGTACCATCAGGTTTACGATTCAGCTTGTATACCCACTTAGTGCCAATGGCCTTCTTGCCAGGAGGCAAGTCACATAAAGACCATGTACCATTCTTCATTATAGCATCATATTCTGATTGCATAGCAGCCATCCAATTTTCTGAATTTTGTGCTTCATCAAAAGAAACAGGCTCATTCTCATCACAGAGACTAGATGCAGCCATAGCATAGCAATCTGATGCAAAGGAGGCACTATGAGAGCCTGAATGAGTACGATATGACAAAGCTACATCTAATTTGCTGTCACGCAAAGTTTGCACCAGCCATTTTGGCATAGTTTTTGCCTGCTCAATATCAGCTCTCTCATCAACAAGTGCATCATGTAAATTTGCATCAGAAATGGAATGATCTGCATCATCATATGAAACCTGCAAAGGCTGAGAAGTTGCCTCATTAGGACCAGCACTAGCCTGTCCACCTGTAAAAAGGCATCAAAGTATCATACATGTCTTTGGAGCTAACAGATGTCTCCTTAGTACATGAAAGCAATGGCTGAATAGCATCTTCCACAAAGACAACATCACGGCTAACCAGAATGCGTTTAGTCTGTGGATGATACAGACGATAGCCTTTACTTTTAGAACTGTACCCAACAAAAATACATTTTACTACCTTATCATCTAATTTTCTGCGATGTTGTTCAGGCACTAATGCATATGCCAAACAACCAAAAACACGCAGATGAGCAACAGATGGCTTGCGGTCATGCCAAGCCTCATATGGAGTGATAGACTGCAACGCTTTAGTGGGACACCTGTTCAGTACATATGCTGCACACATGACAGCTTCAAGCCAAAAACTATGTGGTAAAGCTTGACTTTTGACCATGCACCTCGCCATTTCCATGAGTGACCTGTTCTTTCGTTCAGCAACTCCATTCTGTTGAGGTGTATACGGCACTGTACATTGGTGTTTTATCCCACGTTCAGCCAGAAATGCATTAAAATCTGAAGACATATATTCCCCCCCTCGATCAAAACGGAGGGTGCCCATTTTACATGTTGACAGATTTTCAGCCAAAACCAAAAACTGTTTGAAGCACATGAACACTTCGGACTTTGCTTTGAGTGGATATACCCATGCATGCCTGGAAAAATCATCAATGAAAGTCACGAAGTAAAGGTAATTTCCAAAAGAGGGTGTCTGCGTAGGACCACAGACATCACTATGTACAAGCTTCAATTTTTGCGTAGCCCGAACTGAACCATCTTTTGGAAAGGAAGAACGCTGCATTTTGCCCAAAATATAGCCTTCACAAACATGTTTTCCAGGAGCCTCAAGTTTGGGCAAAGAGGACACCATTTCAGATTTCTGCAGGCGTAGCAAACTAGCAAAATTCAGATGACCAAAGCGTGCATGCCAAAGCTTTGCATCTGACATAGCCTGAGAATCATGAACTGCACATGCCGAATCATTCAGAGATCTTTCATAGTCTATGACCTTATACAGCCCACGACATAAGATGCCAGAAGCAATAATCACATCACCATTTGAGAGATCATGGACTGTACACCTGTCATCAACGAATTTCACAACCAAGCCAATCTTGGCTAATGCAGAAACTGATAACAGGTTCTTTTTGATCCCTGTCACAAATAAAGCATCTGACAAAGTGAAAGAACTACCATCAACAGTAGTCAGAATGATCTTACCAACTCCCATAACAGGATAAGAGGAGTTATTGGTGCATGTGATAGTATTCCCTGTAGGGGCAGGCTCGAGTGAAGAGAAGAAACTGCGCTGCTAGGTAATATGTTTGGTCATCCCACTGTCAAAGTACTGCAAACTCTTTCTTCTTTGCCTCTTTAGCAGCCAGTTTTGGACATTTCTTTATAATATGTTCATTTCCTTTACAGTACTTGCAGAACAATTTCTGCTTTTCTGATTTCTTCTCATCTTTATCCTGGTTCTTTGATTGTGTAGCATTTGCTGATTTCTGCTTACTAGTAGAAGAGCTCCATTTTCCTTTGCCCTTCTGACTAGCCAGGAAAGCTTGATCTGCAACACGCATAATGGACCTGTTCTGCCTGGACTGATCTTCCTGCAACAAAACAGAGACTAATTCCTCAAATGACAAGGCATTCGGATTGCCTTTCATCATCAACCGAAGAGTAGAGGCAAAACTCTGATATGAATCAGGAAGACCATTCAGAACGGTCTGCACAAGTGAGCTATCTAGTATAACCTCATCAGCAGAAATCAATTGTTCCTTCAGGTCTTTGATCTTTGTAAGAAAACTGTCCATAGAATCACCTTCATTCATTTGCTCACTCTCCAACTGTTTTCGGAGGTAAGCAACACGAGCCTCATTCCTAGCCTGGTACAAAGTGGTAAGTGTATCCCAAGCATCCTTTGCTCTTCTGCAAGAGCGAATGTGAGGAATAATGGCACCTTTGACAGACAAAGCTATCAATTCATGTGCTTGGGCATCTGTGCCATCCCAACGAATCTGCTCTGCAGTAGGTGCAACAGAAACAGCAGCACGAACAAGAATCTGTGGAATATCATCTTCGACACCATCTTCATCAGCTCTAGCACCTCCAACACCTGTATTTGTAGTACCTATAGTCGCAGGTGTAACAAGACATCTTTCAACACCCTGCACAATGTTCCAAAGTCCTTTTGCAACCAGTACATGTCGCATCATATAAGCCCATAATGGGTAGTTGGTACCATCCAACTTATCCTCAAGAACCAACATACGGAATACATCACTGCTTTCAGCTATGGCCGGTGACTAAAATACCTTGATGCAGAAAATTGACTGTATCTCAAAAAGTTGAACGAAACTGCCTAGACGAGTTCTGCTAGACTTGTAGCAGACTTCGAGACGCTTAAATTGGTGAACAAAAACTGGTATATACCTTTGGCACAAAAGGATCAAATAGCTTGCACAAGCGCTGCGATAGTGCGTTCGAAGGCTGAAACGAGCTCAGATCGCGATTTCGACACCACAAAGCGAAGGTGTTTTGATCTTGGAAACACCCTGAGTATGCTCACCAAATTTCATGCGAATCTTAGACTGCAAACGGAGGAGTGTCGACGACACCCTAGAAGAAGCGACGACCTGCTATGATACCAATTGTTGGAGATAGACATCTGCGGAAGCACGCGAACAACACAAGAAAGAAGAAGAAGCTTGGAGCACAAACACACAATACTGAATGTATTACTAGAGAATGTACAAAGATAAGTAGCCCATTAGGGCAATAGGCGTATATACAAGCAGGGGGAAAAAAACCTCCTAAAGGGGGAAAGAAGTGCCCCGGCGGTCCTAGAGTGTTCAGACACATCACTACCTAAATATATCAACATCTTCTACTTGCTTTAACCCTGGGGGTCGTGGAGCTTCAAATGTATCTTCATCTTTTTTTGTTATTTGTCCACCAGGTTTGAGCTTTGGTTCATAGTCATCTTCAAATGTTTGCTCCACTGGAATCGAGACTATTTCTTCTTTCACTAGGGCTTCAAGTGGGGAGGGTGGTCTTTCGTATTGTAGTAGACAAATTTGCAATTCTGTAACCTGTTTTTGTAGTTCCCTTAGCACGATTGAGTTAGTATCGATGAAAGAGGTTGATTTGGTGATACTTGGGGCAATTGTAGTGTTGAACTTCCTTTGCTACTTGAGTTCATCCAGTTCCTCTGATAATTTGTCATGGGCCTCCAGTAGGTTGGCATATGTTGAAGATAAATGTACAAGCTCATTTTCATATGAGCCATGCTTGGATAAATTTACCAAATATAAAGATAAAGAAAAAGTGGAGGAAAAAAAGGAAAAAATAATAAAAGAAAAAGTCTAGTCAAAATTCATGATGAGTAAGAGATACAATATCTTGCCTTGTAGTTAGTAGCATGTAGTGGAGAAAGTGGTGAGTTAAGAAGAAGGCACAAACTTCTTCACATGCTCATTGGTTATAAAAGTGAAGTGGGAGCACATTCAAAACAAGGAGAGAAAGAGGCAAGAGCTCTCAGTAGTCGGATCTAGCCATTTTGTCATTTTGGCTTTCCCTTAGACTCTTTCCAGCCGCACGTTAGTTTGTACATAGCTCTGTTGCAAAGCTCATATCTGAGTGCATATGTAACCATTTTGTGCGTTTAAGCACTCATTGGAAAGCTTATCTTGTGTACTTTCTGCATATTAAAATATCTCTTTGAAAGCTTATGTAATCTGTGAGATATCAGTGAAATAGTGAAGTCCAGTTTTTCAGTATACCTGTGTAGATAGGTAGTCTATTTTGCTTGGTTAAGTTTCCTGACCAAAACATATCCAAATTGCGTGATTTTTGTCTTGTTGAAAAGATCTTGCCATCTACTTTTACTGTCTCAAATATCTCATTGAGATCATTTATATTCTGTGAGATATCTGTCAGATAGTAAAGTCTAGTTTTACAGTGTACTTATGTGTGCAAGTGGTCTATCTTGGTGAGTTGAGTTTCCTAATCAAAACTCATCCAAATTACTTGATTTTTAGCTTGTTGGAAAGCTATTTGTGTCTTCTTTCTCTATACTAAATATCTTTCTCAAAGGATATATATTCAGAGAGCTATCAGTCCGAGAGTGAAGCTCAGTTCTTCAACATACCTGTGTGGATAGGTAGTTCATCTTTGACAGTTGTGTTTCCTAATCAAAACTTGTCCAAATTAAGTCATTTATAGCTTGTTAGAAAGCTATCTTTGTCTACTTTGATGGACTAAAGTCTCAAGTCCATTTTGAGTTTTGTATTGAGAGCAGCAAGCTATCTAAGGTGCAGATGTTTGTCCAAGTGCTGGACATACAAGGGTTCACTACACACTTCCGTTGCGCATAGGAGAACTCATTCTCCACAGCATAATCTTCTAAAATCTAGTGTGGCTGAATGGCTATCCCATGGTGATCACATCATTAAAAAAAAAAACATAAAAACATGTGGAAAATCTTTTCCTTTCAACAACATCTCCTGCATAAAGATTTTTCAACAACAGCAGATTAAATCTTAACGTTAAGTAAATTCTACTACTTCAAAACATATGAATTTTTCCAACCTTATATTGCTTCTCTCAAACTTTCATTAGGCTCAAAAGAGACATTCTCTTAGAGTTTTATCACCATTTCATTAGAAGGGTTGAACACTTGATGACCAACTCTTGAAATATATAGGCTCATCTTCTTGAAGCCCTTAGACTGATCAAACAAACACAAAATTTCATTTTTTTGTGCCAAAAACTAGATCAAGTTATCTAGTTTGGTTTCACAAAATTTCAATTTGAAAAATACTCATTCAAATGTATCATTCTATCTCTGCTACACCTGCACTTAGGTGAGCCTAAAAACAATACAACTCTACTTTTAGATAATCTTCTAACCATGAAGATAACTTTTAAAATCTTTGAATTTTAATTATATTAAAAGTTTTGAAATTGGAGTTTCCAATATGAAATAACCATGTGTTAATCAGACACATACATCACTCTAGCAAATCCTTTTAGGAGATTATTATGAGAAGAATATGTCATTTGTCCTAGCAGTTGATGTCTAGTTTCTTCCGCATTTTAATAGCATATAACCTACTACTATTTACTTTCATTGGTATAAATTTCATACTATTTGGAAAATTGAGGCTTTCACAATGACCAAAATACTAAGCCTCTATACCTACAATATTTTAATAATTTATAGAGGCTAACTTTCACTCTTTTCTTTATATCTCCTAAATGGAGAAACATTTCATGTTGATATTTTGTAAGCACCATATGGAGGTGTTTAGCTAATCTTAGAAATAAAAATTATCCAAATTGAGTAAATGAATTAAGAGAACCAATCACCTTTAGGTGACATGGTCTCTGGTCATTTCATAAATTCCAGAGGCTACACTTTCATGTGTAGAGACTTTTTGAACCATCAATGGTCTTTAAAAACAATGAAAATTGGTATTCACAAAGTGAATCCATCAATATCTCATACCCAACAAAAGCACGCAATTTGGATCTACCAATGAAGAGAAATGCCCTTTGTAACAAGCCTATGTTACTTGTTTCAGGTCTCTACCACTATTAGCAGCATTTCTAGTGTAGAGCTCATTTGACTAAAAATATCCAAATGACTTGAAAATTGGTCAGCTTAAAGAAAAGTCTATGAGCTACTTGCTCGCCAAATTTCAATAAATTTGGGCATTCCCTCAAAGAGCAACATCCAAATCTCTATGAGACTACTACCTCACTAACTATTTGCCCAATTATTTTTTTAGCCATCATGAGTAGGTATCTTCGCTATCCCCTGAGCAAGGAACTTCTTTTTCCTCCAGGCATGTACACCTCTAGAATATAACATCTTGTCTATCGTGATAGAGAGTTATATGTCGCGATAGACAGGTGTCGATAGCGATATATGGTGACTATCTTATATCGTGGTTTGTATTTGTCATGATACACGGGTGTTTGTCGCAATAGATGGTGTCTATCATCTACCGTGGTCTCTATCTATCATGTAAACGGGTGTTTATCGTGATAAATGGGTGTCTGTCATGATAGATGGGTGTCTATCGCGATAGACGATATCTGTCACGATAGACATTATCTATCGCGATAGACGATATCTTTCACGATAGACGCTATCTATCATCTATCATGGGGTCCTGTTTGTCATGAAAGACAGGTGTTTTTCATGATAGACGAAAAAAAAAATGCAAATTTTTATGATGTTTCTAGTGATATAGGACGCTCTTTTGGTGCGGTTTATCATGCCATGCATGAAAATAGGAAATACCAACTTTCTTTGTTTACTATAGAGGTCACCATCTTGGGACCTGTGCAGAGGTCTGTCGTACTCGTGCAAGCTGCTAGAGATGGTGATACAACCAAAATGTGAAGCAAAAGCTCAAAAACACATGTAGACAGAATGCACAAATAGCTCTCTCTCGTTCTCTATCACTAGTGAAATGAGGTGGGGAAGGGAATATGAGCCAAAAAAAAACTAAAAATTCAATGAAGATGGAGATGGAGGTGGGAGATTCTGCGGATGATGATGGTGATGATGATGATGAAGAAAGTAAGAAAAAAATAGTGAAAAGTAAGAAAATTACCTACAAATCCAATGTCATAACTCTACATCTTACCATCACATGCTCGTCCTCAAAGCTCTCTCCTCGACAACGACACCAAATTTGGTGTCACTCTAGCACAATGATGAGTACCAACGTGAGGAGATCCACCTCATAAATGTCAATCTGTGGAGACGTGAGGACTGGTATGACGACCATGAGCAAGTGAAAGCACATGTGCGTGAGTGAGAAGCGCACTAGCATGCACACACATACACACATGCACACACATACACACATGCGCACACAAGGAAAGAACAAAGAGAGGAATAATGGAGTGACTTCAATTATCAAAGATCTCTTTTACAAAAGCTCTAATCTCTAACAAGCTAACCCCAAAAATGAGTTCTCTAGCTCTTTTTATAGTTTTTGATTAGCTTTTGGCCTTGTCAAGGCCTAGTGTTTGGCCTAATTAAAAATTAGGCTTCATGGCATATTTGAGGGCTCAAACAGAGCTTAAAAATTATGAAAATTGATACATAGGTGCTTCAAGTACTCCTCAAGATTGAGGACTCCTCGGCTTGAACAAAATGGAGTATAATCCATCAAAAATGATATTTATAATGTTGGTGTAGTGATGAAAATCACTTTTGATTGAAAATGAGTTATGAAAAAAATAATTAGGCTTCTTCTAACTTCTTGCTTTAACGTTCTTGTCTATTTATACTTCTAATAGAATGTTAAGAGCTCAAAAGCTCCATAAAGATAGGAACTTAGAAAGGATGACCCCAAGGCAAGTTGAGGAGATTGGTTTGAATTGATGGAAATTTGCTACAACATGCAAGTGTATGGCCATCCTACTATAGATAGAGTCGACCGAAAATGCTTGAAGACCAATAAAAAAACTTCTTCAAAAAGCACCATTTCATCTCACCATAAGCATAAGGAGGCTGCTAACAAGTACCACTTGTGAAGGTTGAACCCTTGCCCACCCAAGGTAGGCAAAAGGTCCACTTGCATGGGTGAATTTGCTATAATTTAATGTAGGAAAAAGAGGTGCATATGTTAACCCATTAATCACATCATACTTTCTCTTGACTATTTGATTGATAATCTTATTCAACTAGTCTCTTGTGTTCGTGGTGGGCACATATGATGATTCCTCGAAGGAGGTTGCTATACCTGCTGTGAAGGCTGAGGCCATTGGGGAGGCTTAAAACTATGTTATTGCTGGTAAAAAGCATGTTATTAGGAAGAAACCCAATGCCATCAAGGAAGTAGAAGCAAAGAGCTAAGAGCCCAAAGGCTCAAAAAATAAAAACTCAGAAAGAATGATCCTAAGGCAAGTTGAAGAGATTGGTTTGAATTGACGAAACTTTGTTACAACATGCAAATGTATGGCCATATTACCTTTGAGAGAGTCCACTAAAAATCCTTGAAAACAAATAAGGCCCGGATTCACAATGGGTGATAGTAGAGAGTTAATAACATCGTAATCTAATTTATCTACATGTGTCAAACATTGTTCACAAAGGGTGGAGGCATGCAATTCTTTTCTCTCCATGTCATGGTACAAAAACAAAGAATATATTCTGGCCTTGTCCCCTCGCCCTTTCAATTTATTAGGGTCCACACCATTCAAAAAAGGATTTTTTAATTCATTTTCTACCATTCAATTGTGACATGTATGTATAATTGTCTGTTATATCTAGTGCTTATAGAGGGAAACTTCTTGCACTTATAATTCTACCCTTTTATTTAAACACTTGAAATGTGGCAACATTATTTCTTACACTCTTCCACTCAAAACACTGCCAAAAAAGCTCTAAATTTCATAGGATCTATGTAAACTCCGTCTAAGAAATATCTTTAAAAGGCATCATTCCATCTCACCACAAGAATGAGGACATTGTCCACATGCATTACTTGGGCTAGCTGGGCCTTCCTCATCTTGAGGCAAGGGTGAAGGCTCAATCCTCACTTACGACATGACAGTGTGGGCCTAAGGTCAATGTAAAACTATGTTATTCTAGTTGAAATCAGTCCTCTATTGTCTCACCTTTGGGCTGTCTAACCCTCCTTTTTGAGATATGAAGGTCCCATGGGTACTATGCCCATTTACTTGTTCAGTTGCAATTTCAAAGTTAAAGCTTGGGGGATTAGGCTTTGACTAAACCTCCATTAAAAAAAAAGGACTGAGGACATTTCAATTAATACCACTTGCCAAGGTTGAACTCTTGCCCCACCCAAACAAGGCGAAAGTATTGTGAACCCGTTAATCATTTTAGACTTTGCCTCGACTGTTCGATTGATATTGTTTTTCGCTCAATTCGTGGTGGGTGAATACGACGAAACCCCCGAAGGAGGTTGCTGTCACTGCCGTGAAGGCTGAGACAGTGTTAAGGCTGGTAAGAAGCTTGTTGTTAGGAAGAAGCCCAGTGCCGCTAAGGAAGTAGAAGAAAAGAGCGAAGAGCGCTGGACTTGTATCTATACTTCAAAGTTTTGAAACGGGTCCATCCCGACATTGGCTCTCAAGCTTCCCGAGGTCCCGGTTTCTCATGCTTTGATGTAACGATGAGTTTCAACCAGAACTAAGGCATCACAGTTGTCAGTTGTTCGCTTGAGCAAATATGCCCGCAGGGTTGCAGCTACAGGGTGCGCAGCTCTTCCGGCACCGCCTTCTCCTATCGACGCTGACGGGAACTCCGTTGCGTATTATTGACATACGGTCCGATGATGCTGCTCCGGGTTTACGCGACTACGAGGCATCACTTCTCCGTCTTCTGGAGAAGGTTAGCAATGGTTGTGTAGTCGAAATAAACGAGACAGGTGAGGAGACTTATTGTAAGCTTTCTTTTGCGTGTCAATTCATACTTGCATACATGCAAATAGGACGCTATGCCATAAATTAGAGTAAAAAACCTTGATTTTTGAGATGTTAATCAGTCCATCCAAGGGTGACGCCAGCGTATTAATTTTTCCAAATTCAATTCTTCAATGTTATATTCCTATCCAGTTTGTCCAAAAAGTTCTCTATTATTTGCTATTTTCTTCGTCCTTGGAGTATCTATGGTGTTGTCTAGCATGGCAGTTATGTATGCTATATCTCTTGAGGTGAAGTGCTGCAAAGGATCTCTTAGATTGTATATTTTCAACAGATGTTTGCAAACTTGTTGCTGATCACTGTCATTCTCATGTAGGTACTAAGCTGCGGTATAAGCCTGGGTTGTTGGCTGGAGGAAGAGGTCTTGTTCACAATTGTGGTACAAGTCGTTCTATTGGCTATTTCTTAGAGCCCCTTATTGTATTGGGACTATTTGGAAAGGCTCCACTTTCTATTACCCTGAAAGGTGATTATACAGCATGTGGCCTTTTCTTAGTTTAATGCTGATGCTGATCTATTTTTTTATAATTCCCCCTCTCCTCTTGGCATCATGGAGAGGTCTTTGCTCAACTAGGGTCTTTGACGAGCTCATACACTGAAATTTTGCATCTCAGGTTACAATAGAAAAACAACAAGACTTAAAGCATGACATGGAACATAATTCTAGCTATGCTTAAGGGTATTGCATGGTCCAAAATATTTTCTTTCTGTGTTTGATGAGTTTTTTCATGGAAGTTATGTTTCTCAATCAAAAAAATATTTTGAAAGTTATTCTTGTTTAGAAAGCTCTCAAAATTTGTGCTAGAGAAGCAGATTTATGTTTGGTGATCATGACAATTCTAGTATTATTTTTGCAGGTATAACAAATGACTCAAAGGATCCATGTGTAGACACCTTTCGAGTAACAACTTTGCCCATGTTGAAACAATTTGGTGTTCCTATAGAGGATGTGCAGTTGAAGATTAAAACTAGGGGCGCCCCACCTGAAGGTGGTGGAGAAGTGCTTTTGCAAGTCCCAATCATACAGAAGGACCTTACGGTATGAATGTTTTGTGTCTTTGGATTTGTTTGCTGTGAATTTGAGCGCGTTTGAATGGTGTGGAGTTCATCTATATATTTACTATGAAGAACAACTATATCACAATATTAAGGATGATGGAGCATGGGGTTGATGTTTGTGAATACAACCATGATAGGTCATGTACGTTGGACACATATTGTACACGTTTTTTATGTTTGATGTTCTAGTGTTTGGGTGATTGACTGTGAATATGGACACTAATCATTCTATTTTTACTATTTGGGTGATTCACTGCAGATATGGACATTAATCATTCTATTTTACTTAAAAGTACAAAAGAATCCATATTCTAACCAGCATTATGATAGAAGTCCATCAATGTATCGTATCTTATCTTCTTATTGACTCCTCTTGTTCACATGCAGACACTCGTAGGAGGTAAATTCCATTTGTTGTAATTTGTACATATATTGTTTGGACACTTTTTCTTCAGTACTTTGTAACCTCAAAATTAGGTATATTAAGGAGATTTAGGAAATCTAATCGCTCAAACATGTCCTGCGAAGTGGAAGCATTATAATCATACCCTAGATGATCCTATCTAACCTGAGCTTGCCCATGAACAATCAAACACTAAAATTTTTTCCTAAAAGTTAAAGCAAGCATTAGAGTAAACTTGAGTTGCAAAGTCAAAGGCCAAAGTCAACTAAAAACTAACGACCAACTATGATAAGAAAAAGGACATTATTACTTAAAGGAGCTTTTTTGCCAAAAGTTATCACCCTCACCTTGCCTATACACATGGACATAATTTACTATGAAGAACATTATTACTTAAAGGAGCTTTTTTGCCAAAAGTTATCACCCTCACCTTGCCTATACACATGGACATAATTTACTTGATTGACCAGCAAAGCTAGAGTGCTTCCTCACATCTTGTGTTTGCTCTTAGAAGAGGAGCATCTCTTGTTCATCTTGGAGGAGGGTGTAGAACCTTATCTTATAGAGTGTGAGTAGCACATATTGAAGCTACCTAGCTCTTACTTGAAGATTCTCAGTAACCATTGCTATATTTTGGAGAGAAAAAGGACCAACTATGAAGAACATTATTACTTAAAGGAGCTTTTTTGCCAAAAGTTATCACCCTCACCTTGCCTATACACATGGACATAATTTACTTGATTGACCAGCAAAGCTAGAGTGCTTCCTCACATCTTGTGTTTGCTCTTAGAAGAGGAGCATCTCTTGTTCATCTTGGAGGAGGGTGTAGAACCTTATCTTATAGAGTGTGAGTAGCACATATTGAAGCTACCTAGCTCTTACTTGAAGATTCTCAGTAACCATTGCTATATTTTGGAGAGCATGATCGCTTATGCTTGAGGAGTATTTTCACCTATCTTATGGGCTTGTCCTTGGAGGTCTATGTGAAGTTTTGCTTCAGCCATACTTGAAGATCTTGGACAATAGTTTTACATGTGTTTATCGTGAGTTGATTTGTAGTTTCGTTGTATCATCGTATTTTGCTACTCTTGTCATTTTGGAGTCCTAATTTTGATTCATTACAAGTATGTATGCTTTGTTGGTGTATATTTGAGTTACTCTTGTATCTATCTTGCCTTTTGGGCTTACAATTGGGCATGAGAGCATGTCATTTTGTAGGTACAACTAATCCTTGTAGCGATCTTGCCTTCTGGGCTAACAATTTGGTATTAGAGCATGTCGTTCTTAATCCTTATATAGGTGAGCTTGCTCATATGCAATATCTTGTGTATGTACTTTATTCTGAGCAAGCTGTACCACATATATTGACCAATTATATTTTCTTGAACATTGATTTTTGGATGAAAAATTCAGAGCCTAACGCTCTTCTTCTCTTCTCTACCTCTTGCGATTTCTTTTGAACCATAAGGAGGTCAATCAAACCTTGGTCTACTTGGTCAACTATGTCTAGTAGAGTCAAACCTACATCTTTGGTCAAAATAAGTCAAAAGGGGTATTTTTGCTCAAGAGAAAGGTACATGCTAATCTTTCTAATTTCTCTCTCTTTACCCTTCCATACATACATACTTTCTTTGTCCAAGGTTGGAGTGCTCGTATAGAGTTTCTAGTTGAGATGGTTTTTGCACATAAAGTCTTATAGTGAGATTGATTAGTGTCTTTTCTTGATCTAATGGAAGATCTAGACCAATTGAATGTCTTAATTGTTTTATTTAGTGATGAAAAGCTCGAGAGAAGCTCTATTTATCTATGTTAAAGGTTCATGCTTAAAAATCTTTTGATAGCAATAGATTTGTGCGATTATGTGATAGACTACTTAGTTCATCTCGAGGCACTTAGAACCACACCTATACGACAAAGAAGATGTTGGAAATAGCAATCTTTCCACCAAAGAGTTGCACATATGTCAACAAAACTTTAAGAGAATGGCATATTTTTGGCAAGGTCAACCATGGTTAAATTTGGATACTACTATTCAAGAGTTGTTAATTGATATATGATACATAGCATTTGGGGCACATTTGGGGTTCAAAAGTGAAACCCTAATTTTTTTTTGTCAACCACTTAGAACAAGTCAAAAAGTCAAAGTTTGAATATGACACATGGAAACTTAAGATTTAACTTAATCAATGTCGAATGGTTAGGATTCAACCAAAAAAAAGGTAGGTGAATAATTAAAAGCTAGGTAGATTATTTTTTTGCTAAGAAAACAGAATTACAAAAAAAAAAAAGTTGGTTGTGCTTTTTGATTTTCAAAATAGATTTTTGCGGGCTCCTTCTAAGGATAATAGAAGCTTTAAAAAGACAACCTAACAGCCATTGGTCATCATTTCATGGAGGCCTAGAGCTAGGCTTTGGAAGAGGTCTTCTGCACCTTGTGGAAAGGAGAGCTAGCATTTGTACTTCTTTAACAAGTAGGGGAGAAGCTAGGGTTGGAGTTTCTTCTTCTATTACAAGGAGAACATCAACTTGGAGCTTATCGATACTTGGAGGAGATCATCTTCATGTTATGGAGATTGTGAACTTATGAAGAAAGGAAGAAACAAGGGCATTTTTATGCATATTTTTATGCTTCTTGTAACATTCATGTACTTCATATTTTAGAATGTATGTCATATATGTGGAGCTTTGCTCCATCTCTCTATGATCTTCACTCTTGTCTATTCTCTTTCAAGTCTCTATTTTCTTTATGTCTCTATATTGAATGTGGACCTAAAAAAGCAGGTGAAAATAGTGCACATATAGCATGTTGAGTATAGTGCAGCATGTAGAAAGATAAGAGCAATATGGAAGACAAGCCAAGTTCAGTTCATTAATCAATAGATGGAAGCAAGTCTCTCATCAAGGCAGTTGTCCAAAGTTGTCCCAAACTTGCTGAGTACATGAACCAAGGGAAGTTAGCTTTCGGAGGGGACACATCAGTCCTATTTGATTGTGCAAGCAATCATACATGTATTTTGCATATCTTCTTCTTTTATAAGAGGTCATATTCAGATTTTCTATCAGATTTTTATGAAGATTTGCAAAATCAGCAAGACAATAGGAGGGGAAATAGATCTACATTTAGAACCTTATGGTGCACAAATTTTTCACCTTCTTGATTTGTGTATTTTGTGTTATTTTGATAGGTGTAGATGAAGGCATATGTCTGATACTTGAAAGGCTTGGCCAACCTTGAGAGTTGAGGAGGTATGTTGGAATTTGCACACTATCTGTTGGCATTTACTATCAGTACTATCATCCCTTTATTTGTGTCTATGTGTCGAAGCAAATGTTTGGTTGAGAAGAGTATGGGATGTGTGAGTTTTCTTTGTATGTGCTTTATGGGAGGACATGTCATGATCAAGGTCCTTGTGTGTGTTTGTGGACACTTGCATGGCAAATGAAATTTTTACAGTTGCCTACATCAAAATGTTATCAGCCAACAAAATATTTACCTATTTGACATATACCCCTTGTCAGATTAGGAGGGGATTGTTGGAAATAGCAACCTTCCACAAGAGGGTTGCACATATCTCAACAAAATTTTTAGAGAATGACAGATTTTTAGCAAGGTCAACCATGGTTGAATGAGCAGGTCAAAATGATCAAATTTTGCAAGAACTTTTTATTTCAGATTTGGATACTACTAGTCAAGAGCTATTGATTGATATATGATGCATTAACATTTGGAGTAGATTTGGGGCTTCAAAAGCTAAACCCTAATTTTTGGCCAATAACAAGTCAAAAAGTCAAAGTTTGAACATGCCACACGAAAGCATACGATTTAATTGAACAAATGGTTTGGATTCAACCAATAAAAGCTAGGCGGATTATTTTTTTGCTAAAAAAATAGATCTATGATAAAAATTAAAGCTAGTCATGCTTTTGATCATCACTTCATGGAGGCCTTGAGCTAGGCTTTGGAAGAGGTCTTCTTCACCTTGTGGAGAAAAGAGTTAGGGTTTCTACTTCTTCAACAAGGAGGGCAACAACTATGGTTGGAGTTTTGTCTCCTATTACAAGGAGGACATCAACTTGGAGCTTATTAATACTTGGATGAGGATCATCTTCATACTATGGAGATTGTGAAGTTATAAAGAACAGAAGCAATAAGGGCATATATATGCATATTCTTATGCTTCTTTGTAAAATTGATGTACTTGATATTTTGGAATGTATGGCATATATGTGGAGCTTTGTTCCTTTGTCTCTCTATGGTCTTGTCTATTCTCTTTCATGTCCTTAGTTTCATTATGTCTCTATATTGATTGTGGGCTTTAACAACCAGCAAAAGTGTTACTCTTGGAGATGAAGCTTTTATCTCCATTTTCAATACAAAAATTCCACTAAGTAAAACTCAAGTTTTTGATATTGGTGGTCATGCTTCTCAAGATCAAAGGATAGGATTCTTGAGATGTTGACATCTTGGCTTTAATTATTTTGTTTGTAAAAAGTCAGTGATTCCACATATAACTTTGTATTGAATCTCAAGAAGCGTAGGATAGAATTTAGGCTCTCTTCTATCCATGCAAGAACACCTAACTAAAATTCAAGATATTGATGGTAATTTGATCAGCATTGAAGTTTGCATTGATGATGAGGAACTAATAACAATAATTCTAAATTCTTTACGTATAGTATATATATCCTCCTCAAAACTTTTTCCATCACTTACACTGACGTTACCTTTAAAAAGCTGACAAACTTTTTGTTGCAAGAAGAACAATGGTGGATCAATGTTGACTTGCAAGAATCCATGCTAAACCTAGATGTTGCTTGGGCTACCAAGTCTTAATCCCTCTAAGATGCTTGATAAGTCGAGACACAAGCCAAATTTACAAACAATCAAAGGGAGGTCACCAAACTCACCTCCCAGCCATAGAGCCAATACAGACCCATTTGCAATCTTGGGAGTCATTCTCTTGGGCTTCTTCTCACTTTGGTCAAGAACAAGGAATGTTTTGAGTGCTATCCTCTAGAGTGGGGATCTCCTCTTGAGGCATCATCATGTCATTTTAACCAAGTCACTTCTTCAACCGACTAACATGGAACATAGGATGTACAGTGTTTTCTCGAGTTAGAATCTAGATCCAAGTGAACTTGTGAGTTTCATAAGCTTAACGGGCTCTATTTATGTTTGTATGTGGGGCTAAAAGTAGGTTCTAGTAGCCCTTTAGGAAGCATTAAAACTAACGTAAGAAAATAAAAAAAAATTTGAATTTCAAAGTCCAAATAGAGTTCTTGCCATCCTATCCCGTTTCGGATACGAGGACGCATCTCGAGGATGGATGGCCCCTACAGAGGGGCTTGGGGGAACAATTGCCATCCCGGTTGCTCATCCCTTCTCCATCCATCTTGGGGACGATGTCTCGACATCCCTAGGATGTACGGTGATTTCTCAAGTTAGAATCTAGATCCAAGTGAACTTGTGAGTTCATAAGCTGAATTGGCTCTGTTTATGCTTGTATGTGGGGCTAAAAGAAGGTTTTAGAAGCCCTTTAGGAAGCGCTAAAATTAGCCTTAAAAAAAAAATTGAATTTCAAAGTCCAAATAGAATTCTCGCCATCTCGTCCAGTCTCGGATCCGGACCCTCACAAAAAACGTATCGAGGACACATCTCGGGGATGGATGGCCCCTTACAAAGGGGCTTGGGGGAACAATTGTTGTCTCGGCTTCCCATCCCTTCTCCATCCATCTTGGGGACAACACGTCAGTGTCCCTAGGACACAGGGGTGCATCCCCATGTGAATGTGGAACTCGAAGGTACACCCGCATGCCAACATGGAGCTCATGAGAACTATGATGTTGGTTAGCATGGTAGACAACTTTGTCTTAGACGATCTTCATGCTTTCCCTTGCGGACTCCCAACATTTCCTACATATCTTGTAAGAAGTCAGATACATAGCATTTTTGCATGCTTGTTAGTCTAGTAGCAATCGGTGGTCTTGGCTTATAAACGTACATGAGCACAAACGGGCTATACCTAGTAGTTGAATGTTTAGAATTGCTATAAGCAAAGTTAACCTTGAGAAGGTAACGTTCCCAATCAGACTTGTCGGGAGACATATGCCTGCAACGTATTCCCCATAGTCTAATTCTTGTGCTTTGTTTGTCTATCAACCTTTGGATGGTATGAGGAATACATGCACAATAGATCTCTAATGTCTAGGAGATTGTCTTCCTTATATTGCTAGTGAACTTTGTATCACAATCACCATTTCAGACAATTCACCAAGTTTATACAAAGTTACGAACACTCCACAAAGAGCTCAGTTAACTCATGACTCTTCAGAGTGTAATGAGTCAATGTAAATCTTGCCATTTTCATGAGCCACTTGACGATGACCTAAATGGCATCATGACTCCTTTGGGTCCTCGACAAACCTATCCCAAAGTCCATAGAAATGGAAGACCATTTACTAAGGGGTTTTGTAACGAGTGGAGTAGTCTCGCTTGTCTCAATCGTCGAGTTTTATTAAGTTGTCATGGAGAACACTCATGCATATACCTCTCAACAAAGGTCGTCATGCATGGCCAATAGAAATACTTGTCTACCAAAGCAAAGGTAGGATGTGTGGTGTGTTGGTGACTTATACAAATAACTAGACTCTTTTTGTACATGGCATCAAGAGGATCTTCCTTGAGACTGAGTGGTTGGATATACCAACTCCTTAATTTCCGTTATGTGCCAAATATAGTTAGAAACTTGATTTCTGTTTTTGCATTATTGAAAGAAATTTGGCTATTAAATATCGATGAGGGTAATGATTGAAAGAGGCCGCGGAGAGCTACGTCGTGGTGTGCTCGGTTGCTCCAAACACCAAGGGAGTGGGTTGCTGCGTGAGGAGAGAGAAAATAGAGAGAGAAACCTGCGCAGAAATTTGGAGAAGAAGATGGAGAAGCTGAAGTTGAAGAAGTACCAATCAAGTTATGAGAGATTTGGGACCAAGTCTTATTGATAAGTGACTTCTAGGTCATTTGGGCATGTTCACACATGGCCAATGACCAAAAGTCATAAAAATAATGTAAATGCCTATAACTCCCCAATTTGGGGTAAAAAAAATACAACAAAAATATGTCTGGAAAGCTCTCGAAGAGAGCTTTCACATGGAAGGGTCAAAATATACAAAAGGAGAGTCCTTGGGGCCTTTATCCCCAACAACCTCCCACTTAAAGGACCAAGGAGGCTCCTTCAAGCTAAGTAACTCCCACCATTTGTATACATAGCTGATGTTGTGCCTTGGGTAGACACTTCGTGAGAGCATCTGCAGGATTCTGTGAAGTATTGACCTTGATCAAAGTGATCAAGCCATCCTCTAACACCTCTCTGATGAAGTGATGTCTCACATCAATATGCTTTGTGCGAGCATGAAACATGGCATTCTTTGCCAAACATATGGCACTCTGGCTATCACATCCAAGAACAGGTGCCTTTTCAGGCATCCCAAACTCACTGCAGAGGCGGGCTAACCAAATGGCTTCTTTGGAAGCCTCTGTGGCTGAAATATATTCAGCCTCTGTAGTAGATAGTGCAACTATCCTCTGAAGTCTAGAGCACCATGAAATAGCTCCACTTGCAAGTATGTATACATAGCCACATGTGGACTTGCGTGTGTCAACATCACCTACCATGTCTGAATCACAAAATCCTTTTAACTCCAATGGACCCTTTCCATAACATAAGCATTTACTTTTGGTCCCTTTCAAATATCTCAAGATTGATTTGACTGCCTCCCAATGAGCTCTACCAGGATTAGCCATGAACCTGCTAACAACTCCCACTGCATGAGCAATGTCTGGCCGAGTGGCAACGATAGCATACATAAGTGAACCACAAGCTGATGCATATGGAACACTCTTCATGTAACTGGCTGCATCATCATTTTTGGGACAGTCATCCTTGGAAAGCTTAACATGTGGCTGCAATGGCACTCCAAGAGGCTTAGCATCAGCGACATTAAATCTGTCCAGCACTTTTTCAATGTACTTTTCTTGGGATACCTGCAAAGTATGCTGCTGCCTATCCCTTTTTTTATACGCATACCAAGAATATGCTCAGCTTCCCCAAGTTCTTTCATTGAGAATGCAGAGTTCAGCTGCTGCTTTAGAGCATTCAGAGTGCTCTTTTTCTTCCCAGCCAGCAGCATATCATCTACATACACTACAAGAATAATTGGGCTGCCATCTTCATCCTTTTTGGTGTACAAACAATGATCTGCATGGCTTCTTTTAAACCCATGTTTGAGCATAAATGCATCAAACTTCTTATACCATTGTCTGGGGGCCTGTTTCAGCCCATATAAGCTCCTTTTCAGTTTGCATACCAGATGCTCTTTTCCAGGAATGGCATATCCTTCTGGCTGTTTCATGTATAGCTCTTCATCTAAATCACCATGCAAAAAGGCTGTTTTAACATCCATTTGGAATAATTCCAAATCCAAGGCAGCTGTGAGAGCAAACAACACACGTAAAGTGGTCATCTTCACCACTGGAGAGAACACTTCTTGGAAATAAATGCCCTCTTTTTGGGCATATCCCTTAGCAACCAGCCTTGCCTTATACTTGGGTTTGCCATCAACAGTTTTGATTTTGTACACCCACTTGTTGGGAATGGCTTTCCTTCCTTTGGGTAACTCAACCAAATCCCAAGTATCATTTGCATGCAAGGCCTTTATATCTTCCTGCATGGCTAACTCCCACTTCTTCTTGTGCTCACATAGCTTTGCCTCTTTATAAGTAAAAGGCTCACCCTCATCTGATAACATAATATAATGTATAGAGGGATCATATCTAGTCACTGGCCTCCTAGGACGTATAGATCTTCTTACCCAATGATCCACATTATCTGGCAATGGATCTACATCAAGAGGTATATCAACATGTCCATTGTTATTGGGCTGCTGCACATCATTTCCAGCCCTGTTTTCAGCATGAATAGGTGGCTGCATATACCCTTCAAGAGCATCATTTTGCTGTCCAGCATCATCTGGCTCAATAACCACGGGCTCATTGTCATTTCCAGCCATATGTGGTGCATCCCGAGGGTTCATATCAGATTTAACTGGTGGCTGTACATGCTGAAATTTGACTCTTTTATGGTCATCTTTAGAGGCACAATTGTTTTTGAGCAGCCTTGCCTCATTAAATACAACATCTCGGCTGCGTATTACCTTCTTGAGTTGAGGTAGCCAAATCCTGTAGCCCATTTCACCTTCATCTCCATAACCGATGAAGATTCCTTTCATGGACTTTGCATCTAACTTGCTTCTCAACTCAGGCCTTATATGCACAAAAGCATCACAACCAAAGATGCGTAGGTGGTCATATGAAGCTGGTTTGCCAGACCAAACCTCTTCTTGAATGCCACATTTTAAGGACATATGAGGGGATCGATTGCAAACATGAACTTCAGTTTTCAAAGCCTCTCCCCGAAATCCATGAGGGAGATTAGCTGTGGACAGCATGCATCTCACCCTCTCACATAAAGTCCTATTGTACCTTTCAGCCACACTGTTGGAAGAGGGGCTGTATGGGACTGTTAGCTCCCTCTTAATACCAAGATTTTCACAAAATCTATTGAATTCAACACTTGTAAACTCACCCACATTATCTGTACGTAAGCATTTCAGCTTTCTACCTGTTGGAGTGGTCACAAATGCATGAAATTTCTTAAATGCAGCGAAGGCTTCATCTTTAGATTTTAACAAATATACCCAAAGCTTCCTAGAGTAGTCATCAACAAATGAAACCAAGTAAAGAGCACCCCCCATAGATTTTGTGGGCATGCTACAAACATCAGAATGAACAAGATCAAGCACATTAGACTTACGAGAGACACCAGAGTAGTAGGAATTCTTTACTTGCTTACCATATTGGCATTCATTACAAAAATCAAGTTTTGAGCATTTAGCATCAAACTTGTCCAAATTACATAGATGATAGTTTATTAAGGCCTTTTTGGCTCATGTGGCCAAGCCTTTTATGCCATAATTCCATATATGAATGGATTTCAGCCAAAGCAATAAACTTGCCCAACAAGGCTTTACCATGCAAGCAATAAAGAGTCCCTTTCTTTGTACCTTTAACAATCAGCTTAGAGCCTTTGATAAGCTTCCATGACCCCTTCTCAAAGAGGGTACTATATCCATGCATATCCATTTGTCCAACAGACAATAAGCTTTTCTTGATGCTTGGTACATACCTTACATCATGCAAAACAAGCTCAATGGTACCATCCACTGTGAGATGCACTGTGCCAATACCTTCAATAGAACAAGCATGGTTATTTCCAAGATATACATGTCCATGGCTGCTTGCATGAAAGGTAGTAAAACACTCCTTAATAGGAATTACATGAAATGATGCACCTGAATCTACAAACCATGTTTGTGACAAAGCATCATTCACAGTAAGCAAGGCATCAATCAAATCCCTCTTTGTGATTTGCATATCTTGTGCATGAATATTAATAGAAGCATCAATAACTTCAGCATGCTCTGCTGCCATAGTAGCACAAAGTATATCTTCTTCATCTGATAGCTCTTCAATGATGACACTAGAGACCACATTGGCCTTCTCTTTGTCTTTGTCCTTTGAGGTATCATGTGCTTCATTCTTGGTGTCCTTTTTCTTCCTGTCACCTGGGTTCTTCTTTCTTTCTAGTTCAGCTTTATAGAATCTGCAATCAGGCTTCTTGTGACCTTTTCTACCACATTGATAACAAGTCACTTCAGCCTTGCCTTTGCTTTTGCTACTGTTCCTCTGTACATTTCCACTTTTCTTTTCTGTTCTTCCTCTAGCCACATTGGCTCTCCACTAGCTTTCCTCCTGATTTCCTCGTTCAAAATAGAACCCCTTACACCATAAAAGGTAAGACTGGGGCTATTCGAAAGTGAAACAACCAATGTTTCTCATGAATCAAGTAAGGTCATCAACAAGAAGATGGCCTTAAGCTTATCATCAAATGGAGGTAATCCAGAGTCCTTCAATTGTGAAAGAGTACTTGTAAACGAAGATAAGTGCTCAGCCGCACTTTTTGACTCATCAAGCTGCATACACACTAGCTTACGCATAAGATGCACTTTATTTACAGGCGTGGTATTTTCATAAGTGGCTTTCAGCTTCTCCCATACTTCAAAAGCATGTGTAAGGCCTTTCAAATCCACTAAGATTTCATCTGATACAGCCATCTTGATGTAAGTGATGGCCTTCTTGTTTAGGTTCATCCATGCTGCATCTGGCATATCTTCAGGCTTGACTTCCTCAAGAGCCCCTTCACAATCTTTAAGAAAGAGGATTCCCAACATTCTCTCTTTTCACAAATCGAAACCATTACCTTCAATTCTCTTGATCTCAAACAAAATTTTGACATCAGAGGAGGTAGAGGCCATGTTTGCACACTGAGAGCTTCAAAATTTCACCAAAAAGGTAAAATTCACCTGTTGTCTTGTGCGCAATTACCTTACGAGACTATATCTGAGAAATTAAGCCGAAGAACTGTGCAAAACTTACAAAAATCAATTTCTGAAATTTTCTGCAGAAAATTTCAGAAAATTCCAGCAAGCTGTAATTGCATCAAAAACAACAAATTTGTTGTTTTTCAACCACAAAACGCATACAAAGATGGAAAGCCAAGTCAATGGGTGCTTGTTTTCACAAAAGCCTCAATTTTTGCAGCATTATGACCTGTAAAGTCAGAGAAATGATCTGCTGTAATAAGTTTCCAGCAAGTATGCACTTCCTCAATCTTTGTGCATGTCCACCCACTTGAAAAATGAGAGAATTTTTGCCACAAAAGACCTGTAGATGAAAAAATCAGCAATGTGGATGCTGGAAAAAACATGTGGGGCTACAAAAAGAAGAATAGAAGAGATTCTTTGCGATGAAACTCTCTAAAAAGCACAAAATTTGCTTCAGCTTTGTTCCGGGCTGAAGTAATCCTCCAAAAACAGCACTTTTATCGCGAAAAATGAAGGTTTTTCGCGATGAAATTCTCCCAAATGCAAGAAAACACCTTCAGCTTAACATAGGCTGAAGTGGAAAAGCACTTCGAGCAACTTTGTCGCGATGGAACAGCTCAAGGCTCTGATACCAGTTGAAAGAGGCCACGGAGAGCTACGTCGTGGTGTGCTCGGTTGCTCCAAACACCAAGGGAGTGGGCTGCTGCGTGAGGAGAGAGAAAGTAGAGAGAGAAACCTGCGCAGAAATTTGGAGAAGAAGATGGAGAAGCTGAAGTTGAAGAAGTCCCAATCAAGTTATGAGAGATTTGGGACCAAGTATTATTGATAAGTGACTTTTAGGTCATTTGGGCATGTTCACACATGGCCAATGACCAAAAGTCATAAAAATGATGTAAATGCCTATAACTCCCCAATTTGGGGTCCAAAAAATACAACAAAAATATGTTTGGAAAGCTCTCGAAGAGAGCTTTCACATGGAAGGGTCAAAATATACAAAATGAGAGTCCTTGGGGCCTTTATCCCCAACAATGATAAAATTAAGGAAGTAGTTTATTTATTTATTTATTTATTGCTTTGGGTATTCTAAAAGGTTTATTGAACTTGATTATCCAAATACGAAGAAATCTTTTGAGAAAAGTTTTGTAAGTAGAGTCCTAGAAAAATTTAATTGTATTTTTGTATGTACTAATGTTGTTTTGGTTTTTCCTCTCGATGTTCATAATTATGATGTTTTGTGGATACTCATGTAAACCTCATAACTACTCATTATGCTATTGAGAGTTCTTTTGTATTCTCTGGTTCCCAAGTATCTTTTCTTTCACATGCTCCACTTGCACTTGTTTCTTCTTGTAATTCTTCTTTTGTAGAAACTCCTAGTCTTTTTGAAAAACCACAAACTTAATTCAAGTGCTTACGTATCATGAAAAGAAACACATCTTATTTATGATGTTACTATGATGATATTCTTGTAAGCAACAATCTTGAGATAGGCATATGTACACTTAAAGATAGCTCTTGAACATAAATTAAAAATTAAATTTCAGCTATTGAAAATGAATTATAATACTTCATCGAAATCATTCTTTGAGGAAGACATTTTGGTATCTATTTGAGAAGGTGGTGGAATGCATCTTTTACATAAATCTATTTAGATTCATTCATGGTACGAAACAATAATGTGTTCAGCATCATGAGATATTTTAAAGATCCAAACTTGAAGGAACCATTTGAATGGAAATATGTCTATATGGAGTTTCAAAGGCTTCTTATTCTTGAATCTTTATAGCTCCCATTATCTTTGATACAAATAGGCACTTAATTTGTTATTTTCATGAACACAAGAATAAGAAGCCTTCTTCAAATTACTTGGAAGATTTATTGATAGAGGTTTCTATTTCATAAAAAAATTGTCAAGAAAAGGAGATTGCAAAGAAGATACGTCATTCTTCAACCTATTCCTAGTTTAAAGCACCATGAAAATAGAATTTAGGAGACAAATTGTAGGAAAGAAATAAATTTTGTCATAATTTATACACATTCTTTGGACATTATTTTGTAACCCCAAAATTAGGTGTTTTTAAGAATCTAACATTTAGGAAATTTAATTGCACAACCATATTCTACTTAATGAGAGCTTTCTAACCATACCGTACATGAGCCCTCTTCAAGAGCTTTCTAGACATGTTTTTGCTATATTTTTTGGACTCCAAATTGGGGAGTTATAGGCATGCATATTTATTTTGTCACTTTTGGTCATTGGCCATGTGTGAATGTGCCCAATTATGATTTAAAACTCACTTATCAATAAAAAATTAGAAGTTGGTCCCAAATCTCTTATAACTTGAATAGGACTCCTTGAACTTCAACTTCTTCATCTTCTCCATCTTCTCCATCTTCTCCGTCTTCTTCTTCAAATTTTTGCCTAGGTTTCTCTCTCTTCATGGAGAAGCCACTCTCTTGGTGTTTGGAGCAACCGAGCACACTACCACGTAGCTCTCCACCACTTCTTTTATCTAGTATCAGAGCTTTGAGCTCTTCTATCACAACAAAGTTGCTCCAAATGCTTTTCTACTTCAGCCTATGCTAAGCTGAAGGCATTTTTTCGCATTATGGATAATTTCATCCCAAAACACCTTCATTTTTTGTGGTAACAGTGTTGTTTTTGGAGGATTATTTCAGCTCACTACAAAACAAAAGCAAATTTTGAGCTTTTTGCAGAGTTTCATAGCAGAAAACCCCTTCTATTGTGCTTTTTTTATTCCCACATCATTTCTAGCACCCACTTTGCTGCATTTTGATTTACAGGTCATTTATTGTAGAGATTTGCTCTCATTTCAAGTGGAAGCTTATGTATTAAGTTTGTGGAAAAATGCATTTGTTGGAAGATCAATTACAATAGGTTTTTTGGCTCTATTTTGAGCAAATTTCAAGGTTTTTTGCTCTTTCAAATCGGGGCTTTTGCTAAAAATAGCCTTTATTGGACTTCAACTATCATATGTAGACTTAATGTGGTAAAATGACAAGATCTTTTTTGTGTTTTTTGCACAAATTAATTACATTAATCTCTGAAATTTTTTGAGAAAAAAATCAGAATTCAATCTCTCGTGTTTTTGGGTAAGGTGCATTGTTAGAAATACACATATCCATAAGAACCTAAGATATAGTATATACATATCTATTATGCATGTTACAACTTACAAATAACAAATTACAAGAATTGATGAACCATGTTTTATAAAACACAATATAGTAGAGGGAGAAAATTCTGAACTCTGATAAATATGAAGTCAAAAACATACATATAGATTGGAATTTGGATACATCATGGGCCATAGCCTATAACATATAAGTATCAGGGCTCATATAAATATCAGGGCTCATATAAATATCAGGGCTCAAGGATGCAAGTAAGCTAAGTAGTAAGCTCTCAATGGCAATGGGCAATGGGCATGATGCATCCGACTGTCACGCACGTGGGTAAGATCTGTCGGACGTTGGACTTGATTCGTAACTGTTGGCAAACTTAAGGTTAATTCAAATTCAAACCAAAAAAAAACATGACTTTGAAACGACAAACCGGAAGTATCGGACGAAATGAATCGCACGGCACCACAAGAGTCGGAAAATTTATAAGCTCGAGTCACTTTTGTTCAAATTTCACATACAAGCTTGTTAAGTCATTGCACAACTTCTGATGAAGAGTTTTGGATTTTGGTGTAAATTTTACCAAAATTTCAGAAATTATTAATTTTTGAGATAAATTTCAGAATTTTTCACTTTCTTCATTTAACATTTTCATGGCGCAATAGGCTTCCTCCTCCTTAGATGTGAAAAATCTCTTTGAGATCAAGAGGTTTGAGGATGCAAGCTTTGATTTGTGGAAAGAGCATATGCGAGGCATTCTTTTTCTCAAGGATTGTGAAGGTGCCCTTGTCCAGGTGAAGCCAAAGAGCATGGAAGATGATGCATGGACCACTATGAATAAGAAAGCTATTACATACATTACGAGAACATCGCTCCTAGGTACATTTGATGAAGAAATTGTTTGCATGCAACTAGATGAGTCAAAAAGTGAAGCAAAGCACTTATTATTATTATTTATAGGTACTCTCTCCCAACTACAAGATTTAGACTTCTCAGCTTTTGAAGACAAGCTGAAAGCTATTTTCTTGCTTATGACATTACTCGACTCCCGAGAAACATTAGTTGTTTCATTGTTAAATTGCCCCAACTTGACCTTGATGGTGTGAGGGGTTCTTAATTAAGAGATTAGAAAGAAAACAAGTGGAGAGAGAAGTAATTCAACAAATATGGCTAGGGGTAGAATAGAGAAGAAAGGTGTAAGTGCAAAAGTGAAAGCAAAAGCAAAGGTGATTTGACTTGCTAGCAATGTGGTAGAAAATGTTAGAAGTAGCAAAATTGCAGGTACTACAAAGAAGAGTTAGAAAGAAAAAAGAACACGTGACAAAAAGAAGAAAGACGCTAAAAATGAGGCACAAGTTAACTCTGTTGGAATTTGGGGCCCCAGGATCGTCTAATACTAAAAACCTTTGAGCATACACACTTAATTAATCAAGATGATATGTGAGAGATAGTAAGAAAGAGATCTTGAGACAAGGATAAGTAACGTAAGCAAAGTGCTTACTCACTAAATATAGATGGCCGAATTACAACATGAGAGTACTACTCAGCCATATGATGTGTTGCACTCACTAAATGGAAGAATAGCCAAGAAGATGATGATATAGAATTTCAGATTATGCTGTTATAATCTGAATGTGTGTGAAGCGAATGAGCAACGAAGTGAACCTAACCTCACAAGAAAGTGCAACAAATCTGAAAATCAGCAAACCCTAATTCTGAAATTATGGTTCAAAAACCCTAAAAACAGAAAGTAAGGTTAACTTACAAAAGATAGGTGCCACCACATTGTAGAAGACTCCTTGCTCCAAGAGAGTAGCCTCTCCTTCACCTTCCTTCACCTCCAAAGCTTAAGAACTCCAAAATTGACACAAGTAAGCATCAACTCTTGCTCCAAGATTGTCAAATTGTGTGTCCATGTGCTCCTTATATAGTAGTTGTAGCCCTCCAATAAAGCATGGCGAAGAAATAACAAAAAAGCTGATCGTAATCGTAAAAAGCCTTCATCGCAATTTTTAACCTTTGACTTTGCTTTTCACATTAAAAAATTACGATCGCCAAAAAATTGACCTAGCTTTTGTTCCATTGCTAATAAAAGATGCTTTTGGCCATGCTGACTTAATAACCTAGGTGATTTTGAGTTTGGACTTCAAAAAATGTTCTTCCTCCATTTTGGGCTGAATTAGGGTTTGACTTTTCTCCCTATTCTGACATCTGATGAAGAAATGAAACATACCACTAGATAGCCCTCGCCAAGCTCTATCTATCTAGCCTAAAAAGATTTTACCCAAACTGTATAAAAAATGCTAAGTCCAAAATGTAGATTTGCTTGAAGTGAACCATATGTACATTGACTTCCAACAATTCCTCCTTCAATGTCATACTGGTACAAGCTTCAGTAACTTGCACATTTTCTCATGATTATCTCTAGTCAATGCTTTGGTAAATATATCTGCAACATTCTCACTAGAAGGAACATAAACCAGCTCAATGTGCTTCTTTGCTATCTGTTCTCAAATATAGTGGTAGTGTACCTCTATATGCTTCGTCCTTGCATGATGCATTGGATTCTTTGCTATAGCTATTGCACTCTGGCTATCTGAAAATATCTGAATGGGTTCATGTACTCTAGTCTCTTACATCTAGATAACTGAAAATCTTTTGCAATCATACTGACTCTAAAGTAGTTGTAAATGCTGCACGATATTCAGTTTCACACGATGAAGTTGCAATAGTGGGTTGTCTCTTCGAAATCCATGAGATAAGACAATCTCCAAGATAAAAACAAAATCCACTAGTACTTCTTCTTGTGTCTCTATCACTTGCCCAATGAGAATCTGAAAATCCTTTTAGTAATAAATATGTAGATTTCGAAAATACCATAGCATAATTTGAAGTTCCCTTCAAATATATGAAGATTCGCTTTAGTGCTTTCCAATGTAACGTTTTCGGATTCTGCATGAACCTTGATACCTGAGAAATTGCAAAGTGTATATCTGGACGTGTATTACAAAGATATATCAAGCATCCAACTGTTGGAGTATATAAAGTAGCATCAAATGACTCCTCATTTGTTACCATTTGTAAAGATGCGTTCTGATCCTGCATAGGTTTAGAATTAGTCATCTGAAACCTTTCTAAAAGTTTCTCAATGTACTTTTACTCTGTCATATAGATACACTCATTCTTAAAGAGAAACTGAATCCCAAGATAATAATGCAAGATTCCTAAATCATTCACATCAAATGTTTGCTTCAACTGTTCTTTGAACATCTGTAAATCCTCATCTTCGGGACCTGTGACTATAATATCATCCACATAAATGATTGCTATAATCATCATACCTGTTTCAACTTCGTTCTGATCCTGCATAGGTTTAGAATTAGTCATCTGAAACCTTTCTAAAAGTTTCTCAATGTACTTTTACTCTGTCATATAGATACACTCATTCTTAAAGAGAAACTGAATCCCAAGATAATAATGCAAGATTCCTAAATCATTCACATCAAATGTTTGCTTCAACTGTTCTTTGAACATCTGTAAATCCTCATCTTCGGGACCTGTGACTATAATATCATCCACATAAATGATTGCTATAATCATCATACCTGTTTCAACTTTGACATAAAGAGTTGGAGCTCCATTTGAGTTATGGAAACCAATGGATAAAAGATATGTGTGTATCTTTTCATACCATGCTCTAGGTGCCTGTTTTAATCCATACAATGCTTTTATAAGCTGACACACTAAGTGTTCTTTACCTGTTTCTTCAAAACCTTCTTGCTGTTGAATATATACATCTTCATGTAAATCACCATTTAGAAAAGCAGTCTTTATGTCAAGCTGATATATATGCCAACCAAAATGTGTTGATAAAGCAAGTATTGACCTAATAATTGTCATCCTAGGCGTAGGAGCGAATGTCTCATCATAATCAATACCTTTTTGTTGTGCATATCCTCCTTTGACAACTAATCTGGCTTTGTACCTGTCAATAGTACCATTTGCTTTCTGTTTGATTTTGAAGATCCATTTTACACCTATAGCTTTCTTTCCCTCTGATAACTCACATAGTTGCCAAGTTTGATTCTTATGAATAGAATTAATCTCTTCTTGCAGAGCTTTTCTCCAAATAGGAATATTAAGTGCATCTTTAACACATGGAGGTTCATCTTCAACTGCTGTGAGTGCTAAAATATCATGAATCTCAAAGTCTTCAACAAAACTTACATCATCTTTTTGTTGTTGTTGTCTAGTTTGACTCCTTGTTCTTCCTGTAAAAGTCTTTATACCACTATCTTTCCAAGTCTGATATAACCAAGTAGGTGTATCTTTAAATAGTGGTGAAACTCTTTCTGACCCTTGAGCTTCCATAGGTTCTGGAACTTGTCTTTCTGATGTACTAGAACTTTTTGGAACTCTAGTACTTTCTTCCATTTTTGGAACTAAAGTCTCATGTGGAACTGATTCTCTAGAAGATTGTGAAATTCCTCTGTCTTCAATCTTAGGAATTTTAACTCCCTCTTGATATGGCTGAACATGTTCATCCAAATTCCTTCTAAAAAATCCATAGTCATTTTCACTAATGAACTCTGGAATCTCTTCTTCTTTATCAAAAACCTTATTTTCAGCAATATATGCATTGCGTGAAAGAATAACTTCACTTGTCTTTTGAACATAAAACCTGTATCCTTTGCTTTCAAGAGGATATCCAATGAAAACGGCTTTCCTTGCCTTTACATCTAGTTTTCCATGATCCTTTTTCTCAACATGTACATAAGAAAGTGATCCGAAAACTCTGAAGTAACTCATATTAGGTTTTTTTACCATAATAAGCTTCATAAGGTGTGATTGCCTTTAAAGCTTTTGTAGAAGACCTGTTCAAAATGTGATTAATTGTATGTACTGCATCAAACCAAAGTTTTGGTGAAAGCTTCTTGGACGCCATCATGCTCTGCATCATCTCAACAAGTATTCTATTCTTCCTTTCTGCAACACCATTCTGCCGAGGAGTATAAGCAATAGTAAGGTGTCGAGTAATACCTTTTTCTTCAAGAAATGTCTGGAACTCATTTGACAAGTATTCTCCACCTCTATCACTTATGAGAATCTGGATAGTTGTCTGACTTCCATTTTCAACCATAGCTACAAATTTCTTGAACGTGAGAAAGACTTGATTTCAACTTAAGACCATAGATCTATGAATATCTCGTAAAGTCATCAACATATAGAACAAAATACCTAAAACCTTGAATAGAGTCTTCTCTCATAGGTCCATTTATATTTGAATGTATATCTGCAATTTCCTGGTAGCTGTAATATGATCATGTTTCTTGAAAGGTAGTTTATGCATCTTACCTTCAAGACGACCTTCACATATATCTGAATCATCTGGTAGCTCGAATGAGGGTAAACTCTCAACCATATCTCTGTCTTAGATACTCTTGAGAGCTCCAAAACTAATATGTCCAAATCTTTCATGCCATAGCTTCATATCTTCCACCGGTGATAAAGATTTGATAGCATATGCTTGATTGATTTTTGACAAAATAAAAATCTCTCCTCTATGCTCACCTTGCAAAATACACTTCTTATCTTTGTGTGACAAAATCTTACAAAGATCTCTCTCAAATACAACTTTGAAACCATCACCTAAAAATGAAGATATAGATAGCAGATTCTTTTTGTATTAGGTACATATAGAACACCTGAAATCTGAAAATTACCATCTTGTCTTGACTTTAGGGTTACTGTACCTATTCCTATAACATCGAAATCATTGCCATCTGCAATAGTAACTCTTCTACCTGAAGAATAGAAAAGAGAAGAAAATACATCTCTGCAACCTGTCATATGCTTTGTAGCACCTGAATCAAATATCCAAGGATCTGCTTAAAGAACTTGTAAAGCTGCCTAATCAAAAGCTACTTCCTCAATGATGATACAAGCATAAGAATCACCTTGAGGTTTCCCTTTTTTCTCATCTTCTACAACATTACTTGATGCCTTTTTCTTTTTTGCTTCAATCCTTTTTTGACAAACTGCAATGAAATGTCCAGGTTTCTTGCAAAAGTGACATAATGCTTCCTTCTTCTTAGAAGACTTCTCTTTAGATGTAGTGGAAACAGAATTTGAAGTAGAAGGTGAAGAGGACTTACTTTCCTTCTTGGATTGTTTCTCCTTCTTATGCTTCTTCTTTTTACCCTTTGATGAAGACAAAAGTGCTTCTCCATTCTCTTCCATATCCTTCAATTGATCTTCATCTTGAAGTAACAAGAACTCTTAACTCTTCAAATGTAACCTCTCTATCTCTTGTTGTAAGGGTAAGAGTGGTTATAAAAGACCGATATGAGATAGGAAGTGAATTAATCAGCGTATTTACAATTTCTTCATCAGATATCTCAACTCTACATTTAGAAGTTGATCTCTCAAGTCAATGAGCCTCGTAATGTAGGTTTGAATTGACTCACCAGCCTTCATCCTTGTAGTTGCTAGTTGTCTCCTCAAGTGAGCTTTCCTAGTAGGATTTTTGCACTGAAAAAGATTCTCAAGCTTCAACCAAGCTTGTCTAGAACTTCTGTAAGATCTGATATTTGGTAGAATATGCTTTTTGGCACTCATTGCTATGAATGAAAGTGCTAAGGCATCTCTAGCGTCCCATCTTGCCTGATCTTTAGTAGGAGGAACTCTAGTTAAGGATCTACTTGTGACTCTGGATGTAGAAGTGGTTCTTTGATAGCAACACCAATACCTCTTGAAGTTGTTGTATCATCTGCCTCGCTTTTTGTTTTTGGTCTTGTTAAGGATCCATTGACAATACTCCATAAATCCTGTCACTAACAAATTCATAATCATGAAATTCCACATGGGATAATTAGATGATCCATCCAACTTGTCCTCAATCTCAATTCTAATCTCACTCATCTTAATTAAGTGTGTATGTCAATTATGCTATGATACCAAGTGTTGGAATTTGGGGCCCCAAGATCTTCCAATACTAAAAACCTTTGAGAATACACACTTAATTAATCAAGATGATATGTGAGAGATAGTAAAAAAGAGATCTTGAGACAAGGATATGTAACGTAAGCAAAGTGCTTACTCACTAAATATAGATGGCCGAATTACAACATGAGAGTACTACTCAACCATATGATGTGGTGCACTCACTAAATGGAAGAATAGCCAAGAAGATGATGATACAGAATTTCAGATTATGATGTTATAATCTGAATGTGTGTGAAGCGAATGAGCAACGAAGTGAACCTAACCTCACAAGAAAGTGCAACAAATCTGAAAATCAGCAAACCCTAATTCTGAAATTAGTGTTCAAAAACCCTAAAAACAGAAACTAAGGTTAACTTAAAAAAGATAGCTTCCAAGAGAGTAGCCTCTCCTTGCTCCAAGAGAGTAGCCTCTCCTTCACCTTCCTTCACCTCCAACGCTTAAGAACTCCAAAATTGATACAAGTAAGCATCAACTCTTGCTCCAAGATTGTCAAATTGTGTGCCCATGTGCTCCTTATATAGTAGTTGTAGCTGTCCAATAAAGCATGGCGAAGAAATAACGAAAATGCTGATCGTAATCGTAAAAAGCCTTCATCGCAGTTTTTAAACTTTGATTTTGCTTTTCACATTAAAAAATTGCGATCACCGAAAAATTAACCTAGTTTTTATTCCATTTCTAATAAAAGATGCGTTTGGCCATGCTGACTTAATAACCTAGGTGATTTTGAGTTCGGACTTCAGAAAATGTTCTTCCTCCATTTTGGGCTGAATTAGGGTTTGACTTTTCTCCCTATTCTGACATCTGATGAAGAAATGAAGCATACCACTAGATAGCTCTCGCCAAGCTCTATCTATCTAGCCTAAAAAAATTTTACCTAAACTGTATAAAAATGCTAAGTCGAAAATGTAGATTTGTTGGAAGTGAACCATATGTACATTGACTTCCAACAAACTTTAAGGACAAAGGAAAGAAGAAGTCCAATGTGTCTTATAGCATTATCTCATATGGAGGACATTCAATGTGCTATTTTTATGAGCTTATGATGCATATGTACATGATGCTTCTACTCTATGCCATGCACAGGATGTACATATTAGTAAAGGTGATCTTATTGATGCCTTGCTTATTGTGGGCACTTTTACATACTTGGATTGTGGATTCAAGTGTATCATTTCATGTGACTCCAATCAAGGAGTGTTTTACTACTTTTCATGTAGGAAATCATGACTATATTTACCTTGGGAAGTTAATAACAATTATGCATGTTTTTGTGAAGGTATTGGTACTGTGCACTTGTCTATGGGTGATGCTAGTGAGCTGATTTTGCATAATGTGTGTTATGTACCAGGCATCAAAAAGAGTTTACTATTGGTTGGGTAGATGGATATGCATGGATATTGCACTATCTTTGAAAACAGATCTTGGAAGTTAGTGAAAGGCTCAAGGCTGATTGTAAAAGACACTAAGCAAGGTACATTTTATTGCTTGCATGGAAAAGCCTTGCTTGGCAAGTTTATTGCTTTGGCTCATATTAATTCTCACATGGAGTTATGGCATAAAAGGCTTGGCCACATGAGCCAAAAGGGCCTTGACAAATTATGCAATCTTGACAAGTTTGATGCTAAAGTCACAAGACTTGACTCTTGTAATGAATGTCACTATTGTAAGCAAGTAAATAATTCCTACTACTCTAGTGTCTCTCATAAGTCTAACCTGCGTGATCTTGTTCACTTTGATGTTTGTAGCATGCACACCAAATCTATGTGGGTGCTTTTTACTTTGTTTCTTTTGTTGATGACTAGTCTTGGAAGCTTTGGGTTTATTTGCTAAAATCTAAGGATGAAGCCTTCACTGCATTTAAGAAATTTCATGCATTTGTGACCACCTAAACAAGTAGAAAGCTGAAATGCTTACATACAAATAATGGAGGTGAGTTTACAAGTGCTGAATTCAATGGATTTTGTGAAAACCTTCGCATTAAGAGGGAGCTAACAGTCCCATACAGCCCCTCTTCTAATGGTGTGGCTGAAAGGTATAATAGGACTTTATGTGAGAGGTTCAGATACATGCTGTCCACAGCTAATCTCCCTTGTGGATTCTGAGGAAAAACTCTCAAAATGGCAGATCATGTTTGCAGTTGATCCTCTCACACATCCTTAATTAAAGGTGGCATTTTGGAAGAGATTCGATCGGGCAATCAAGCTTCATATGACCACCTACGCATCTTTGGCTGTGATGCTTTTGTGCATATAAGGCCCGAGTTGAAGAGCACGTTAGATGCAAAATCCATGAAAGGCATCTTTATGGTTTATGGAGATGAAGGTGAAATGGGTACAGGATATATTTACCTCAACTCAAGAAGGTAATACGCAGCCGAGATGTTGTATTCAATGAGGTAGGACTGCTCAAAAACAGTTGTGGCTCTAAAGATTACCATAAACGAGTCAAATTTCAGCATGTATGGCCACCAGTTTAGTCTGATTTGAACCCTCGGGATGCGCCACATATGGCTGGAAATGACAATGAGCCAGTGATGATTGAGCTAGAGGATGCTGGACAGCAAATTGAGGCTCATGAAGGGCATCAACAGCCATCGATTCATGCTGAAAACAAGGCTGGAAATGATGTACAACATCCCATTAACAATAAGGAAGTTGATATACCTCTTGATGTAGATCAATGTGGATCATGTGGTAAGAAGATGTACACGTCCTAGGAGGCTTGTGAACAGATATGACCCTTATACATTACATTATGTTATCAGATGAGGCTGAGCCTCTCACTTAGAAAGAGGCAAAGGTATGTGAGCACAAGAAGAAGTGGGAGTTAGCCATGCACGAAGAGATAAAGGCCTTGCATGCAAATGATACTTGGGACTTGATTGAGTTGCTCAAAGGTAGGAAGTCATTTGCAGGTTCCAACAAGTGGGTATCTCTGGATGGCAGACCTAAGTATACAAAATAAAGACTCTGGATGGCAGACCCAAGTATAAGGCAAGGCTGGTTACTAAGGAGTATGCCCCGAAAGAGGGCATTGATTTCCAAGAAGTGTTCTTTTCGGTGGTTATAATGACCACATAACATGTGTTGTTTGCTCTCACAACTGCCTTGAATTTGGAGTTATTCCTATTGATGTTAAAACAATCTTTTTGCATGGTGATTTAGACGAAGAGCAATACATGAAACAACTAGAAGGATATACCATTCTTGGAAAAAGAGCATCTGGTATGCAAGCTGAAAGGGAGTTTATATGGGCTGAAACAAGCCCGCAGAAAATGGTATAAGAAGATTGATGCATATATGTACAAAGATGGGCTCAAAGGAAGCCATGCAGAACATATTTTGTACATGGAAAAGGATGAAGATGAAGCCCAATCATTCTTGTGCTGTATGTAGATGATATGCTGCAGGCTGGGAAGAAAAAGAGCACTCTAAATGCTCTAAAACAGAAGCTGAACTCTCCATTCTCAATGGAAGACCCTGGGGAAGCTCAGCATATATTTGGAATGAGGATAAAAAGCCCCAATCATTCTTGTGCCGTATGTAGATGATATGCTGAAAGAGGCCACGGAGAGCTACGTCGTGGTGTGCTCAGTTGCTCCAAACACCAAGGGAGTGGGATGCTACGTGAGGAGAGAGAAAGTAGAGAGAGAAACGTGCGCAGAAATTTGGAGAAGAAGATGGAGAAGCTGAAGTTGAAGAAGTCCCAATCAAGTTATGAGAGATTTGGGACCAAGTCTTATTGATAAGTGACTTTTAGGTCATTTGGGCATGTTCACACATGGTCAATGACCAAAAGTCATAAAAATAATGTAAATGCCTATAACTCCCCAATTTGGGGTCCAAAAAATACAACAAAAATATGTCTTGAAAGCTCTCGAAGAGAGCTTTCAGATGGAAGGGTCAAAATATACAAAAGGAGAGTCCTTGGGGCCTTTATCCCCAACAACCTCCCACTGAAAGGACCAAGGAGGCTCCTTTAAGCTAAGTAACTCCCACCATTTGAATACATAGCTGATGCTGTGCCTTGGGTAGACACTTCGTGAGAGCATCTGCAAGATTCTGTGAAGTATTGACCTTGATCAAAGTGATCAGGCCATCCTCTAACACCTCTCTGATGAAGTGATATCTCACATCAATATGCTTTGTGCAAGCATGAAACATGGCATTCTTTGCCAAACATATGGCACTCTGACTATCGCATCCAAGAACAGGTGCCTTTTCAGGCATCCCAAACTCACTGCAGAGGCGGGCTAACCAAATGGCTTCTTTGGAAGCCTCTGTGGCTGAAATATATTCAGCCTCTGTAGTAGATAGTGCAACTATCCTATGAAGTCTACAGCACCATGAAATAGCTCCACTTGCAAGTACGTATACATAGCCACTTGTGGACTTGCGTGTGTCCACATCACCTACCATGTCTGAATCACAAAATCCTTTTAACTCCAATGGACCCTTTCCATAACATAAGCATTTACTTTTGGTCCCTTTCAAATATCTCAAGATAGATTTGACTGCCTCCCAATGAGCTCTACCAAGATTAGCCATGAACTTGGTAACAACTCCCACTGCATGAGCAATGTGTGGGCGAGTGGCAACCATAGCATACATAAGTGAACCACAAGCTGATGCATATGGAACACTCTTCATGTAACTGGCTGCATCATCATTTTTGGGACAGTCATCCTTGGAAAGCTTAACATGTGGCTGCAATGGCACTCCAAGAGGCTTAGCAGCAGCCACATTAAATCTGTCCAAACTTTTTCAATGTACTTTTCTTCGGATACCTGCAAAGTATGCTGCTGCCTATCCCTTTTTATACGCATACCAAGAATATGCTCAGCTTCCCCAAGGTCTTTCATTGATAATGCAGAGTTCAGCTTCTGTTTTAGAGCATTCAAAGTGCTCTTTTTCTTCCCAGCCAGTAGCATATCATCTACATTAAGTACAAGAATAATTGGGCTCCCATCTTCATCTTTTTTGGTGTACAAACAGTGATCTCCATGGCTTCTTTTAAACCCATGTTTGAGCATAAATGCATCAAACTTCTTATACCATTGACTAGGGGCCTGTTTCAGCCCATATAAGCTCCTTTTCAGTTTGCATAGCAAATGCTCTTTTCTAGGAATGGCATATCCTTCTGGCTGTTTCATGTACAGCTCTTCATCTAAATCACCATGCAAAAAGGCTGTTTTAACATCCATTTGGAATAATTCCAAATCCAAGGCAGCTGTGAAAGCAAACAACACACGTAAAGTGGTCATCTTCACCACTGGAGAGAACACTTCTTGGAAATCAATGCCCTCTTTTTGGGCATATCCCTTAGCAACCAGCCTTGCCTTATACTTGGGTTTGCCATCAACAGTTTTGATTTTGTACACCCACTTGTTGGGAATGGCTTTCCTTCCTTTGGGTAACTCAACCAAATCCCAAGTATCATTTGCATGCAAGGCCTTTATCTCTTCGTGCATGGCTAACTCCCACTTCTTCTTGTGCTCACATAGCTTTGCCTCTTTATAAGTAAGAGGCTCACCCTCATCTGATAACATAATATAATGTATAGAGGGATCATATCTAGTCACTGGCCTCCATGGATGTATAGATCTTCTTACCCAATGATCCACATTATCAGGCAATGGATCTACATCAGGATGTACATTAACTTCTTCATTGTTAACAGGCTGCTGTACATCATTTTCAGCCCTGTTTTCAGCATGAATAGGTGGCTGCATATACCTTTCAGGAGCATCATTTTGCTGTCCAGCATCATCTGGCTCAATAACCACGGGCTCATTGTCATTTCCAGCCATATGTGGTGCATCGCGGGTTCATATCAGATTTAATTGGTGGCTGTATATGCTGAAATTTGACTCTTTTATGGTCATCTTTAGAGGCACAATTGTTTTTGAGCAGCCTTGCCTCATTAAATATAACATCTCGGTTGCGTATTACCTTCTTGAGTTGAGGTAGCCAAATCCTGTAGCCCATTTTACCTTCATCTCCATAACCCATGAAGATTCCTTTCATGGACTTTGCATCTAACTTGCTTCTCAACTCAGGCCTTATATGCACAAAAGCATCACAACCAAAGATGCGTAGGTGGTCATATGAAGCTTGTTTGCTAGACCAAACCTCTTCTGGAATGCCACCTTTTAAGGACATATGAGGGGATCGATTGCAAACATGAACTGCAGTTTTCAAAGCCTCTCCCTTAAATCCATGAGGGAGATTAGCTGTGGACAGCATGCATCTCACCCTCTCACATAAAGTCCTATTGTACCTTTCAGCCACACTGTTGGAAGAGGGGCTGTATGGGACTGTTAGCTCTCTCTTAATACCAAGATTTTCACAAAATCTATTGAATTTAGCACTTGTAAACTCACCCCCATTATTTGTACGTAAGCATTTTCAGCTTTATACCTTTTTGAGTGGTCACAAATGCATGAAATTTCTTAAATGCAGCAAAGGCTTCATCTTTAGATTTTAACAAATATACCCAAAGCTTCCTAGAGTAGTCATCAACAAAAGAAACAAAGTAAAGAGCACCCCCCATAGATTTTGTGGGCATGCTACAAACATCAGAATGAACAGGATCAAGCACATTAGACTTACGAGAGACACCAGAGTAGTAGGAATTCTTTACTTGCTTACCATATTGGCATTCATTACAGAAATCAAGTTTTGAGCCTTTAGCATCAAACTTGTCCAAATTACATAGTTTATTAAGGCCTTTTTGGCTCATGTGGCCAAGCCTTTTATGCCATAATTCCATATATGAATGGATTTCAGCCAAAGCAATAAACTTGCCGAGCAAGGCTTTACCATGCAGGCAATAAAGAGTCCCTTTCTTTGTACCTTTAACAATCAGCCTAGAGCCTTTGATAAGCTTCCATGACCCCTTCTCAAAGAGGGTACTATATCCATGCATATCCATTTGTCCAACAGACAATAAGCTTTTCTTGATGCTTGGTACATACCATACATCATGCAAAACAAGCTCATTGGTACCATCCACTGTGAGATGCACTGTGCCAATACCTTCAATAGAACAAGCATGGTTATTTCCAAGATATACATGTCCATGGTTGCTTGCATGAAAGGTAGTAAAACACTCTTTAATAGGAGTTACATGAAACGATGCACCTTAATCTACAATCCATGTTTGTGACAAAGCATCATTCACAGTAAGCAAGGCATCAATCAAATCCCTCTTTGTGATTTGCATATCTTGTGCATGAATATTAATAGAAGCATCAATAACTTCAGCATGCTCTGCTGCCATAGTAGCACAAAGTATATCTTCTGCATTTGATAGCTCCTCAATGATGACACTAGAGGCCACATTGGCCTTCTCTTTGTCTTTGTCCTTTGAGGTATCATGTGCTTCATTCTTGGTGTCCTTTTTCTTCCTGTCACTTGGGTTCTTCTTTCTTTGTAGTTCAGCTTTATAGAATCTGCAATCAGGCTTCTTGTGACCTTTTCTACCACATTGATAACAAATCACTTCAGCCTTGCCTTTGCTTTTGCTCCTCTTCCTCTGTACATTTCCACTTTTCTTTTCTATTCTTTCTCTAGCCACATTGGCTGAACCACTGCCCTCTCCACTAGCTTTCCTCCTGATTTCCTCGTTCAAAATAGAACCCCTTACACCATCAAAGGTAAGACTGGGGCTATTCGAAAGTGAAACAACCAATGTTTCTCATGAATCAGGTAAGGTCATCAACAAGAAGATGGCCTTAAGCTTATCATCAAATGGAGGTAATCCAGAGTCCTGCAATTGTGAAAGAGTACCTGTAAACGAAGATAAGTGCTCAGCCGCACTTTTTGACTCATCAAGCTGCATACACACTAGCTTACACATAAGATGCACTTGATTTACAGGCGTGGTATTTTCATAAGTGGCTTTCAGCTTCTCCCATACTTCAAAAGCATGTGTAAGGCCTTTCAAATCCACTAAGATTTCATCTGATACAGCCATCTTGATGTAAGTGATGGCCTTCTTGTTTAGGTTCATCCATGTTGCATCTGTCATATCTTCAGGCTTGACTTCCTCAAGAGCCCTTCACAGTCTTTAAGAAAGAGGATGCCCAACATTCTGTCTTTCCACAAATCGAAACCATTACCTTCAAATCTCTTGATCTCAAACAAGCTTTTGACATCAGAGGAGGTAGAGGCCATGTTTGCACACTAAGAACTTCAAAATTTCACCAAAAAAAAGGTAAAATTCACTTGTTGTCTTGTGCGCAATCAGCTTACGAGACTATAGCTAAGAAATTAAGCCCAAAAACTGTTCGAAACTTGCAAAAATCAATTTCTGAAATTTTTCTGCAGAAAATTTCAGAAAATTCCAGCAAGCTGTAATTGCATCAAAAACAACGAATTTGTTGTTTTTCAACCACAAAAGGCATACATAGATGCAAAACCAAGTGAAGGGTGCTTGTTTTCACAAAAGCCCCAATTTTTGCAGCAATATAATCTATAAAATCAGAGAAATGACTTGCTGTAATAAATTTCAAGCAAGTATGCACTTCCTCAATATTTGTACATGTCCTCCCACTTGAAATGAGAGAGAATTTTTGCCACAAAAGACTTGTAGATGAAAAAATCAGCAATGTGGATGTAGAAAATGACCTATGGGGATACAAAAGGAAGAATAGAGGGGATTCTTCGCGATGAAACTCTCTAAAAAGCACAAAATTTGCTTCAGCTTTGCTTCGGGCTGAAGTTATCTTCCAAAAACAGCACTTTTATCGCGAAAAAAGAAGGTTTTTCGCGATGAAATTCTCCCAAATGCAAGAAAACACCTTCAGCTTAACATAGGCTGAAGTAGAAAAGCACTTCGAGCAACTTTGTCGCGATGGAACAACTCAAGGCTCTGATACCAGTTGAAAGAGGCCACGGAGAGCTACGTCGTGGTGTGCTCGGTTGCTCCAAACACCAAGGGAGTGGGATGCTGTGTGAGGAGAGATAAAGTAGAGAGAGAAACGTGCGCAGAAATTTGGAGAAGAAGATGGAGAAGCTGAAGTTGAAGAAGTCCCAATCAAGTTATGAGAGATTTGGGACCAAGTCTTATTGATAAGTGACTTTTAGGTCATTTGGGCATGTTCACACATGGCCAATGACCAAAAGTCATAAAAATAATGTAAATGCCTATAACTCCCCAATTTGGGGTCCAAAAAATACAACAAAAATATGTCTGGAAAGCTCTCGAAGAGAGCTTTCACATGGAAGGGTCAAAATATACAAAAGGAGAGTCCTTGGGGCCTTTATCCCCAACATATGCTACAGGCTGGGAAGAAAAAGAGCACTCTTAAATGCTCTAAAACAGAAGCTGAACTCTCCATTCTCAATGGAAGACCCTGGGGAAGCTGAGCATATATTTGGAATGAGGATAAAAAGCCAAACTATGGACCAAGATCTCAATCTGTCACATCCAAACTATGGACTAAGATCTCAATCAGTCACATCCAAACTATGGATCCAAATCTCGATCTATTATATATAGTAATCCAAACTATGGATCCAAATCTCGATCTATCATATATAATAATCCAAACTATGGATTAAAATATTTCCCATACAAAGTTAATCCCAATCCACTCTCTAGAACTAATTCCATCGTGCCAAGCGAAGACGTGCTAAGAAAGTATAGCAACTAGTGGAATTACCACCGCCTTCTCAATAATAACATGCAAGATGTTCCAAGTGGATGAAACTTGCTTTATTTTTGACCACCATCTGACCATCACTATGATCAAATCATTCCGAACTAGAAATAAGGTGTATCTGATAAACTACTGTAATAATCTGACACTCCCAGATATAATGAGAACCAGAATGTAAGTCCACTAAATACATTGAAAAATGGCAAGTAGATGTGTGCACACTCATAGTCCACTAGGCTAAGCATCTAGCTCACCTCATACACACTATGTATGAACCATGGCCTATTCTCAGGCATATCAAATAAAGTAGTACATACTCTATGAATTTCTTCTTAATGCAATGGTCTATTCATCGTTCTTATATGCAAACCTTGCCTTTCCGCTTCTAGGCTACTTTCCTGCGGACTTGCCTTGTTTGCGATCACATATAGAGTGACTTCCTCAACTTCTGTCTAATAATAAGAAGATCGTATGAATGAACTCCAAATCATATAAAAAATACATTCTCAGAGACGTCTCTCCCATACCATCTATTCTACACTTAGGTAGAATACAAAGTCTGATGTCCCATACCACCAAACTTCATACCCACCTAGATTGGTATATGAGATTAAAGTCAAATACTTCTCTCACAACTAATAAGAATAACTCAGTGAGTACTCACAACCATAAATAATAATAAATGAAATCACGAAGTGTTCTTGAAGTGTTTCCTTCTCTATGGAAAGAACAGTGTCATTCCTATGACTCTATAACTCATACTATGTGTAACATCAACTCATCTTGAGTTGAGAAATGAGAAACTATACAATAGATCAACTCAACTAGAGTTGTGAAGGATGTCGCTTGCATCAAATATCAACTCATGCAACTTAAAATATTAATTCACAATAAATTGGAATTTATACTTCTTGTATTAATCCAATTATATGAAATGAGAACAACTAGCAAAGTTCTCCTGTTCCATGCTCTCTTGGCATCTTTTTCTTTCAGCAATGTCTCCTTCATAAACAATTTCCAATAGAAGCATATTAAAGTTTAATTTTAACTAAAACTCATGCAAAATCTATGAAATTTTCAAGCCTTTTGTAAGCTTTCATTAGGCACAAAAATCACTTGATTTGGATATTTTCTCAGAGTTTTATAAGCATTTTACTAGAAGGGTCGAACACTTGACGACCAACTCTAAGCATTTGGATCTACTAATGAAGAGAAATGCTCTTTGTAACAGGCCTATGTTACTTGTTTCAGGTCTCTACCTCTTCTAGCAGCACGTGTAGTGCATAGGTCATTTGACCTTTGTAAAAGTATCCAAATTACTTGAAAATTGGTCAGCTTAAAGACAAGCTATGAGCTACTTGCCCTCCAAATTTCAATAGATTTGGGCATTCCCTCAAAGAGTAGCATCCAAATCTCTATGAGGCTCCTATGTCACTAATTATTTGCTCAATCATTTTTTTAAACTTAAAAATGACGAGACATATTAATCTTTATGATTAAACAAACTCACTCATTATCTTGGATGGATTATGACATGGAGATATATCCATGCATATAATGATCGTCTAGGTCAATGCAAATCAATTAACCATCACAAATCGTCTCGTTGAAAAAATCAACTCTTTACATAGTATCCACTTTTTAGTGAAATTGAACATTTATGGATGTCATTCTATTCATTGTGTTTCTTGCACATTCATTATGATATACAAACACTTAATACTTGTATTGATGATCATAACCATAACACTCTTGTGTGGACTCGAAATAAACGTCTATATCAAGTACATAGACTCACATGAAAAACAATTTATGTGCTCATGCATTACTAGTCAAAAACACATCTTAATTCTTCTTGATGTATATACCTTGTCTTTTACTCTCTAAAGGCACAATTAGCCTATGCATGATACCTCCATCACATACCTCATGTTCACCATAACTCATTGTGGTGATACATATAAGTGATCTTCTGTAGAAAGAAAATGCATCATGCACTTTAACTTTATAGTACTCATATATGTATGCATGCATCCACAAATGCATCTTCTTCTCTACTTCAATCAATTTATATGCTTTTAACTACACACACATAAGACTTCCTCTCTCACACAACACAACATCACTCTAGTTCTCACATGGCATATAATGCCACGTGGCTACAAAATTTCTGGAAGCATTTCGCCAGGAAAATGAAGCCTGAAAAAAATAATAATAATCATTACAATGATAGGCATCAGCCAAGTGGTTGGCACAACACTTTCTTTACTCCAAAAATCTGCAAATAAGAAACTTTTCCAAAATGTGATGGGCACTACACGCCCTCATAACAATGTCATTTTGCGCTCCAATACTTGCACAAAGACCTTGAAACACACAACAACAACCTGTGCATGCTTTTATGAATAAACACAAGTTAGCATATCTTCATGTGCATAGATGAATTCATCTCGAAGTAACTTTCGTGCACATTCAAATATTACTTTCTTAACACTGAAAGAAAATACAATGCAAAATTATAAACTTTGATGCGAGAAGTATTCAAATGAATTCATTTGAGAGAAAAATATGATGCAAATGTATGAAAAGCAATGCATTCCTATCCAAAATGGTTCAAAATATGATTAAAAACTCTTAACTATCATTATCGAACACTCAATTGAAAAAAAGAGTTTCTCGCTAGTCGACAACCATCTATAAGCTTGTGCAGAGATGGCTTCCAATGATCAAAATATGGCATATAACCCGTCAAAAGAAAGGGCTTGTGTAGAATTTATAATAAGTTGAATTTCTTAACTTGGATATTCTATGAAAAAGTTATGGCCAAAACAATGGAGCTAGGTGAGTGGACAACATACCTCTTTGAAGAAGTATGCAGAGAATTAAATACTCACTACAAGTGGTTTTTGATTATCCAATGAGAGCTTTCAACCACACATTGGAAAGCTCTTGAAGTCTACTTCCTATACCAAGTGGAATCATCCAATTTGGATATTGTACGAGAGAGTTACGACCAATTTAGTAAAGATAGGTATGCGAATCTTGCTCTTTCACTTCTCGCTCTTTCTACTTTTTTTCTCTCCCTAATCTTCACTTTCATCTTCTGTCTTCTTGTTTGTTAATCCATTTCTTGCTCCTTCATACTCTTTTACCTCTCTCTCCATCTCTCGAGCAAGGAACTTCTCGTTTTGGCCTTGGCTATCCCTCGAGCAAGGAACTTCTCGTTCCTCCAAGCATGTACATCTCTAGAATATAACATGGGAAGCACTTATTGAAGGTATTCAACCCTTAGCGAACATATTTGACAACCTTTGCTATATTTTGGAGAGTATTATTGTTTATGTTTGAGGACTATTTTGTTTTATCCTTTGGGCTTGTCCTTGGAGATCTATTTGAAGGTTTGCTTTAGCCATACTTGAAGATCTTGGGCAGAAGCCCAAGATAACCATACTTGAAGATCTTGGATATGTTGAGATATCAAGCTCAACATGTGATTATCCAGGATGACACGTACCAGTTTTTCGTTTCTTTGACATGTATAGTGGTCACGTCGGTATATGTCAGCGATACTTCATTGAGCTTTATTAGATTTATCTACCGAGAGTGATTGCACATTTGTTTCTTGTCGGCTCACTCATTTGCGGACATTAGGATTTTCCTTATGTACTGGTCTTTATATATTGCACTTGTTGTATTCTTGTTTTAGGTCATTCTTGTACATTCCTTTTATGTAATAGAAGAAGAAGAAGATCATTCTTCCTTGCCTCAATCTGTGTGTGTGCTTCTCCTTGAGAGTGAGAGTGTGTGTGTGAGCTCTCTTCCTTATCTCCTTCCTCGTGACATGGTATCAGAGCCAGCGTGGCTGTAGAGAGCTCGTGGAGAAGGCGACGGTGAAGACTACGTGGCAAGGCGTGGAGAAAACGCGATTTCACAAACGGCCTCCGTTTGCTACGAAAATCGTCGTGAAGGTAGAAGACCTCAAAATATTTTCGAGAGTTATCCCTTTAGGGTCACTTGTTTTTGTCAGATCGAAGTTTCAGAGCCATCTCGATCTCCGTTTCGAGCCCGCAAGGTAGGGCCCACAGAAAAACAAGGTCAGTTTCAGAAACTGTAACTTGCGTTGTGTTTGGCGACACTCATATATTCCAGATCCAGAATTTCAAGCGATTTCGTGTACTGTTGATACACGAAAACTGTGTTTTTCTGAGATCGAACTGTCACGTCATAGTGCGACAGTGTTCAAGCAGAAGTGCTGCTTGTAGTGTGTTGCGGTGTTGTGAATTGTTGCAGAAATGGCAAACGCAGATGGAATGAGTCAGCTTATGAGCGATAAGCTGGACAAGAACAACTTCCATGCTTTGAGATTCAGAATGACGAATTTCCTGATGGGAAAAAGCTACTGGAAGTACATCGAAGGAGAGAATGAAAATGCTCCGCAGTTACCAGAAAGGAATCGGACTGCAGAACAGTTAAGAGCATATGAGGAATGGAATCAAGGAGCACGAAAGGTAATGTATTGGCTATCTGTTAGCATACAGGATAGCATGATTGGACACATACAGGATGCCAAGACTCCAAAAGAGGCTTGGAACAGTTTGGTCACTTTGTACGAGACCAATACAAAGGCACGGAAATTGCAACTCAAGAACGAGCTGCATACATTGGAGAAAAAGAGCATGTCGGTAAGTGACTACACTCTAAAAATCAAAAGCATATGTGAGTCACTTGCATCTATTGGTGTAAATGTAGATGATGATGATAAGGTGGAAGTGTGCCTTCGTGGTTTAGGAGCTGCATATAAGCAGTTCAGAACTTCTATACAGACCAGGGAAAATATTCCGAATTTTGCTGATTTGGTATCTATGCTGATTATTGAAGAAAAGAATCTTGGTGAGGATTCAAACTCCCAAGGAAAGCCCAGTTCTGAGAAGGTATTCTACTTTGGCAGAGGAAGAGGCAGAGGTAGAGGTTTTGGAAGTGGAAGAGGAAACAATAACCAAGACCAAAGTCAACAACAGAATCATGCAGGAGGAAGAGGACAATTTCGAGGCAGGGGGAGTCAAAGAGGTCGCAGAAATTTCCAAAGAAATGATTCAGGTAATGATAGTAAAGGATGCTGGAATTGTGGTAAACCTGGACACTTTGAACGTGATTGCAGGTTGAAGAATCAAAATAACAGAAGGCAGCAAAACAACTATGCATCCACAAGTGCAGATGATTCTGAGAAGCTGTTTATGGTTCAACATCACATGATGAATACTATGTCTGCGGGTGTTTCAAAATCGAATGATAATGTCTGGTATGTTGATTCAGGTGCTTCAAATCACATGACCAGTCATGCAGAATGGTTTAGTAGTTTGCAGAAAATGCCAGTTCCTGGATATGTTGAAACAGGTGATGATACATCGCATCCTATTGAGCATACATGAAACATAGCATTGTCTATGGAGGATGGGAAGGTAAAACATCTTGCTGATGTGTTACATGTTCCAAATATAACAAAGAATCTGGTTTCTGTTGGACAAATGGTTGACCAGGGATTACAAGTCAGGTTCAATGCTGATGGATTATATGTAGAAGAGTACAAGCAGGATGGACGATTGGTTGCCAAAGGAAACAAAGTGGGTAGGATGTTCACCTTAAATGTGAAGATTCCTGAAATGAATGCAGCCATGTTTGCAAAAGGTGCAGGAGTTATTGCAGATATAGAGATATGGCACAAACAGATTGGACATGCAAACTTGCAAAGGCTGAAACTGATGCAGTCAAAGGAGATTGTCCATGGACTACCAAATTTCAAAGTTGTAGAAATGCAAAAGGTATGTGGAGCATGTCAATTTGGTAAACAGTAAAGAACATCATTTCCACATGACAAGAATGTTAGTGAGAATGTACTAGAAGTAGTACATACAGATGTTTGGGGTCCAGCAAAGACCACATCTATGGGTGGTTGCAGGTTTTATGTTACTTTCATTGATGACCATACACGCAAAGTATGGGTATATTTCATAAAAGAGAAGAGCGAGGTGTTTACTCACTTCCAGAATTTTAAAGTTATGGTGGAAAAGCAGACAGGGAAGTACATTCAGACATTAAGATCTGATGGAGGAGGTGAATACATGTCAAATGAGTTCAGCAGATTTCTAAAAAATCATGGAATTCGGTGTCAGTTTTCATGCAGGTACACACCACAACAGAATGGTGTTGTTGAACGCAAAAACAAACATATTGCAGAAATAGCAAGAGCCTTAATGGCTGAGAAGAATATGCCTCATTGTTATTGGGCAGAAGCTTTGCATACTGCCGTATACATCATGAACAGAACTTCGATTGCTTCTGTACATCAAGTGACACCTGAAGAGAAGTTTACAGGTAAAAAGCCAAACTTATCACATCTGAAAGTTTTTGGCTGTATTGCATATGTACATGTTCCAGATGAGTTGAGGACGAAGCTTGATCCGAAAGCAAAAAAATGTGTCTTCATTGGATATTCCCTTGAGCAAAAGGGGTACAAATGTTATAACCCACTCACACGACAGGTGAAGGTGAGCAGAGATGTGGTATTTGATGAAATGTCAAGCTTCTATGTAGATGCCAAAGAAGGACTGAATCTTGAACCAAATGACAAAGAAAATGCTGAAAAATCTAGTGCAAAATCTCAAGTTTTGAGTGGATCGGATGCATCACCAAGCAATAGTTCCAACTCAAATCCATGGAGTGGAAGATTGCGTGGAAATTTCAGTCCAGCAAATTCATCAAATACATCCAAGAAAGGTAAAGAAAAGCTTTCTGCTGGTAGTAAAACAAGTGCAGGTTTTGAAGATGTTGATGGAGATTCAAGTGGTTCAGAAAAGAGTATTGATGAGGAACTTGGATTGCCCTCTGTGAAGACTCTAGGAGTGAGAAAGGCACATGCAGATGATACAAGGAGAAGTGACCCAGGACCAAGAAGATCTGGGAGGATGCGTAATTCAGTGCAACGATTTACATATGATAGTTACATGGCTCGCCATTGTGCCTACATGACAAAGGTAATACAAGATGCTGAACCTTCTTGTTTTGAAGATGCAATTGGTAATGCAGATTGGGAAAAAGCTATGGATGAGGAGATGGCTTCACTTTATGGAAATGATACATGGAAGCTGGTTCCATTGCCGCAAGGAAAGAAACCCATAGGTTGCAAATGGGTTTACAAGGTAAAGCATAATGCTGATGGTAGCATAAGCAGGTATAAAGCACGATTGGTAGCTAAAGGTCATGCACAGACATATGGCATTGATTATGAGGAAACATTCAGCCCTGTAGCTAAAATGTCTACTGTTAGGACACTTGTTGCATTAGCTACAGCAAAAGGATGGACTTTGCATCAGATGGATGTGAAGAATGCTTTCCTACATGGTGAGTTACAGGAAGAAGTATATATGGACCAGCCACAAGGATATGAAGATTCAAAGCATCCAGAATATGTTTGCAGGTTGCAAAAGGCTTTGTATGGGCTGAAGCAGGCTCCGCGTGCATGGCATGCAATGATTGCTGATTACTTAACCGGCATTGGGTTTTCTATGTGTGATGCAGATCACTCACTATATGCAAGGAAGACTGATGATGGCATCACTATTGTGGCTATTTATGTTGATGACCTGATTGTAGGTGGTGATAATGAAGAAAGCATCAAAGAGGTAAAGAAACTTCTTATGCATGAATTCGACATGAAAGATCTTGGTGTGCTTCACTATTTCTTGGGCATTAAGTTTATACATACAGAAACAGGTATATGGATGTCGCAAAGGCAATATGCCTTGAGTGTGCTGCAAAAGTATGGTATGGTTGATTGTAAGCCGATTTCTATGCCTTAAGATCAGAATTTGAAATTGGATACTACATCAGGTGAAGCATTGGAAAATGCTACTATGTAGAGGAAAATTGTGGGAAGTCTTATATATCTTACAATTACAAGGCCTGATTTAAGCTACACTGTTGGGCTTGAAAGTTAGTTTATGCAGTTTCCTAGGAAGCCACGTTTGGATGCTCTGAGGCGCACTCTACGTTATGTGAGTGCTACTTTGGATTATGCATTGTTTTATGAAGCTGGTGTAGATTTGCAGGTTCATGGATACACCGATGCAGATTGGGCTGGTAGTACTCCAGATAGAAGATCTACTAGTGGTTTTCTTTTCTCACTTGGAGGTGCAGCTATTACATGGAGCATCAAGGAGCAACCCACTGTTGCTTTGTCGAGTACAGAGGCTGAGTATAGAGGTGCTGCAATGGCAGCATGTGAGGCATCATGGTTGGAGATGTTACTTGCAGATTTAGGTGTGGAAGTGCAAAAGCCTATCACTATCTATTGTGATAATCTTAGTAGCATACAGTTAGCACGGAACCCTGTTTTCCATGCTAGAACAAAGCATATCGAGGTACATTATCACTTCATCAGAGAGAAGGTATTAGCAGGTGATATTGATCTTGTTTATGTGAGAACAGATGAGCAGGTTGTTGATATTTTCACCAAAGCACTTGGAGCTGATAAGTTGAAGAAGTTTCGGAAGATGCTTGGATTACAGGATATGGCGTTGAGCTTGAGGGGGAGTGTTGAGATATCAAGCTAAACATGTGATGATCCAGGATGACACGTACCAGTTTTTCGTTTCTTTGACATGTATAGTGGTCACTCCGGTATATGTCAGCGATACTTCATTGAGCTTTATTAGATTTATCTACCGAGAGTGATGGCACATTTGTTTTTTGCCAGCTCACTCTTTTGCGGACATTAGGTTTTTCCTTATGTACTGGTCTTTATATATTGCACTTGTTGTATTCTTGTTTTAGGTCATTCTTGTACATTCCTTTTATGTAATAGAAGAAGAAGAAGATCATTCTTCCTTGCCTCAATCTGTGTGTGTGCTTCTCCTTGAGAGTGAGAGTGTATGTGTGAGCTCTCTTCCTTATCTCCTTCCTTGTGATAGGATAGAAGTCCAAGATCATTAACATCAAATACTTTCTTAAGTTTTGACATAAAAAACTATAGATTTGATTCTCTGGAATCTTTCATGATCATATCATCAGCATAGATGATGATTATAATCAAAACATCTTCCACTTAGTTAACAAGGCATGTAGGAGTATGTTTTGAGTTTTTCAAACTGATACAAATGAATCTTCTCATACTAAGTTCTTGGTGCTTGCTTTAGATCGTAAAGACCTTTGATTAGCTTGCAGAGAAGATGATGTTCTTTATCTTTCTCTTCAAAACCTTCTAGTTATTGAATGTAGACATCCTTGTGAAGATCACCATTGAGAAATGTTTTTTAATATCTAACTCGTATACTTTCTAGCCCAAAGAATGCAACTAAAGAAAGTACAATCTTTACGATGGTTATTTTAGATGATGTTCTTCTATGGTTATTCTAGTGCTTGCTTTAAATCATAAAGAGCTTTGATTAGCTTGCAAAGAAGATGATGCTCTTTATCTTTCTCTTCAAAACCCTCTAGTTATGGAATGTAGACATCCTCGTGAAGATCACCATTGAGAAATGCTTTTTTATATCTAACTCGTATACTTTCCAATCCAAAGAATGCAACTAAAGAAAGTACAATCTTTACTATGGTTATTCTAGAAGTGGGAGCAAAAGTTTCATCTTAGTGTATACCTTTCTTTTGTGCATAATCCTTGAATCTTTCCTTATACTTATAATTAGGAAAAAGAGGATATAAACAAGATTGATCTTGGTGATGTGATGTCAAGTTTTACTTCCAAGTTATGCCTTCACATTTGTTTGAGATGGACTTCCATGATCTTGCTTTCAGAATCATGGCTTATAGTCCACAATAGAGGTTGGTCATGTGATAGCAATTAAGGCTTGCAAAGATTGCTTTCTCCTTTAGAGATACATTTGGGGAACATACTTCAGATGCATGTGTCACACTTTTAGATTCAGAGTGCTATTTAATCAGCAAACAATCCTTCACCGAAAAACAAAGCATGTGTAAGTGAATTTCACCTCTTAAGTGCTTCGTGTATTGTTGGGTAATGAATCATGATGCATGTTTGGGCAAGTTATGTAGATATATTTTCTCTATTTTTGCATCATCAGCCAATACATTCACACATCACATGGAGGCACATTGGCCCTAATTGGGAGGTGGTTGTGGTGTTTGAGCCCAATGCCTTTTGCTCGAGTGTTGTGTGGCCAGGCATTAAAATTGTGAACTAGGAGGATTCTATTCTTATTAAACCAATAAGGTACTCATGCCTTAGTCACCGTTACAACATGTGTCACCTCTTCTATTTTTTTATCTTTTCTTCTGTACTGTTCTTGCTCTTCTTATTTGCATTTATACTTCATCATGCATTCTTCATGCTGTCTCTCAATTGATTGCTTATGTACCGTGTCAACGTGTGTATCATATACATGTCTGTTTATAAATTCCATTGTATTTGATGTATCATTGCAGCCGGTTTCTTGGGTTGATGAAGGTATGGTGAAGAGAATCAGAGGAGTTGCTTACTCTACTAGAGTTTCACCTCAAATGTCCAATCGCATGGTAGATTCTGCTCGTGGAGTGTTAAATCATTTCTTACCTGATGTCTATATATTTACAGATCATTATTCTGGTCAGGGATCTGGAAAGTAAGTTGATTAATAGTGGGTTTGCGGCTCATTTCTAGTTTCTGATTCATGTATTGTAGGAGTAAATTCATGACATGCTTGGTGTGCAAAGTTCTCCAGGTTATGGAATTACCTTGGTTGCTGAGACAACAACAGGGTGCCTTCTGAGTGCTGAGGCTGTTACAAACCCTGTGAACCAGGATGGTGATGAGAAGCAGAGCCCTTCATTGCCGGAAGATCTTGGAACTCATGCATCAAGATTGCTACTGGAAGAGATAAAACAAGGTGGTGTAGTGGATTCGAATCACCAGGTTTGTATGCATGAATTTCATTGTTGCAGCTTGCTAATTGTGACTGGCAGTTTTGTTTGGACCCATACATTGTGAATGTTAAATTGCATGAACTGCATCTTGTGGATCGTGACTTCCAAATGTTTGTTTGGACTACTTTATGATGAATGTTAAGCATTTGTAATTTCTTGCAGAAATTTCATCCGACAACCATGTAACTGGACTATGTTGTTTGTGCAGGGGATGCTTTTCCTTTTATGTGCACTTTGTCCTGAGGATGTGTGCAAAGTGAGGGTTGGAAAGCTCACTCCCCATGCTATCCGAATCTTGAGGCTAATCAAAGAGTTTTTAAACGTCCAGTTCAGCATAAAGCCTGACCCAGAGACGGGGACAATCATACTCGTATGTGTGGGCAGTGGGTACCGTAATGTAACAAGAAAAATATCATAGTACTTGCTATATTAGTTTGCACTGCCATTCAAGATGCACGGAACAATTTGTGTTTAGGTATTGAATCTTGATGCAAAAGTGCCTGGAACAATGTGTGTTTTGGGTCATGATGGAAACTATCTCTGTTGGTGTTCTTGGGTCTGTGGAGTGACTATTGGTCGAGGCTTCTGGAAAAGACAAAAAGAGCCATACTGTAACCTTGCAAAAGCTTGCATCTGACTCTATTGCATTGAAGATTTTAGCTGCTTATTGACCTCCTGATGTGCAATATATAGAATCGTATTCGAGTTTCATTTATAAGTGAGTTTTATATCATTCCTCTATAAGTGTCTTTTTCTGGTTTCAAGTACATGCTACTCTGCAACATGAAGCTACACAGATGAATACTTAATGGGTACAGTATGCTCAATGTTTTTACTTATTAAGTTTCTCTGGTCCAAGATCTATTTGGTGGACATTATTTTGCCTTTTGTGTAATAAGAGGCATTCAAGATGGTTGGCTCATGTATAGAGTGAATATCCTTTTTTCAAGTTTTAATTGAAAGTTTTTCTCAAAAGTACAGCAAATTGTCAAAATATTTATATTAGAATTCTTTCAGGTTTTAAGTTCCAATGGCTTATGCTGGAGAAGGGACCTGATAGTACTTGGACTCAATGCTTTATGAATCTTATGCTTTTCTGCTTGGTGATTGCCTTAAAGGAAAAAACCCCATATGAACGTTATGGGCTGATACTTGTTTCAGAAAGTGCTTCATTTGCTTATTTCCTATGTTGCATCAACTGATTACATGATATTTACTGGAAAGATGTTAAAATAAATAAGAAATTGGCAGATGGTTTATCATCAAGTTAGAACAACTAATTATGTATTTGTGCAGTGGCTCTAAATACCTGTCTCAAAGTGCATTAATCAATGCAGGCTGGTTAACTGTTTTCGCTGCTGAAATCTAATTCTAATTGATTTTTGGCAGTGACACTAGAGGATAGTCTATACTCCTTAAAAGGCATTTGCTTTTCCTCTTTTGACTTTGGTGAAGGTTTTACCTTGTATAGCTCTCTCTGCATATTGATTGTGAAAGAGCGTCCATTCATGACCAAGGTCTTTGCCTTGGATCAGGTTGGCTGGAGAGGGCATGGTGTGCAGTGTGGGACTATGCTCTTGATTGTTCTCCATGGAGCTGGGACTTGAGCCAATTCAGATCCTCAACTTTTTGACTCAAAAGTTCATCCTATGTTGACCTTGTGTACTCGGGAAGGTTATTTAATCAATGTGCTCTTTATTTTAAGCCTCATAGGGCAGTGCTATTGGAACCAAATGTGTTGGATGCATAGACCTCCCTGGACTCTTTTGTTCCCATCAGGCTGTGCACTAGAGTTCTATTCTGAGCCTAGACTCTATCAGTACCCGACTAGACTACACTAAGTCTCAGTTTCACCCACAATCATTCCCATACTTCTCCTAGGTCCATTCAATATTCCCACATCTTTCATACCTAGTGTTCTATGTTGATGATTTGTTGCATTAAAGGTATTGTTGTGTATTTCCCTTCACAAGTCTATAAATAAAGTCTTTGCAGGTGGATAAGATCATTGTTAGCTTGTGTCATCCTCCCTGTTTGTGGATGTGTTTGTGTTGCCAAAGCTCTCTCTCTCTCTCTCTCATGGTACTAGGGTTTTATTGTGGTTTGATAGAGCAAAGGCAACTGGGGAGAATGATTGAGGTGTATCTTCTTCTTCACTTGTATGGTGATATGTCATCTTATCAGGTTGATTTTGGAGCTCTTTTAAATGACCTTATTTCAAGGTGGTCTTTATTCCAAAAGTGTCCTTGTTTGTGGGTCAAAAATTGGTGTGTGTGGGTTTGAAGATAATGGGGGTTTTTTTAGAGAACTATTTTGGGGGTTGTAAAATGCTAAGAGCTATTGCTTCAGGTATTTTTGCATAACCATGAGTATTTGGAGAAATGTTGTATTCTAATGGAATGGATCAATTGGTAATAAGCAGGACAAGGGAAGTTTTAATGCATGGAGGACTAGAACAATATCTAAAAAAAAAGGCTAGTAGATTGACATTTAAGATGTTCTCAAGAATTTTCATATTTATCATGGAGTCAAACCCTGCAGTAGGTAAGTGATGGATATACAAACAGAGGTATTTTCTGTTCTTTAGTTCTACAGTATGCAGTGTTTTGGTACATAAAGGATGTGAAAGCCTCGAGGTTTTATTGACTTGTCCACATTTGAAATCGCACTTCTCGAGGTCAAGAGGGAGGATGAGGGTAGAAGGTATAAGGTACACCATTGCAAGAAAAATGGGCAGCTCTGTTGTTGATAATTTATCATGGTGCCTCAAAAGGTATGTGGTATTTTTGCTATATGATGTTGAGAAGCATGGGGGTATGATCGAGAGCATGTGATCATTTTGAGAATTTTCATCAACCAAATTATCATACTTGCCTAGAGAAGTTACGCTCAGTTTGAGGGTGTGACTAATCATTCTGATATTGTAAAGGTGAGACATATAGAAAAAGTGTATAGTCATGCATGGGTCGTTCTATTTGGATTTGCTTGAAGTGGGACCTAGTTTAGAGTAAAGCAACCCCCTTGGGCTTATGCTCATCCCTTGCCCCCTCTTTTTTAATGCATAGCAGCCGAGGACAACCACATCACCTGCCTTAAAAAGACGTCGACAGCCAAGAACATACCAAAAAGTGACCGGATCCAAGTGCCTTGAAATTTCGTACGATCCAAACCATTGGAACTTTCTGGCAGCTCTGTCGGCTTTGGCATTGTAAAAAAGAACTAAGCGCCCATCAAAAAAGACATGGCTTTTGAGATATCGATTGTGAGTTTTTGCAGTTCTTGCATAAGAAAAAAGGTTTTGAAATGTTTTATCGAGCTCTTTGAGGACATTCAGACGGAAGTAGAGAGTGTCCTCTGGTAAACTTTTTGGTCCACACCAATTCTGAGACTCAGAACTACTAGTTCCGTGGGTGCAATGGCCTCCAAGTCGTAAACTATTTTGAAAGGAATAAACTGGGTAGTAACCTTGTATGTGGTGTGATAAGTCCATATCTCAACATTTTGGACAATTTTGAAGAAGTTTCTTGAGCATAATGAGTAAGGTCTTATTAGTGCTTTTGACCAATCCATTCACACGTGGATAGTAGGGAGTACTAAACTTATGGATAATATTAAAACCATTACTCAACGCGATAATGAGATCATTGGGAAAATGAGAATCTCACTCCAAAACAATCTCTGAGGGAGGGGAAAATCGTGGGAAGACCTCGCAAGTGAGCAAATCAACAACCAACATGGCCGTAGCATGTTTCATTGCCCAAGCCTTAGTCGAGCATGTAGCATAGTCCATACAAGTCCGCATATATCGATTCTAGGTGGAAATGGTTGGTGGCATTATGGGCCCAATGAAGTCCAAGCCCCATTTTGGAATGGTTTGCATGGCATGGTTGGTTGTAAAGGGAAATGTTGAGAAAACAAAGACAGGCTACTCCATTGATCGGGATCATAAACAATTGACATAACGATTGAGTATCACGAGGGACCATGCGTCACCAGAGACCACTTTGCAACACTTTCCAAAGAGTGAGCTCAATTGAGAAGTCAACACAAGTTGGATGTATGAGCCAGGGTGAGGATAGAAGGAACTTTATGATGAGGTATGCACAAGAGCCAAGCTCCATACTGATCTTGATAATATAACTGTCCCCCAGTAGTACGAAAGCGTTTATTGTATTGTGATAATTTCTTTTGAGCACCTATACATAAAGTTTTCGATGGGGTTATGGTGGTAAGGAATTAGAATAGGGTATTGTAGTAGGATTCGACAAGATCCAAAGCAAGTAGAGGCTGAGTGGGTTGCACATTATAGACATTAGGTCCAGAATCCTCTATATTGGTAGGAGTTTCTTTTGAATCAAGGCATGATAGGAAGTCAACAATCACATGGGAGGAGCGAGGTTGATAGATAACCTCATAATCAAATATTGGGAGTAAAAGAATCCATCTGGCTAAGCAACCAACTAGATTTTGCTGTCAAACTAGGTAAGTGAGAGAAGAATGATCAATGTGACATGTAAACTTTTGACCTAATAGATAGTGACAAAATTTCTTAACAGAGTATATGAGACCAAGAGATTCCCATTCCGTAACCGAGTAATTCCTTTTAGGAGTGGCTAAATGTCGATTTGCATAATACAACGGTCAGTACCATTTATTTAGGACCTGCATCAAGACATTGCCAATGGTTGCGGTTGAGGCATCCACAAAAACATGGAATGGTTGGTCCCAACTAGGAGTTTGTAGGATGGAGGTTTGTGTTATCAACGTTTTCAAGCAAGTGTAGGATGTCCATTGGAATTCTCGAGAAACATTTGCGAGTTGATTAATGGGAGTAACTAGATGGGCAAGAAACCTTAAGTGGTGACCGTGCCATTGAATTATTGGGTGTGTGTAGAAGTGAGAGAGACACACAAGAAGCACACACAAGGAGCACACACAAGGAGCACACACAAGGAGCACAAATGCAACAAGACACATGGAGAAGACAGATGGCTGGAATAGTTCTCTCTATTGACAATGAACTGAATAGAAGTAAGAGTTGAATAATATCCCTAAGTACAAAGTACCACCACATATGAGTGAATCATGTATGTGGTAACATGGGAAAAAAACCTCTAGCCAGCACTAGAGTAAAAAGTGCCCATGTATACAGAAAAGGTTCACATCAAAGCTACCTGAGTAACACATACGTGTAACAAACCCCCTTGGAGCGAAAGATGTGAACACATACAGGGAGTGAGAAATCAGCCCCCACAAGGTATTAAGCCTAAAGCTTTGCGAAAAGCTTCAAATTTTTCTTGTGGAAGAGCTTTGGTGAATATGTATGCCACATAATCTTGTGTAGGCACATATATCAAATCAATATTTCCTTCATGAATAGTGATAATGCACCTCAATATGTTCGGTCCGTGCATGAAACACTGGGTTTCGTGCAACAACGAATGCACTCTGACTAACAGTGAGAATATGCGTAGCAACATCCATCTCCATGCAAAGATCCATCATTAGGCATTTCAACCATATACACTCCATTGTAGCTATGAAAACTGCTCTGTACTTAGCTTCACAATTCGATGTTGCCACTGTAGGCTGCTTCTTACTCAACCAAGATATGCATGAGTTTCCAAGGAAAAAGGAATTACCATTAGTAGGCACGTGAATATCATAACAACCAGTCCAATCAATATATGTAAAAGCAAGCAAGCATGGCTGAATATCTCTTCTATAAAAGAGACCTAAGTTCAAAGTGCCTTTGAGATATCTGAACACGTTTCACCACTTTCCAATGCTTAGTGCCAGGGCTATGCATGAATCGACTCAATTGGGAAACTGCATATTGTATATTTGGCATTGTATTGCATGCATATATAAGGCATCCCACAACTTTTCGATAAAGATAAGTGTCAAATGCATCACTAGAATCCTTAATTGAGAACCTAAATCCTGTTTCAACTAGTGTGGACAGTGTCTTGCAATCCTCAAAGTCAAAACACTGAAGTAGTTTTTCAACATACTTTGCTTGATGCATAACAATTCCTCCCTCAACATATACAAACTGAATGCCAAAATAGTAGCTCAAAAGAGCAAGATGAGTGACATCAAAAGTATGCTGAAAATCCACCATAAGAATGCCAAGTTTTGCATCACATGACCAATCAAGAGTATGTCATCGACATAAAGAACAAACATTGTAAGATCAGCCCCATCTTTGCGTACATAGAGTCTGCTTTCAACTAGACTACATGTGAAGCCAAGAGCAATCAAGTGCTTATTGATTTTGTCATACCATGCACGCGGATCTTGCTTGAGATCATGAAAGGCTTTATGCAAGTGACAATCCATATGCTCTTTCCCTTTCATGGAAAATCCAGGAGGTTGCTTTACATAGACCTCTTCTTGCAAATCACCATTCAAGAAGGCTGCTTTTATGTCCAACTGATGTACTTTCAAAATTCGATGGGTAGCCAATGCAACCACGATACAAATTGTTGTCATGCGTGAAGTAGATGCAAAAGTTTCCTCATAGTCAACCCCATATTGTTGCGCATATCCTTTGGCAACCAATCTAGCTTTGTAGTGATCAATGCTACCATCATACTTTCTCTCAACCTTGTAAACCCACTTTGTACCAATGGCATTTTTCACTTTTGGCAATTCACATAACTCCCAAGTACCATTCCTATGTATGGAATCCACTTTTGATTGCATAGCACTCATCCATTGTGGATCGTCACATGCATCTTCAAAAGTAAGTGGCTCTTCATTACGCAACACCATTTTACTAAGGTGTATATGGCACCGTACATTCGTGTGAAATACAAAGAAAAACATTAAGCTCATGTGACATGTATTCACCACCACGATCCGTGCATAGAGTCAAGAGCTTTTGTGAAGAAAACTTTTCATCCATAGCTAAAAATGCTTTGAAGCAAGAAAATACCTCATTCTTTGCTTTCATAGGATACACCATGTATGGTGACTAGCATCATTAATGAGGGTAACAAAATATACATGCTTCCCAAAAGATGGAGTCGTGACGGGACCACATACATCACTATGAACAAGTTGCAATTTTCTCATAGTGTGTGTATGACTATCTTTTGGAAAAGAAGCAAAAATGCATTTTTCCAAGAATGCAACCTTCACATGCATGCTTTTCAATGGACTCAAGTGTTGGCAAACCAATAACCATGTCTTTCTTTTGCAAGTAAAACAAACTATTGAAGTTCAACTGAACAAAACAAGCATGCCAAAGCTCCATTTCAACCATGGAAGAAGTATAAGCAATCAAGGCATTGGAGGAAGCCCTCTTGTATGTATCCATGCAATACAAACCATTACATAATGTATTGGACATCACGATAATATCACCATTGCGGAAATCATGAACCATACACTTATGATTAACAAAGTGTACATGAAGTCCAACTTTGGCAATCAAAGGAACTGAAATTAAGTTCTTCTTGATCTTGAACACATGCAATGCATTTTTCAAGAGAATCACACCTCCATTTGCAGCCAAAAGCTCAATTTCTCCTACTCCAATGATAGGATAAGAGGCATTGTTTGCACACACCACATGTCCTCATTTGGGTGCATCTTTCAAACACTGCATGTCCTTCTTTGGGTGCATCTTTGAAAGATGCAAAAAACCTTTTGCATGAAGTTATGTGCTTTGAAGCATCACTATCAAAGAACCAATCCTAATTAGCCTCACTCACAAGCATACATTTAGAATGCAAAGATGCATCATAATGACATGTAACAACAAATGCCCAAAACTCTTGAGCCATGTTAGCTTCATCATTCTTCACATTTATTGAATTATTCCTTCTTCTTTTCATTGTGCTTAGCAAGCTTTCTACACTCATCATTAGTATGACCAACCTTTTGACAATATTTGCATCTCTTCTTCTTTTGCAAATCACCATCATTAGAGGAATGAGTGGAAGAGGAAGGTTGAGGCTTTGGTTTTGATGAACCCAAAGCTAAACCATACTTGTTTTTTCCTTTTTGTGAGATAGCAAGTGCTCGTGTTCCCTCAATCAAACCACTTCTATTCACTCTAGATTGCTGTTTTTGCAAAAGAAGGGACACAACCTCATCAAATGCATACATTGATGCGTGTCACATACACATCCACAGACTCATTTTTAGCCATACATACATCTTCAAGTTGATTTCTCAAGTATGCAACACATGCTTCATTATGCACTGCATACAAAGAAGCAAGAGTGTCCCATGCATGTCTTGATGTAGAATTTGACTGAATGTGTGGAACTATATGAGGCTTCATAGATATTGCAATCAATGCATGAGCTTGAGCATCTTTTACATCCCATCTAAGCTCCTCCTATGTAGGTGGAGAAGGAGTAATCATTGTACTTTAAGAAGAAGCTCCATCTAGTATGACAATAGACTGTGAAGTCGAAGAACCTGTGGGTCTTTGATCTACATCTGTCACTATGTTCCAAAGTTGTTTTACAACAAGAACATGCTTTATCATGTAAGACCACATTGGATAGTTGATCCCATGGAGCTTATCTTCAGCTTGAAGCATGCCAAACAAGTCATTGCCACCATTTCACTAAAGAACAAGAATGTGACAAAATCAGCTTGAAGCATGCCAAACAAGTCATTGCCACCATTTCACTAAAGAACAAAAATGTGAAAATCTCAAGCCCAGAAAGGTCTTTGAAAAATCAGAGCGCTACTGAGATACGAGGAAGAAATACAAAGGAAAAATTTGCAAATTTTCTTCAAGGAGTGGTGGGCTGGCAAAGCCGACAAACCCACCAAAGAGATGTGCCGTATCCTTAAAAGGAAACATAACAGAGTATCGATCCCCTTATTGCTAGACTTAAATGGAAATGTATGCAATACGGAATAAGATAATTTTGGGATCATTGAAGGGCACTTCAAGAGACTCTTGGGGACCTCGAACCCCCTCTCGCACCATAGAAAGGACTGTATGGCATCCATATCTAGGGTTTCCCCCCACAGGATACCACTCAACCTTCGCTCCGTGCGACATGCCCCTATCTCTGAAGCAGAAATCATTGAGGTCATTGATGCCCTCCCTTCTGGTAAAAGCTCGGGACCCGATGGGCTCACCAAGGAGTTCTTTAAATCCTTCAAGTGGGTGGTTGCCACCCCTCTTCGTCTGGTCTGGCAAGAGGTGCTCAAGTTTGGCGCGCTTCCTTCTTGCCTCAACAATGGCATTATCAAGTTAATACACAAAAAAGGGTAAAAGAATAGAATAGAGAACTGGCATCCTATTACGATGCTCCAAACAGGATACAAGATCATTGCCAACAGAATCTCTTGCCACTTGAGAGCGTGGTTAATCGAGGACCAAAAAGGTTTCATCAAAGGCAGGTCAATTTTGGAAACCATTACAGATATCTGGGAAGGTCTTGAATTTGCAAATGAGTCTAAACAAGACGTGGTCTTCCTCAAGATCGACTTTGATAAAGCCTATGACAGGTTGGAATGGGACTATATTCTGCAGTTGCTCCAAGATCTTTGATGTAGTTAGAGATTCACCAAGATGATCACGACCCTTCTCGGAAATGCATCGACCCAAATTAACATTAATGGAAAACTTTTGAAGGTGATCAAACTTAGAAATCTGTCAGACAAGGGTGCCCGTTGTCTCCCCTTCTCTTTGCCATTGCCAAGTAAGGGCTTAGCAGGCTGGTGTAGCATCAGGTGGAAGCTGGTAATATCAAAGGCCTCCGTTTGCCTCATGACCGTAGTCAGATCACCATGAGGCGTTTGTTCACAATGATAGTAACAGCCTGGAGACGTTCTGGAGGTGTCTGGCTACGTTTTGTGAAGCCTCTCGATCCACAATCAACCACTCTAAGACCGCCTTTAGAGCTATTGTTGGGTCACAACCCGACCTTCTCATTGATAATGGCTACCAAATCATTCCGCAGGGCCAAATTTTTCGGCTTGTTGGGATTCCCTTGGGGTTTGGCATCTCTATGGAACAGTGGTGGAACTGGGTGCTGGCCAAACTCAAAAACAAGCTTAACTATTGGAGAGGTATGCAAATCAATCTTGCTAGTCGTGCTATGGTTATCAACATGTTCCTCTTATCATCTATCATTTATTTCCTTTCTTGTTGGGGACCGAAAGAGCAAGATCTGTCCAAAATGGATAGTATTTGTATAAACTTCCTTTGGACAGGTGACCACAATAGGAGGGGGGTGCCTAAAATCAAATGGTCCATTTGTACCAGCCATAGAGATAGTGGGGGGCTTGGTATCCTGAACATTGGGTGCATGGCTAACAAATTGGCAGCCAAATGGATGATTAAGGCTTGGTGCAACGGGGAGGCCTCGTGGGCCAAGTTGATCTTCAGAAACAAGAATGAGTTGGCACTCATGGGTTTCCCAAATTGAAAGAATCTTGACATCTTGACCTTGCTGTTTTCCCCGATCCCCGTCTTCCCAAAAGGCTCAAATCTCGTGTGCTCCCTATGGAAGAGTTGGAATAAAGTCAAAAGCTACACAAGAATAAGTGAAGACTGGAAGTGGGCAGCCGGTATCAGACAGAACGACTCTATCTGGTTTCCGATTCATGGCATCCGGAGTGTGGAATCTTGGAACATTCAAAATGCCAAGAAGTTATGGAACACAGGCTTCAAAAAATGGAAACATCTCTGGAAAACTGCTGGATCAACTTCGAGGATATTGACCCTTGCGTCTAAACATCTGTATGCACTATCTCTAGGAAATTCTCACTTACATGCTTTTCATGTGGAAATGATTCCCTTGACTATTCATGAAGTTGACATGCTTCACATACCTTCTGCATCTCTGCAACCTTGAAATTTGGTAACCCATCAACAAGCTCCTTTGATTCCATCAACTTGAGCCTCTACAAATTTGCATGTCCAATTAGCTTGTGCCATATCTCTATGTTAGCAATAACACATGCACATTTTGCAAACATCATTGGATTCATTTAAGGAATTTTCAAATTCAAGGTAAACATCCTATCCACTTTGTTCCCTTTGGTGATCAACCTTCCATTTTGTTTGTACTCTTCTACATATAAAACATCACACTTGAACCTAACTTGTAATCCCCATTCAACCATTTTCCAACAAAAACTAGGTTCTTTATTATATTAGGAACATGAAATAGATCAATAAGATGTTTTATGTTCCCATCCTCCATGTGATATGTTTCGTATATGCTCAAGAGAATGTGCATCATTACATGTTTCAACAAATCCAAGAATTGGTAATTTTGAAAAACTAGTGAATGATGATCATATGATTTGAGGCACCTAAATAAACATACCAGACATTAACATTCATATTTGAAATATTAACAAACACTGCATACATCATATGATGCTGGGACATGAACATCTTCTCTATGTGAGTGCATAGTTGTTTTATTGATTTCTTATGTTTTGACCTTCAACCTACAATCATGTTCTAAGTGACCAGGTTTACCACAATTACAACATCCCTTGCTATCATTAACTGAATCATATCTTTGGAAATTTCTATGGCCTCTTTGGCACCCCCTACCTTAAAACTATCCTCTACCTCCTACACTAGTGAGTTGTTGACCTTGGTCTTGGTTATTGTTTCCTCTTCCACTTCTGAAGCCTCTACTTAGCCTCTTCCTCTACCAAAGTAGAAAACTTACTCAAAAGTACCTTTTCCTTGGGAGTTTGAGTCTTCACCAAGGTTCTTCTGTTCACTTATCAACATGAACATAAGATAAAAAAAAATTGGAATATTCTCCTTCTATGAATAGAAGTTATGAATTGCTTATATGCAATTTCTAAACCATGAAGGCACACTTCAACCTTAGTAACATAATTGTAGCCTACACACAAACTCAATAAAGAAATGTCAAATCTATTTAGCAACCAATTGGTGGTATGAAGACCATATGTAGTAAGATGGAAAGTAGATGTGCCTGCAACAAGCGAGGCAAGCACACACATAGGGACATACATGCATGCATACGCACACACTCACGAGTAGGCAAGATGCAATTTGCTCCAATAAGCTCTTCTATTGCTTAAAATAAGACCACAACGATCAAAAGGAGTGTGAGCTCTAACTAATTATCCTTTACAAATGAGAGCATGTTCACTTATATTGACTTTTTAAGAGCTATGTCTACATCGTGGTTGGAGTTAGACATCTCTGGAAGCACACAAACAACACAAGGAAGAGGAAGAAGCTTGGAGCATAACACACAATGCTGAATGAATTACCACTAGAATGTACAAAGATAAGTAGCCTGCTAGGGCAATAGGCATATATACAAGCCATGTGAAAAAACCTCCTAAAGAGGGTAAAAAGTGCCCCAGTGGTCCTAGTGTGTTCAGATACATCACTACCTAAATATTTCAACAAATCCCTCCTAGGAGTGATGTAATGAACAAGGAGTTGGCACTCATGTATAAGGAAGTGCCAAGCTATGTGGAATCAATCCACAAAAGGAAGTAAGCCCAAAGCTTTGCAAAAATCTTCAAACTTCTCCCTAGGTAGAGCCTTTGTGAAAAGTGCAATAGGTTTGGAGTCTTCAAGGCCAAAATCTGCAATAATGTGTCAATATATTTCATTTTCCACAAAGTATTCTCCCATCAACTTGCATAAACTAAATGCCTAAATAATGATGCAAAAGCCCCAAATCTGACATCCCAAAAAAGGCATGCAAATCAGCCTTAAAATTAGCAATATGCTTTTCTTGAGGGCCAAATGTCATCAACATACACAACAATGATTAGAAGCATATCATTAGCATGCTTAACATTGCCTCTTTCCTATGCATAGCCCTTTGCAACAAGCCTAGCCTTATACCTGTCAACTATTCCATAAGGTTTATGCTTCAACTTGTATACCCACTTAGTGCCAATGGCCTTCTTGCCAAGAGGCAAGTCACATAAAGACTAGGTACCATTATTTATAATAGCATCATATTCAGATTGCATTGCAGCTATCCAATGTTCAAAATTTTGTGCTTCATCAAACAAAAGAGGCTCAGTCTCATCACAGAGAGTAGAGGTGAACATAGCATAGAAATATGATGCAAAAGAAGCACTATGGGAGCATGAATGAGTACAATATGACAAAGGTGCATCTAATTTGCTGTCATGCAAAGTTTGCGACAGCCATTTTGGCATAGTTTTTGCCTCCTCAATATTAGCTCTCTCATCAACACATCATGTAAATTTGCATCAGAAATGGAATGATTTGCATCATCACATGACACCTATAAAGGCTAAAAAGTTGCCTCATTTGGACCAGCACTAGACTGTCCACTTGTAAAGAGAGGTAGCAAAGTGTCATACATGCCTTTGGAGCTAACAAATTTCTCCTTAGTACATGAAAGTAACAACTGAATAACATCCTCCACAAATTCAACATCATGGCTAATCAAAATGCATTTAGTCTCTGGATGATAGAGATGATAGCCTTTGCTTTTAGAACTATACCCAACAAAAATACATTTCACTGCTTTATCATCCAATTTCTTGCAATGTTGTTCAGGCACTAATGCATATGCCAGACAACCAAAAACATGCAAGTGAGTGATAGATGGCTTACGGGCATGCCAAGACTCATATGGAGTGATATAGTGTAATGCTTTAGTGGGACACCTATTAAGTACATATGATGCACACATAACAACCTCAAGCCAGAAGCTATGTGGTAAAGCGTGAGTCGACCATACACCTTGCCATCTCCATGAGTGACCTGCTCATTCGTTCAAAAAATCCATTCTATTGAGGTGTATACGACACTATACACTGATGTTTTAGCTCACATTTAGCCATAAATGCATTAACTTTAGAAGACATATATCCCCCCCCTCGATCAGGATGGAGGGTGCCCATTTTACATGCTGTTAGATTTTCAACCAAAACCAAAAATAGTTTGAAGCATAGAAACACTTTAGACTTTTCTTTCAATGGATATACCCATGCATGCTTGGAAAACGCATCAATGGAAGTCACGAAGTAGTGATAGTTTCCAAAAGAGGGTGTCTGCATAGGACCATAGACATCACTGTGAACAACCTATAATTTTTGAGTAGCTCGAGTTGAACCATGTTTTGGAAAGGAGGAACACTACATTTTTCCCAAAATATAGCCTTCACAAACATTTTTACTAGGTGCCTCAAGTTTGGGTAAAGAGGACACCATATCAGATTTCTGTAGGCATAGCAAACTAGCAAAATTCAGATGACCAAAGCATGCATGCCAAAGCTTTGCATCTGACAGAGCCTGAGAATCATGTATTGCACATACTGAATCATTCAAAGATCTTTCATAGTCTATGAGCTTATATAGCCCAGGACATAAGATGCCAAAAGCAATACTCATGTTGCCATTTGACAGATCATGAATTGTACATCTGTCATCAAAAAATTTCACAACCAAGCCAATCTTGGCTAATGTAGAAACTGATAAGAGATTTTTCTTGATCCTTGGCACAAAATAAAGCATCTGATAATGTAAAAGAACTATCATCGACATTAGTCAAAATGATCTTACCAACTCCCGTAACAGGATAAGAGAATTTGTTGGTGCATGTGACAGTATTCCCCTTGTAGGGGCAGGCTCAAGTGAAGTGAAGAAACTGCGTTGCGAGGTAATATGTTTGGTTGCCCCACTATGAAAGTACCAAACATCTAAGTCTACTGTAGACATACACTACTCATGTGAAGATGGGTCAAAACTTCAAATAGTAGTAAACACCCATTCTTCATTCTACACAAGATTAGCAAACTCTGTTTTCGGTGTAGAGGTCTCTACAACAACCATTCCAACCTCTTTTTTTCTTTGCCTCTTTTGCAACCAGTTTTGGACAATTCTTTATGATGTGATTGTTTCCTTTACAATGCTTACAAAAGCATTTCTGCGTTTTTGATTTCTTCTCATCTTTATCTTCCTTCCTTGAATGTGTAGCATTTGCAGGTTTCTACTTAGTACTAGATGAGATCCATTTACCTTTGCCCTTCTGACTAGCCAGGAAAGCTTGATCTACAATATGCATAAAGGACTTGTTCTGCCTAGGCTGATGTTCCTACAACAGAACAGAGACTAACTCCTCAAATGTTAAGGCATTTGGATTGCCTTTTGTCATCAAACAAAGAGTAGAAGAAAAATTCTAAAATGAATCAAGGAGACCATTCACAACAGTCCGCACAAGTGAGCTATCTAGTATAACTTCATCAACAGAAATCAACTACTCCTTCAAGTCTTTGATCTTTGTTAGAAAAGTGTCCATAGAATCACCTTCATTCATGTGCTCACTGTCCAGCTCTTTTCGAAGACAAGCAACACGAGCCTCATTCCTTGCATGTATAAAGTGATAAGTGCATCCCAAGCATTCTTAGCTATTTTGCAAGAGCGAATGTGAGGAATAATGGTATATTTGATAAACAAGGCTATCAATGCATGTGCCTGAGCATCTCTACCATGCCAATGAGTTTTCTTTATAGTAGGTGCAACAGAAAGCGCAACATGAACATGAATTTGCAGAATATCACCATCTTTGATGCCATGTGCATCAACTTCACTACTTATATTTACAAGTGAAATAGGACGTTTTTCCACACCTTGCACAATGTTCCATAGTCCTTTTGCAACCAATAAATGACACATAATATATTCCACAATGGGTAATTCGTACTATCCAACTTATCCTCAACAACCAACATATGAAATAAATGATTGCTTTCAGCCATGGCCACTGACTAAAATGCCCTGATGCAAAAAAAGGATTGTATCTGAAAAAGTTGAAGAGAACTACCCTGAAGGGTTCTGCTAAACCTATAGCAGAATTCAAGATGCTTATAGTGGTGAATCAAAACCTGTACATATCTTTGGTAGAAAAAGACAAAATAGCCTACACAAGCACTACAATAGTGCATTCGAAGGCCGAAACGAGCTCAGATCGTGATTTTGGCACCATAAAGCAAAGATGTTTTGATCTCCTAATCACCATGAGTATGCTCATCAAATTTCGTGTGATTCAGAGACTGTGACTGGAGAGGTGTTGATGATACCCTAGATGAAGCAAAGACTTGCTCTGGAACTAATTATTGGAGTTAGATGTCTGCGGAAGCACATGAACATCACAAGGAAGAAGAAGAAGCTTGGAGCACAACTCACAATGCTGAATGAATTACCACTAGAATGTACAAAGATAAGTAGCCCATTAGGGCAATAGGCATATATACAAGCCGAGGGAAAAAAACTCCTAAAGAGGGAAAAAAGTACCCCACCAGTCCTAGTGTGTTCACACACATCACTATCCAACTATATCAACAATCGTAGTGTCTAGCCTAACTTAAAAAATAGTCCCTGGAAGCTATTTGGAGGCCAAAAAGATGTTAGAAAATTATGAGATTTGGTGTCGCTATTCTATGTATGCCCATGAAGCTTGAGTACTACTCGGCTTTTACAATGTGGCCCCGACTACTACTAAAAAGAAAATGAATTTATGCCAAAAATAGGTATTTTTGGTAAAACATATGAAAAATCAAATCTAAGGGGGGATTTGAGATGCAAAAAATTGGTAGAATCCTTCCTCCTTCACTTGCATGACTGTTCTTCCCTTTCATCACTTTCTTCATCCTTTGACTCAGCTTTGACTACTTTGACTTCATGCCTTTTGGTCATTTTTTGGGCTTCCTCCAACACTCGAGGATCCACATTCAAGCCAATAACAATGATTGGCATAATATTGTGTGTATTGGTTGGATTATTAGGGAAATATCTTAAGAGGTGCTCTTTTTTGCACTTTGGACAAAAGCCTTGAATAGTCATTGAATAGGATGCTCTAGGGGGAGGAAGCGGATAATCATGAATGAAATGATGTCCCTGAAATCTATAGCAAGGCCCTCTAGGCGCTTGGCGTCTCATCTACCTTGGTTGGAGTCTAGATTTAGGATTTGTGTACATCACATTTGAATACCTAGGTCCCCAACTTGGTTCACTAGAAGTTTTGTAAAAATATATCTCAGTATGCTTTGGTGACTCCATATAGTAGGCTAGTGGACTATCTACATGTGTGGAGTCAAACCTGTGAGCATTGGGGTCACTGTGCCATTATTCCTCACATTCGCTCTTGCACAACAGCAAAGGATGCTTGGGATACACTTACCACTTTGTACCAGGCTAGGAATGAGGCTCGTGTTGCTTACCTCCGAAAACAGTTGGAGAGTGAGCACATGAATGAAGGTGATTCTATGGATAGTTTTCTCACAAAGATCAAAGACCTGAAGGAACAATTGATTTCTATTGATGAGGTTATACCAGATAGCTCACTTGTGCAGACCGTTTTGAATGGTCTTCCTGATTCATATAAGAGATTTGCCTCTACTCTTCGGTTGATGATGAAAGGCAATCCGAATGCCTTGTCATTTGAGGAATTAGTCTCTGTTCTGTTGCAGGAAGATCAGTCCAAGCAGAACAGGTCCATTATGCGTGTTGCAGATCAAGCTTTCTTGGCTAGTCAGAAGGGCAAAGGAAAATGGAGCTCTTCTACTAGTAAGCATAAATCTGCAAATGGTGCACAATCGAAGAACCAGGATAAAGACGAGAAGAAATCAGAAAAGCAGAAATTTTTCTGCAAGTACTGTAAAGGAAATGATCATATTATAAAGAACTGTCCAAAACTCGCTGCTAAAGAGGCAAAGAAGAAAGAGGCTGGAATGGTTGTTGCAGAGGCCTCTACACCAAAAACAGAGTCTGCAAATCTTGTGCAGGAAGAAGAATGGGTGTTTACTACTGTCTACAGTTTTGACCCATCTTCTCATGATCAGTGCATGTCTGCAGTAGACTCAGATGTTTGGTACTTTGACAATGGAGCGACCAAACATATTACCTCGCGGCACAGTTTCTTCTCTTCACTCGAGCCTGCCCCTACAGGGAATACTATCACATGCGCCAATAACTCCTCTTATCCTGTTATGGGAGTTGGTAAGATCATTCTCACTACTACTGATGGTAGTTCTTTCACTTTGTCAGATGCTTTATTTGTGCGAGGGATCAAAAAGAACATGTTATCAGTTTCTGCATTAGCCAAGATTGGCTTGGTTATGAAATTCGTTGATGATAGGTGTACAGTCCATGATCTCTCAAATGGTGATGTGATTATTGCTTCTGGCATTTTATGTCGTGGGCTGTATAAGCTCATAGACTATGAAAGATCTGTGAATGATTCGGCATGTGCAGCTCATGATTCTCACGTTATGTCAGATGCAAAGCTTTGGCATGCACGCTTTGGTCATCTGAATTTTGCTAGTTTGTTACGCTTGCAGAAATCTGAAATGGTGTCCTCTTTGCCCAAACTTGAGGCACCTGGAAAACATGTTTGTGAAGGCTGTATTTTGGGCAAAATGCAGCGTTCTTCCTTTCCAAAAGATGGTTCAGTTCGGGCTACGTAGAAATTGCAGCTTGTACATAGTGATGTATGTGGTCCTACACAGACACCCTCTTTTGGAAATTACCTTTACTTCGTGACTTTCATTGATGATTTTTCCAGGCATGCATGGGTATATCCACTCAGAGCAAAGTCCGAAGTGTTCATGTGCTTCAAACAGTTTTTGGTTTTGGCTGAAAATCTGTCAGCATGTAAAATGGGCACCCTCCGTTCTGATCGAGGGGGGGAATATATGTCTTCATATTTTAATGCATTTCTGGCTGAACATGGGATAAAACACCAGTGTACAGTGCCGTATACACCTCAACAGAATGGAGTTGCTGAAAGAAAGAACAGGTCACTCATGGAGATGGCGAGGTGCATGGTCAAAAGTCAGGCTTTACCACATAGTTTTTGGCTTGAGGTTGTCATGTGTGCAGCATATGTACTGAACAGGTGTCCCACTAAAGCGTTGCAGTCTATCACTCCATATGAGGCTTGGCATGACCGCAAGCCATCTGTTGCTCATCTGCGTGTTTTTGGTTGTTTGGCATATGCATTAGTGCCTGAACAACATCGCAGAAAATTGGATGATAAGGCAGTAAAATGTATTTTTGTTGGGTACAGTTCTGAAAGTAAAGGCTATCGTCTGTATCATCCACAGAATAAACGCATTCTGGTTAGCCGTGATGTTGTCTTTGTGGATGATGCTATTCAGCCATTGCTTTCATGTACTAAGGAGACATCTGTTAGCTCCAAAGACATGAATGATACTTTGATGCCTCTTTTTACAGGTGGACAGTCTAGTGCTGGTCCTAATGAGGCAACTTCTCAGCCTTTGCAGGTTTCATATGATGATGCAGATCATTCCATTTCTGATGCAGATTTACATGATGCACTTGTTGATGAGAGAACTGATATTGAGCAGGCAAAAACTATGCCAAAATGGCTGGTGAAGACTTTGCGTGACAGGAAATTAGATGCACCTTTGTCATATCGTACTCGTTCAGGCTCTCATAGTGCCTCCTTTGCATCAGATTGCTATGCTATGGTTGCATCTAGTCTCTGTGATGAGAATGAGCCTGTTTCTTTTGATGAAGCACAAAAGTCAGAAAATTGGATGGCTGCTATGCAATCTGAATATGATGCTATAATGAAGAATGGTACATGGTCTTTATGTGACTTGCCTCCTGACAAGAAGGCCATTGGAACTAAGTGGGTATACAAGCTGAAGTGTAAACTTGATGGTACATTTGACAGGTATAAGGCTAGGCTTGTTGCAAAGGGTTATGCACAGGAAAGAGGCATTGATTTTGATGAGACCTTTGCACCTACATGCCGTATGACTACTGTTCGGAGCATTTTTGCACTTGCAGCCCATCATGGTTGGAATGTACATCAGTTGGACATTAAAACAGCATTTCTGAATGGTGACTTGCATGAAGAAGTGTATGTTTTTCAGCCCCGTGGCTTTGTGCAGAAAGGGCATGAAAACCATGTTTGCAGGTTAAAGAAGGCATTTTATGGTTTAAAGCAAGCACCACGTGCTTGGTATGAGAAGATATATGCCTATCTGATTGCACATGGTTTTGAGAACAGTCCAACTGAAAGCACCTTATATGTTAAAGGTGCTAATGATGTGCTTCTGATCATTGTTGTCTATGTTGATGACATGCTGCTCACTGGTCCTATTGAGACACATATTGCTGATTTTAAGGCTGATTTGCATGCCTCATTTGAGATGTCTGATTTGGGGCATTTGCATCACTATTTGGGCATTCAGTTTATGCACGTTGATGGTGGAATGGCTTTGTGTCAAACGAAATATATTGACACATTATTGCAGCGTTTTGGCCTTGAAGACTGTAAGCCTATTGCCACTCCTATGGAGACAGGTTTACGATTGAGTCTTCATGGTGCTGGAGATGCATTTGATGCTGTTCTCTATCAGTAGGCTGTTGGATGCTTGATTTACTTATGCATTACTCGGCCAGATATTCAGTTTGTTGTCTCACAGATGAGCAGGTTTATGCATTGCCCAGGAGTCACGCATTGGAAAGCGGTTAAGCGCATCTTTCACTACTTGAGTGGTACTCAACTACTTGGGTTGTTTTATCCCAAGGGGGGATCACTACCGCCAGATTTGCATGCTTTTTCTGACTGAGATTGGGCTAGTTGCTATGACATTCGTGTGTCCACCAGTGGTTTTTGCTTCATGCTTGGTAGCTCATGTATATCTTGGTTGAGCAAGAAGCAACCTACTGTGGCCACTTCCAGTTGTGAGGCTGAGTATAGGGCAGCTTTCACAGCGACTGTTGAGTGTGTGTGGCTCAAACGCCTTATGGCTGATTTGGGTGTTGGCCAGTCTTCTGCCACCACCATCTTCACTGATAGTCAGAGCGCATTGGCAGTTGCGAGGAACCTTGTGTTCCATGTTCGCACTAAGCACATTGAGGTGCATTATCACTATGTCAGGGAGAGATTCTCTGGTGGGAAGATCAGCTTGGCATGTGCCCACGCAGGAGAACATTGCAGACCTTTTCACGAAGGCTCTGCCTAGGGAGAAGTTTGAAGCTTTCCGCAAAGCTTTGGGCTTACTTCCTTTTGTGGAGTGATTTCCACATAGCTTAGCACTTTCTTATACATGAGTGCCAGCTCCTTGTTCACCGCATCACTCCCAGGGGGGATTTGTTGATATATTTAGGTAGTGATGTGTGTGAACACTAGGACTGCCGGGGCACTTTTTTCCCTCTTTAGGAGGTTTTTTTCCCCCGGCTTGTATATACGCCTATTGCCCTAATGGGATACTTATCTTTGTACATTCTCTAGTAATACATTCAGTATTGTGTGTTTGTGTTCCAAGCTTCTTCTTCTTCCTTGTGTTGTTCGCGTGCTTCCGCAGACGTCTATCTCCAACAAAATGTGCCTTGTGCAGCGCCTGGTAATGTAGCCCTATGCATGCATACTTGGGAGATGCATTGGAAGAATTATGGTGCAAGAAATTGGGTCTTGAGCTACGTGCTCAAGGGTATGCCGATGAAGAGGTTTCCTAATCGATCATGGTTATGTTGGTGTTGAAGCATACAATTCTTACCATAGTGAAAGTTCTGTTGATCTTCAACTCTTCATGTTGTACTTCCATCATGGTGATTGACCATCAGCTTGTCTTTCATTGTTGATGGATGTCCTTGTTGATGGATTGCATTGGGGATTCTTCAAACGCAAAATCCCGTTCTTTCTCTCATCTTCTTCCTCTCCCTTTTTTTTTGAACAATGGAGTAAAACAAGAAAAAAAGGTGTTAGCATCAACAAAATATTTTACATATTTCATATGTGTCGCATGTGCCTGGGATCCTCAATTGTGTCTATACGCGGCCGTGTAATGTGGCCCTATATTAATGCATACTTTGGAAACGCATGACCTGAATGGTGCAAAAGACAAGGTTATGCCAAAGGCACATGGCTGTTGCACATTGAGGCTTTCAATGTTGCTGTGGATGTTGATGCAGTCTGTTGGAGGTAGCCAGTGGATCTTGAAATGATGTAATCCTTCTTCTAGGGATCCATTTCAGGATAGTATTTGGGCCTATAGACATAGGCTTTGTCCTCTTTATCTGTGGGTGGTTTTTGAATTTTGGTATTCAGCGTGGTTGGCTCTTTGTCTCTGTGGAAGCTACTGGTACTTTTGGATTCCACACCCATACCCTTTTTTTATTACTGGTGAGGAGATGAATTTACCTTCTTTTGGTCTCGATCCATGGTTTCGATTCTTGCTTCTCCGTGGTGTCTTTGTTGAGATTTTTCTCATGAGGGCGATCATATTGTTTTGTGCATGTAAGAGTGCCTTAGGTACCCACATTTGTGATTGCCCTTGTTGAGTTGCAGCTAATTTCTTTGGCACCCAAATTTGTACGTTATTATGGTCGGCCTTCATTGATTGCTTTGGTACCCAGATTTGTCGAAGACCGTAGGATTAAGCTGGTCCTCGTTTCTTGGTGCTTCTTTTAGCATGGTTAGCTTGCGTCAATGGGAATGGTTGTGGCAAAGCTGGTGGTTGCTCTCCTTTTCGTACCCAAATCTACTTCATGCCCTGAGCTTCTTTCTTCTTGAATTATGTTTGTCTATTTGATATAGCAGATGTATGTTTTGCTTGCCTCTTTGGTCGAGTTATGTTTGCATTAGTTAGTGAAGAAGAGGAGAGGTCTGCTAGCCTTTGAGCTTGTGCTTCCATGACTGAGTCCTTTTGCTTCATAGGATTATTGACACACACAACACTTTTTTTTGCTAAGATGAGTCTTAGAAGAACTAAGAGAATGTGTGACATCTAGATTTTTGAGCATGCAATTGTCTAGTTCTAAGGTAATACATTGTTCATGTACCCAAACTTGAAGAAGTTGGCTTTTAAGGTTTAAGTTGACTGCATGGTCATAGATCCAGTCTTGACCCAGGATAAGTGGTTTCGTAAGGTCCTCATCTTCACACACGAGCATCTTTACTCTCATTGGAACATCTAGAAGATAGATGGGAAGCTCCACCTCACCCAAACAAGGGGTTTCCACACCTCCCAATCCTACGAGATAGGCTTCTATGGAATTGAGGTTCAATTGTAGATCTTGGCATTATGAAAGTCTAACCACACTAGTTGTTGCACCTGAGTCAATTAATGCTCTCATAGTCATGACATTCTTCCCTTGTCCTACCGCTATGGTCGCAAATGGACGTCGGTCAATTATTTGAGAAGCAATTGCACTTGATGTTTGACACATGGCCATGTGGTATCTTGATGCCTCAGGATTGACATCTATGCCTAGGTGCCTTAACTTATTTTGCCTAATGTGCTCTTTGGCCTCTGCCTGTGCCTCTTCTCTGACCCTCAACTCTTCTTCTTTTGCTTCTTAGCAGTGTTGAGTCGCATTAGCATATCCTCTGTAAGAGGTTCTTGATACAACTTGACTCGACATCCACTGATATAGTTTGGCAGGATATCACCTTCTAGTGTGGCCAATTGAACTGCACCACTAGTGGAAATTCTATTAATGATCATGGGTCCATATCCTCTTTTTTCCAATTTACAGGCATGTTGCTTTAGTGTATGAACCAGCACTAAATCTCCTTTCAATCCTTTATCTTTGATGTGTGCACTAAATCTCCTTTGCAGCATAGATGCCTGCAGCCGCTCGTAGCCTTGTCTCACCCAAGCATTCTAGATCAAAGATCCTAGAAGATAACTCATGTCCATTCCACTCATGCTCTTGTGCTACTTTTAAAGTTGGGATTAGAAAATCTAAAGGTAGCATAGCATTTTGTCTGAAGACCATCTGAAATGGGATGGCATTGAGTACCGTTTTGTAGGCAACTCGATAAGCCCAAACAACATGATGAAGTTGTTTGTCCCAATCAGAGTGTTTATTATTTACCAGTTTTGTTAATACATTACATAGGATCTTATTTGTGCTCTCGGCTTTTCCATTAGCTTGTGGATGATAAGGGGCAGACTTCTTATGTATCTCCAAGAATTCTTGAAGAAGTTTTTCAATGACTTTGTTCAAGAAGTCTGTGCCTCTATCACTTACTAACTCTATTGATAGTCTGTATCTCGTGAACACATTCTCAAATAAGAACTTTGCAGTTGTTTGAGCATCATTCTTTGTAGTGGCTTTTACTTCTTCCCACTTTGTAAGGTAATATGTGACTACAATAATGTACTTTGCCTGGGAGTTTCTAGCTGGGAGGTTGATAGGACCTACAAAATTTATACCCCATTTTGAAAATGCACATCCTCCCATCATTGGTCTCAAAGGCATCTCATCCTTTCTGATCGGATATTGTGCACGTTGGCATGTGTCACACTTCTTCACGTAGATATGTGCATCCATATGAAGAGTGGGCCACCAAAGTCCTGAGAATAGAATGTTCTTGATTACTTTGACAGGCCCAAAGTGTCCACCTACGACACTACTATGGGCAGTTTCTAAGATTTTCAAATAGTCTGATTCATGAACCCACAATCTTAGGTACCCATCCTTGCCTCTCCGATATAGGTTATCTTCTACTAAGGCGTAGTCTTGAGCCTCTTGCTCCATGCTCTGTCTTCTTGCTAGACTAACCTCATTGGGTAACGTTCCTGATCTCATGAATTCTACCAATGGAGCACTCCAATCTGGAATTGATGATATGTGGTAAAGAGTCGCATGCTCCACCGGGGGTCTCTTCTGGCACACTAGACAATTCTTGATCCACTCATGGATTTCTTTGTCCATACTAGGCCAATACACTCCTAAACATTTTAGATTTTGCAATGTTCGTTGTTTAGAATAGAGATTTCCTAGAAATCCTTCATGGGCTTGTTGCAACCAATTGCTATGTTCATCATCCTCAACACAACAAGGTAATACACCCTTTGTATCTTGTTTGTATATGCTTCCTACCAATATTTGATATTTTTGTGATCTCACTACTTCTTCTTTGTTCGTTTTCACATTTTTATTTGCAGGGCCGAAGGTTAGGACTGGTACCAACTTATTTGCCCATTTAGGAACAACTTCTAAATTGAACAGATAAGCATCAGGCAGTTCATCTGACACTCCTTGTGGTGTCTCTCCTAAAGTGATGCGAGAAAGGTGATCTGCCCTGAGATGGGTCCAACCTTTCCTCACAACCACTTCAAAGTCATATTCCATTAGTACGAGGAACCACCTTACTAAGCGTCCAGTATTGCAAGGTTTACTGACCAAATATAATAAGGCTTGATGATATATGAAAAACTTGAACTTGTTGGCCAATAGATAGTGCCTAAACTTCTTTACAGCATATACCATGCCTAAGCCTTCTCTCTCAGTTGTTGTATAATTTTGTTCTGCAGCGTTTAGTTGTCTGCTCGCATATGCTATAGGCAAATCTAGATTGCCTTCATCTCTGGGTTGTGACAACACACATCCTATTGCATAATTGGATGCATCTACATGAACATGGAATGGCTTATTCCAATCAAGAGTAGTCAGTATTGGTCCTATGCACAAACATCTTTTTAGCTCATTGAAGGATTTTTCACATTCATCGTTCCACTCAAAATTGGTCAGCAAGGCATAAAGAGGTTTAGCTATGATTGCATACGTGAGAATAAACCTACGGTAATATCCACAATGGCCCATAAAGGCTTCGTACCTCTTTAACATTCCTTGATCTTGACAACTCTGCTATGGCTCTTACTTTATCCTCATCTGTGGATATCCCATTCTTAGAAACAATGTGAACTAAGATTTTACCTTGTCATACCATGAACACGCACTTTTCTAGGTTCAGACAAACTCGATATTCTCTACACTTGTTGAAGATTTGTTTGAGCTCAGGGATGTGACATCTCCTTTCTTGGGAATGAGCACATAAATCGTCCACATATACTTCTAAGCTCTTTCGCAAGAACTCCTTGAAGACATGACACATGATCCTTTGGAATGTTGGAGGTGCATTGGTGAGCCCAAATGGCATCACACAAAATGCAAAGACTCCCCATTCTGTGGCAAAAGCTATTTTGTGTTGATTTTCTGGGGCAATGGCTACTTGATTGTAACCTGAAAATCCATCGAGGAAGCTATAAACTTCCTTGCGTGCAACACGCTCCAATAAATGTTCTGTGATTGGAAGTGGATAACTATCTCAAATCGAGCAGCATTAACTTTTTTAAGGTTAATACACACTCATAATTTCCCATTCTTCTTGGGCACCACTACAATGGGGGACACCAATTCAGTATGTTCAATCTCATAGATAAATCCAACTTCAATCAATCTATCAATTTCTTCTTTTATTTTGGCAGCATACGTGTCATTATATGTGTAGGGCTTATGTTTGGTGGGCTTGGCATCTGCTATCATGGCAATCGTATGAGAGCAAATCTTCGGATCTACTCCCTTCAAGTCTCTATAGTGCCACGCAAACACGTCCCTATATTCCCTTAATAAGGCTACCAACTCTACTTTCTCTTCTTTACTTAGGTCATCTCCTATGTATGTACATCTCTCTTCGTTCTCTTAATGGTGGCTACGATTGTTTTGGTCTTGTCTTTGTTACATATGCTTCTCTTGTGGTGGCCTCTCTCTTAGGCATTTGTACCAAATTTTTTTGGTCCTCAACTTCATATTTCTTGAAATTCTCTGGCACTTCGAATAATTGCTCCTCCTCTTCTTGTTTCACTACTTTTCTTTTCTTTTTCTTTTGACTACCTTCACTCCCCTCCTTTGAATCTACCGTTTTGATGCTTGTGAAAGGTTCTTCTTCTTTTTGTGCAAATAATCCTATGTTTTCTAGATAGTGCTCCTCTGAAATAAAGCAACTATCCATCACAATGGACTCTAGATCGTCATCGTTCTCTTCTTCTTCTATGAAGTCACTAGAGTCACATTCTTCTAGCAAGTGCTGACACATGAACACTGAAATATCATAACCCTCCTCATCGCAATGAGGTGTCCATTGTTCTTCATTGACAACAATGTCCATGGTGGCTAAGATTTCTGCCCAACCATGAGGCTCAAATTCCTCATCTAGAAAGATCATTAGTGTATAGGCTGGGTCTCTAACTAGTCTATCTTCTTGAGAAGTTCCTTTTTCTCTTGCCTTTAAGCATTTTTCTCTTCCTTTGCGACCTTGGACATCCACAAATGAGTATCTTCATGCAGCCATGATGGATCATGTGAACTTCCAGAATGCACAGAGATAGAATCTTCTTTCACTTTGTGGATAGGATTCCACTGTAGGGGTGCTACATCTCTGAAGGTGTAATCCTTTGACCTTGGTGGTGACCCCTAAGTGTTGTAAGTACAAGGAATTGGTTCCCCAATCCTGTACTATTTGCAATTGTTGTAGGAAGGGCCTTCCTAGGATCATCTTGTAGACATTATTTTTCTCAAAGTTACATATAGAAAATGTGTGTTCAAACTCTACACCACAGGTGGTTAGAGTTATCCCTTCGAGCAGTTCTAGAGGTCTTTAAAAATGACCGTCTGCCATTTGAAGATTCATTCTAATTGGTCTTAATGTGGGTTTGCCCCATTGCTTCCACAAGGAGGTGGTCGCAATAGCAACACCAGCACCTGAATCTATGATTGCTTTGGTTGTGTAACTTTGATAAGTATTACCTTCTTCACTCTCACACATGTCCCCTATTTTTTCTAGAGGTATCTCTCATACTTTTTGCTTAGAGCCTGCTTTTGGCATTTTGGAATCAAGTTCTGGGACCTCATTTGCCACATGTTTCCATAACTCAGGTTTTACTTTGAGCAGCTCTTCTAAAGTGAGATGACACTAAATGTTAGTGTTCTTCACGACTCAGTGTTTCTTGGAACCACCGAGTCTTCATTTCTGATCAATATTGTGGGAGCTCTGATCTGGAGAGATTCAGATTCCCATGGGCCTGTGAACTGTGGCAACTCTTGTAAAGAATCGGATTCAAATCTTGAACTTTCTTCCTCTTGTTGCTCTACTTGGTCTCCATAAATAGATGGAATGTCTTGTGGAAATTGATAGTGAAGGTCATCGATCTCAAGAATAGAAGGGGGAACATCCTTCTCCTTGGCCCATTTCTCTTCTTGTATTTCCCGCAAAAACTTTTGACTGTGTTGTGGAATTGAAAGAGGTTCTCCATCATCTATGGAGTCAGGAACATAAACTTTCTTTGGTGATGAGCTTTCTCTTTCAATAGTTGGTTGAGCCTGTGGAGGTAAAGAGACATTGTTGATATATTTAGGTAGTGATGTGTGTGAACACACTAGGACCACCGGGGCACTTTTTTCCCTCTTTAAGAGGTTTCTTTCCCCCGGCTTGTATATACGCCTATTGCCCTAATGGGCTACTTATCTTTGTACATTCTCTAGTAATACATTCAGTATTGTGTGTTTGTGCTCCAAGCTTCTTCTTCTTCCTTGTGATGTTCGTGTGCTTCCGCAGACATCTATCTCCAACAATTGGTATCAGAGTAGGTTATCGCTTCTTCTAGGGTGCCGTCGACACTCCTCCGTTTGCAGTCTCAGATTCGCATGAAATTCGGTGAGCATACTCAAGGTGTTTCCGAGATCAAAACTGCTTCGCTTTGTGGTGCCGATCTGAGCTCGTTTCGGCCTCCAAACGCACTATCACAACGCTTGCGCAGGCTATTTTGTCCTTTTGTGCCAAAGGTATATACCAATTTCTGTTCGCCAGTTTAAGCGTCTCGAAGTCTGCTACACGTCTAGAAAAACTCGTCTGGGCAGTTCCGTTCAACTTTTTGAGATACAGTCAATTTTCTACATCAAGGTATTTTAGTCACCGGCCATGGCTGAAAGCAGTGATGTATTCCGTATGTTGGTTGTTGAGGATAAGTTGGATGGTACCAACTACCCATTATGGGCTTATATGATGCGACATGTACTGGTTGCAAAAGGATTGTGGAACATTGTGCAGGGTGTTGAAAGACGTCCTGTTACACCTGTAACGACAGGTACTGCAAATACAGGTGCTGGAGCTGATGAAGATGGTGTCGAAGATTATATTCCACAGATTCCTATTCATGTTTTTGTTTCTCTTGCACCTACTGCAGAGCAGATTTGCTGGGATGGCAGAGATGCCCAGGCACATGAATTGATAGCTTCGTTTGTCAAACGTGCCATTATTCCTCACATTCGCTCTTGCAGAACAACAAAGGATGCTTGGGATACACTTACCACTTTGTACAAGGCTAGGAATGAGGCTCGTGTTGCTTACCTCCGAAAACAGTTGGAGAGTGAGCACATGAATGAAGGTGATTCTATGGACAGTTTCTTAATGAAGATCAAAGATTTGAAGGAACAATTGATTTCTGTTGATGAGGTTATACCAGATAGCTCACTTGTGCAGACCATTCTGAATGGTCTTCCTGATTCATATCAGAGTTGCTTCTACTCTTCGGTTGATGATGAAAGGCAATCCAAATGCCTTGTCATTTGAGGAGTTAGTCTCTGTTTTGTTGCAGGAAGATCAGTCTAGGCAGAATAGGTCCATTATGCGTGTTGCAGATCAAGCTTTCCTGGCTAGTCAGAAGGGCAAAGGAAAATGGAGCTCTTCTACTAGTAAGCAGAAATCTGCAAATGGTGCACAATCGAAGAACCAGGATAAAGATGAGAAGAAATCAGAAAAGCAGAAATTGTTTTGCAAGTACTGTAAAGGAAATAATCATATCATAAGGAACTATTCAAAACTGGCTGCTAAAGAGGCAAAGAAGAAAGAGGCTCGAATGGTCGTTGCAGAGGCCTCTACACCAAAAACAGAGTCTGCAAATCTTGTGCAGGAAGAAGAATGGGCGTTTACTACTGTCTGCAATTTTGACCCATCTTCTCATGATCAGTGCATGTCTGTAGTAGACTCAGATGTTTGGTAATTTGAGAGTGGGGCGACCAAACGTATTACCTCGCAGCACAGTTTCTTCTCTTCACTCGAGCCTGCCCCTACAGGGAATACTGTCACATGTGCCAATAACTCCTCTTATCCTGTTATGGGAGTTGGTAAGATCATTTTGACTACTGCTGATGGTAGTTCGTTCACTTTGTCAGATGCTTTATTTGTGCCAGGGATCAAAAAGAACCTATTATCAGTTTCTGCATTAGCCAATATTGGCTTGGTTGTGAAATTCATTGATGACAGATGTATAGTCCATGATCTCTCAAATGGTGATGTGATTATTGCTTCTGGCATTTTATGTCGTGGGTTGTATAAGCTCATAGACTATGAAAGATCTGTGAATGATTCGGCATGTGAAGTTCATGATTCTTAGGCTATGTCAGATGCAAAGCTTTGGCATGCATGCTTTGGTCATCTGAATTTTGCTAGTTTGCTACGCCTGTAGAAATCTGAAATGGTGTCCTCTTTGCCCAAACTTGAGGCTCCTGGAAAACATGTTGTGAAGGCTGTATTTTGGGAAAAATGCAGCGTTCTTTCTTTCCAAAAGATGGTTGAGTTCGGGCTACACAGAAATTGCAGCTTGTACATGGTGATGTCTGTGGTCCTATGCAGACACCCTCTTTTGGAAATTACCTTTACTTCATGACTTTCATTGATGATTTTTCCAGGCATGCATGGGTATATCCACTCAAAGCAAAGTCTGAAGTGTTCATGTGCTTCAAACAGTTTTTGGTTTTGGCTGAAAATATGTCAGCATGTAAAATGGGCACCCTCTGTTCTGATCAAGGGGGGGAATATATGTCTTCAGATTTTAATGCATTTCTGGCTGAACGTGGGATAAAACATCAGTGTACAGTGTCGTATACACCTCAACAGAATGGAGTTGCTGAACGAAAGAAAAGGTCACTCATGGAGATGGCGAGGTGCATTGTCAAAAGTCAGGCTTTACCACATAGTTTCTGGCTTGAGGCTGTCATGTGCGCAGCATATGTATTGAACAGGTGTCCCACTAAAGCGTTGCAGTCTATCACTCCATATGAGGCTTGACATGACCGCAAGCCATCTGTTGCTCATCTGCGTGTTTTTGGTTGTTTGCCATATGCATTAGTGCCTGAACAACATTGTAGAAAATTGGATGATAAGGCAGTAAAATGTATTTTTGTTGGATACAGTTCTGAAAGTAAAGGCTATCGTCTGTATCAGCCAGAGACTAAACGCATTTTGGTTAGCCATGATGTTGTCTTTGTGGAAGATGCTATTCAGCCATTCCTTTCATGTACTAAGGAGACATCTGTTAGCTCCAAAGACATGTATGATACGTTGATGCCTCTTTTTAAAGGTGGACAAGCTAGTGCTGGTCCTAATGAGGCAACTTCTCAGCCCTTGCAGGTTTCATATGATGATGCAGATCATTCTATTTCTGATGCAGATTTACATGATGCACTTGTTGATGAGAGAGTTGATATTGAGCAGGCAAAAACTATGCCAAAATGGGTGGTGAAGACTTTGCGTGACAGCAAATTAGATGCACCTTTGTCATATCGTACTCGTTCAGGCTCTCATAGTGCCTCTTTTGCATTAGATTGCTATGCTATGGCTGCGTCTAGTCTCTATGATGAGAATGAGCTTGTTTCTTTTGATGAAGCACATAATTCAGAAAATCGGATGGCTGCCATGCAATCTGAATATGATGCTATAATGAAGAATGGTACATGGTCTTTATGTGACTTTCCTCCTGGCAAGAAGGCCATTGGCACTAAGTGGGTATACAAGCTGAAGTGTAAACCTGATGGTACAGTTGACAGGTATAAGGCTAGGCTTGTTGCAAAGGGTTATGCGTAGGAAAGAGGCATTGATTTTTATGAGACCTTTGCACCTACATGCCGTATGACTACTGTTCGGAGCATTTGTGCACTTGCAGCCCATCATGGTTGGAATGTACATCAGTTGGACATTAAAATAGCATTTCTGAATGGATACTTACATGAAGAAGTGTATAATTTTCAGCCCCGTGGCTTTGTGCAGAAAGGGCATGAAAACCAGGTGTGCAGGTTAAAGAAGGAATTATATGATTTAAAGCAAGCACCACATGCTTGGTATGAGAAGATACATGCCTATTTGGTTGCACATGGTTTTGTGAACAGTCCAACTGAAAGCACCTTATATGTTAAGCGTGCTAATGATGTGCTTCTGATCATTGTTGTCTATGTTGATGACATGCTGCTCACTGGTCCTATTGAGAAGCATATTGCTGATTTCATGGCTGATTTGCATGCCTCGTTTGAGATTTCTGATTTGGGGCATTTGCATCACTATTTGGGCATTCAGTTTATGCAAGTTGATGGTGGAATGGCTTTGTGTCAAACGAAATATATTGACACATTATTGCCGCATTTTGGCCTTGAAGACTGTAAGTCTATTGCCACTCCTATGGAGACAGGTTTACGATTGAGTCTTCATGATGCTGGAGATGCATTTGATGTTGTTCTCTATGAGCAGGTTGTTGGATGCTTGATTTACTTATGCATTACTCGGCCAGATGTTCAGTTTGCTGTCTCACAGATGAGCAGGTTTATGCATTGCCTAGGAGTCATGCATTGGAAGGCGGTTAAGCGCATCTTTGGCTACTTGAGTGGTACTCGGCTACTTGGGTTGTTTTATCCCAAGGGGGGATCACTACCACTAGATTTTCATGCTTTTTATGACTCAGATTGGGTTGGTTGCTATGACACTCGTGTGTCCACCAGTGGTTTTTGCTTCATGCTTGATAGCTCATGTATATCTTGGTTGAGCAAGAAGCAGCCTACTGTGGCCACTTCCAGTTGTGAGGCTGAGTATAGGGCAGCTTTCACAGTGACTGTTGAGTGTGTGTGGCTCAGACGCCTTATGGCTAATTTTGGGTGTTGGCCAGTTTTCTGCTACCACCATCTTCACTGACAATCAGAGCGCATTGGCAGTTGCGAGGAACCCTATGTTCCATGCTCGCACTAAGCACATTGAGGTGCATTATCACTATGTCAGGGAGAGGTTCTCTACTGGGGAGATCAGCTTGGCATATGTGCCCATGGAGGAGAACATTCTAGACCTTTTCACGAAGGCTCTGCCTAGGGAGAAGTTTGAAGCTTTCCGCAAAGCTTTGGGCTTACTTCCTTTTGTGGAGTGATTTCCACATAGCTTGGCACTTCCTTATACATGAGTGCCAGCTCCTTGTTCACCGCATCACTCCCAAGGGGGATTTGTTGATATATTTAGGTAGTGATATGTGTGAACACACTAGGACCGCCGGGGCACTTTTTTCCCTCTTTAGGAGGTTTTTTTCCCCCGGCTTGTATATACGCCTATTGCCCTAATGGGCTACTTATCTTTGTACATTCTCTAGTAATACATTCATTATTGTGTGTTTGTGCTCCAAGCTTCTTCTTCTTCCTTGTGTTGTTTACGTGCTTCCGTAGACGTCTATCTCCAACAGACATGTGGTTTATTTACCAACTGCTCTAATCTATCTAGTAAGCCCTGGAAGCGCAAACCCGATGTAATAGCATTTGTCTGATTGAATGATTGATTGGCCTCGAATAGCTTGAGCTAGTTCCACCATTTTTATGCACATTTTTGTACGTTCAATCTCTAAATCTGCTCTAGGGTAGCTCTTGTCTAGGTTTGCAGGTGTTGGCCCTTCTTGAAATCGAGCTTGGTATGCCTTGAACATCATGTCCAAGTCTTCTAGGGTTGGATCTGCAAGAACAGATCCTGGTTGTGGCTTATTTACAGTGGTTGGTGGGTGGGCATGAGTTGGTGTGGATGGAGTTTTGACATGCGAGGGGCTTTGAGAGGCAATATCTTCTATTTTTGTTTTTGTATCTTTCAGGCTTTCTTCTAGTTCAGATAACTTTTTGGTCCACTTATGATTGGATTTCTCTCTAGTATCCTTCCATGTTCTTCTTTTTTTCTTAGTAGGCTCTCTTGACTCACTTGGCTCTGATTGCTCAGCTAGTTTTGGTTTTTGTGAGGCTTGTGCCCTAGTAACTGCATGTATAGGAGCCACATTATCGCTACTGGAACTTGAATCCCCTACTAGGCCTACTACATTAACGGGTGTAACCTTTGGTGCACTAGAGGGATGTCCAGGACAATCTCTCAGGACTTGTTCTTTGCCACACTCAAGACAAACGACTTGTATTGTGATGTTTTGCCCTTGTATCGGAGCTAGTGGGTGGGGTGGTTGTTGTCCTAGTATAGGTTGAGGTTGGCTATATCCTCCATGTTCATATGGTCTAGTTGCTTCTCATGGTCCTTGACATGGGTTCTCTAGGAGGGTACCCATACGGTCTACATTGGGGTGGTACAAACGATCGTGGTTGTCTATTCATTGGATACTTTTCGGTGTTGTATGTTCCATTGGTTAGACCTTCTAAAAATAGGGATATCATTTTTTGTTGAGAAGGTCTCTCTGTCATAGGCATCGGGCTACGTATTGATTAAATCTTCGTGCTACATTTTTCACTGTCTCATCAGGGGCTTGTTTGAAACTATGTATTAAGGATGACGAATTGTGCTTGATCCCTTGGTTAGTGAATTCCCAAATAAGTTCTTAGAAGAATTGTTCGATATGGCCAAAGCAATTTGGATCCAAGTATTGAAACCAAGTTAAGGCTATTCCCGTGAGGGTTAGTCCAAAGGATTCATATTGCGTGAAAAATTCATCCACTTGCTCCGCTCGCAATACCTCCTTGAATTTTGCAATGTGGTCATACGGCTCTCCTGTGCCATCATAACAATTTCACATACCTTTGACCAATTGGATTGGTCTTAGTATGTTGTTGAGCTCTGGGGGTCGACTTATGATGGGAAAAGCGGGTTTTACTGGATGTATTCCAGCTCCTACACCTTGGGGTGGTTCTATTCATATTTCTTTATCCCTAGCTAGTTTGGTTATGGGAGTCAATTCCTAGCATCGTGGATTGCACCTGAGGTCTGTTCGGCCTACTACGTTGGCTTGTTTGTCCTGACATCATATTTTTCGTTCTTTGTTGGATCTGGAATGGGTTTCGTGAGGTAGTTGCCTGATCTCGAGGAGGAAATATAGGTAGACCCATGTACTTTAATCTTGATCCATTCACTTCATCTACAGGCCAATATCTCCTTTGACTTTGGTCTAGGTATGTAACTCTAGATGGATTTTCTAGATCCCTTAACTCATATATAGTTGTTGGGCTGATGCTTTCTCCTTGTGTCAGTGAATCAGTTTGGAGGACTAGGTCAAACCCATAGATCAAGTATATGTCTAACAGGTAATCATCTTGAGGTATCAAGTCCCCTCTCAAGACTTGAGTCACCACAGACTTGCCCCTTGGGGTAGTCACCGTATCTCCACTATTGGTTCTCCCGGAAGTTCCTTGTCCCTTTAATTCTCCTCTATCAGTAATCTGATTAGGGTTTTCAGTTACTACATAGATGTGGCCCATCTTGTCCATGTAGACTCCATCTTCGTACTTGACAGCTGGCCTTGGGACTATTTCTAATTCTATAGTGTTTATCATCCTTGCTACTTACCTGTGTAGACCATCAAGGTAGATGGGTATTCCTTGCAAGTTAATAGACATGTATTGAAGAGATGTCTGATATTACCCTTCCACTCTAGACATAAAATCTTCCCTTCGTACTGAACTATGCATGTCTTCAGAAGCCAAGAGTCTCTTCAAGTTAAATGACATTTCTGACTCACATGTCTATGAACTGAACTCAGCATGTAGTGCTAACCACTGAGTTGTGAGTCCCCGGCTTGGTTGTGTGGTTGATACTAGCCTCAGATGATTTGATACTTTATCTATCTCTTCCTAAGTGTCTACTTGATCTTAGGTTCATAAGCTTTGTCTACAAATCTAAAATTGTCCTTTGTATCGCTCAAAATCTTGTGGAACCCTTTGCTTCCTAGTCCAACTTGAGGGTCAACTTCAAAATACTATATCTAATAACCCACGAGCTTTCCAACAAACCCAAAATCATTGCAAACGGATTTTGTATGAGGAAGTCATGCTAGTTCAGGGTTTTGGGGGTTAAAACAGGGAAACAGGACCTCTTTGGGATTGCTTCAAAATAGGCGACACACGACACTTAGTAAGCATCGGCAATACTTGGAAGCAGACGACACACAATACTTGGAATTCCACGACACACGATATCTAAACTAAACGATACATGACACTCGGAAAATATGGCGACACTTGGACCACGACATTCGACACTTAGCAGATGTCGTGACACTTGATGTCCACAACACTCAACACCTGAGGGATATTGCGACACTTGAAAGTCACAGATATCACGACACTTGGATATTGTTGATGTCGCGAAACTTGGAGCTCACGACATTACGACACACGACACTTGGTAGATTTCACGACACTCGATCACACGACACTTGACACCTGATTGGTCATGACATTCGACACCCGAGGGATATCACGATACTTGGCCCTACACGACACTCAACACTTGTCATGTATCGCAGAATAATCACGACACTCATGACAACACTCTACACTTGACGTCCAAGACACTCGACACCCGTCAGATGTCATGGAATAATCATGACACTCGACACTCATCAGATGTCGCGGAACACTCACGACACTCAACACTCGTCAGATGTCACGAAGAAAATTCCACGATATTTGACACTTGCCAAATGTCGCAAGGAAAGTTCCACGAAACCGATATCTACCAAATGTCGCAAAAAATCTCACGGTATCCGACGTGGATAAATATCACGACACTCAACCACAGGAGATCACGACATCTAGATGTCGTGACACTCAACCGTGGGAGAACACGACATCTGGATTTTTTGGAGTCCAAATTCAAAAATTTTTTTGCAAATATGAGTACCTTGTGTCCTCCTTGTCACTCCTATGTGTCTGTAGATGCAAAATCTCTCCTCAAACCCCCGATATTTGGTGTCACTCTAGCACAATGGCAAGTACCAATGTGAGGAGCTTCACCTCATAAATGTCAATCCATGGAGACGTGAGGACCGGTATGAAGACCATGAGCAAGTGATGGCATGAGTGCGTGAGTGAAAGCACACAAGCATGCACACACATACACACACATGCACACAAGGTAAGAGCAAAGAGTGGAACAATGGAAGATCTTCGATTACAAAAGAACTCTCTTACAAAGCTGAAATCTACAACAAGATACCCCTAAAAATGAGCTCTCCAGCCCTTTTTATAGTTTTTGAGTGGTTTTGGCCCTGTCCATGCCTAATGTCCGACCTAGTTAAAAATTAGGTTCTAGGGCTTATTTGGGGGCTCAAACAGAGTCTAAAAATTATGAAAATTGGTAGGATGATAGTTCTAATACTCCTCAAGTTCAACGACTCCTTGGCTTGAACAAAATGGAGTTGCAAAAATGTAAAATGGTATTTACAATGGTTTTTAGTGATAGAAATCACTATTTTTGTAGAGATTTCTTATGAAAATTTGACATGTGCTTCTTGGAGCTCCCTACATGCTCCTTCTTCTTGTGTGTCCACTTCATTGGTGCGCTTCACTGCTTGTGTGTGACCTTGACTGTCAACAGTCATGTATTGGTATCAAAAGGGTTGTGGAATATTGTGCAAAGTGTTGGAAAACTTCCCACTACATGTATAAATACAAGTATTGAAGATGATGCAATTGGTGTTGAAGATGATGATCTTCAAATTCTTGTTTGTGTTGTAGTTCTTTCTCCACCTATTGTAGATCAACTTTGTTGGGATGGAAGAGATACTCAAGAAATTGTCTTGATAGCTTTGTCTATCAAACATGCCATTATCCCTCACATTCACTCTTAGTTAGTCAGAAGGGCAAAGGTAAATGGAGCTCATCTACTACTAAGCATAAATATGTTAATATTGCACAATCAAAGAAGGAAGATAGAGATGAGAAGAAAACAAAAAATCAGAAACAATTTTATAAATAATGTAAGCGAAATGATCATGTCATAAAGAGTTGTCCAAAACTGGCTACAAAAGAGGCAAAGAAGAAAGAGTTTGGAATGGTTGTTGAAGAGGCCTCTACACCTAAAACACGGTCTACTAATCTTGTTGAAAATGAAGAATGGGCATTCACTACTATTTGTAGCTATGGCCCATCTACTTATGAGCAGTGTACATCTATAGTAGACTTAGATGTTTATTGCTCTGATAGTGGGGAAACCAAACGTATCACCTCATAGTGGAATTTCTTCAATTCACTTGAGTGTATCCCTACATGCAATATTATCACATGCACAAGAAACTCCTCTTATCCTATAATGTTAGTTGATAAGATCATTCTGACTACTATTGATGGTAATTCTCTCATATTGTCAGATGCTTTCTATGTGCTAGAGATCAAGAAAAATCTATTGTGAGTTTTAGTATTAGCCAAGATTGGCTTGGTTGTTGATGATAGATGTATAGAACATGATCTCTAAAATGGCAATGCTATTATTGCTTTTGGGATTTTATGTCATGGGATATATAATCTCATAGAATATGCAAAAACTATGGATGATTTAGCATGTGCAGCTCAATATTCTCAAGCTATCTCATATGCAAAGCTTTGGCATGCACTCTTTGGTCATCTGAATTTTGCTAGTTTTCTATGCCTGCAAAAATCTAAAATGGAGTCCTCTTACCAAAATTGAGGCACCTTGTAAACATGTATATGAAGCTATATTTTGGGAAAAATATAGAGTTCATCATTCCCAAAAGATGTTTCATTTTGAGTTGCTCATAAATTGCAACTTGTTCATAATGATGTATGTGGTCCTATGCAGACACCTTCTTTTGGGAACTATTTACTTCTGACATTTATTGATGATTTTTCTCAGCATGCATGAGTGTATCCATTGAAAGAAAAGTATGAAGTGTTTTTTAGCTTCAAATAGTTTCTAGTTTTGGCTAAAAATGAGTCAGCACGTGAATTGGGCACCCTTCATTCTGATCAAGGGGGGAATACATGTCTTCTGATGTTAACGCATTTTTGTCTGAATGTGGGATAAAAAAGTAATGTGTAGTGCCATATACACATCAACAAGAACGAGTTGCTAAAAGAAAGAATAGGTCTCTCATGGTAATGGCAAGGTGTATGATCAAAAGTTAGATTTTACCACATTGTTTTTGGCTTGAGGCTACTGTGTGTGCAACATATGTACTTAATCGGTGTCCCACCAAAGCATTGCAATTGATCACTCCATATGAGGTTTGGCATGGTTGCAAACTGGCACATGTATTAGTGCTTGAACAACAACACAAAAATTTGGATGATAAAGCAGTGAAATGTATTTGTTTTGGGTATAGATCTGAAAGCAAAGGCTATCATCTATATCATCCACAAACTAAATGCATTTTTGTTAGCTGTGTTGTTTTTGTGGAAGATGCAATTCAACCATTACTTTCATGTACTAAGGAGACTTCAATTAGCTCTAAGACGTTTATGATGCTTTGTTTCCTCTTTTTACAGGTAGACAGTCAAGTGTTGGTTCAAATCAGGAAATTTCTCTACCTTGATGGGTTCCACACGATGATGCAGATCATTCCATTTATGTAGATTTACATTATGCACTCGTCAATGAGAGGGGTGACATAGAAGAGGCTATAACTATTCCTAAATGGTTGGTGCAAATTGTGAGAGATAGCAAATTAGATGCACCTCTATCATATTGTACTTATTCAGGCTCTCACAGTGCTTCCTTTGCATTAGATTGTTATGCAATGGTTTTCTCCATTCTTTTTTATGATAATGAGCCTTTTTCTTTTGATGTTCAAGAAATTGGATGGCTTTTATGCAATCAGAATATCAAGTTTTCCTTATGTGATTTGCCTCTTGGAAAAAAGGCCATTGATGCTAAATGGGTATACAAGCTCAAATGTAAGCGTGATGGAACAATTGACAAGTATAAGGCTAGGTTTGTTGCAAAAGGTTATGCTCAAGAGAGAGGCATTGATTTTGATGAGAACTTTTCTCCCATGTGTGGAATGACCATCGTTCATAGTATTTTTGCACTTGTAGCTCATCATGGTTGGAATGTACATCAGTTGGACATTAAAACTACATTTTTGAGTGGTGAATTACATAAAGAAGTGTATGTATTTCAACCTAGTAGTTATGTGCAAAAAGGGCATGAAAATATAGTAAGCATGCTAAAAAGACGATATGGTTTGAAGCAAGCACCACATGCTTGTTATGAAAAGATACATACCTACTTGATTGCACATGGTTTTGAGAATAGTCCCATTGAGAGCACCTTATATGTTAAGCATGCAGATGATGTACTTCTTATCATTTTTGTGTATGTTGGTGATGTGCTACTCAATGGTTCTGATAAGAAGCATATTCCTAAATGTAATGTTGATTTTCATGCCTCTTTTGAGATGTCAGATATGGGGCATTTGCATCATAATTTGGGAATTGATTTTTTGCAAGTTTATGGGGGAGTAGCTTTGTGTCAAACAAAATATATTGACACATTATTCCAGTGTTTTTGCCTTCAATATTGCAAACCTATTGCCACTCCTATTGAAATAATTTTATAGTTGAGTCTTCATGATGCTAGAGATGCACGTGATGTTGTTCTCTATCAACAGACTATTGGATGCTTGATTTACTTATGTATAACCTAGCTTGATATTCAGTTTTTTGTCTCTCAGATAAGCAGGTTTATGCATTGCCCTGGTTTCAAGCATTGGTAGGCAGTTAACCGCACGTTTTTTAGTGGTACTCGGGCACTTGGATATGTTTTATCCCAATGGGGTATCATTATCACCAAATTTACATGCTTTTTCTTACTCAAACTAGGCTAGTTGTTGTGACACTTGTTTCCACCAGTGGTTTTTGCTTCATGCTTGGTAGTTCATGCATATCTTCGTTGAGCAAGAAGAAGCCTACTATGGCCACTTCTAGTTGTGAGGTTAAGTATAGGGCAACTTTCATAGTGACTATTGAGTGTGTGTGGCTTAGACACCTTTTGGATGATTTGGGTGTTGGTCAATCTTCTACCACCATCATCTTCATGGACAGCCAAAGCACATTGGCAGTTGTGAGCAAACATATGTTCCATGCTCTCACAAATCACATTGCAGTGCACTATCATTATGTTATGGAGAGGTTCTTTGTTGATTGATCAATTCTGGCTATCTGCCCACATAGGATAATGTTGCAAACCTTTTCACAAAGGCTCTGCCTACGGAGAAGTTTAAATCTTTCCCCAAAGCTTTGGGCTTACTTCCTTTTATGTATTGATCTTGTTCCACATAGCTTGGCACTTCCTTATACATCAGTGTTAGCTCCTTGTTCATCGCATCATGCCCAGGGGGATTTGTTGATATATTTTGGTAGTGATAGGTTTGAACACACTTAGGACCATCTGGGTACTTTTTTCCCTCTTTAGGAGGTTTTCTCCCCCTAGATTGTATATATGCCTATACCCCTAGCAGGTAACTTATCTTTGTACATTCATTTGGTAATTTGTTCAATGTTGTATTGCGATCCAACATTCGTCTTCTTCCTTGTTCTATTTGTGTGCTTCCATAGATCTTAAACTCCAACAGGTGTATAGATTCTTGAGTGATTGTAGGTAAAAAGGGACATCACAAAGATCTAAGTAAGCATTGCACTTAATTTTTGCAACAACTCAGGTATGGCCCTAATCTTTGAGTCACATAAAGAGAGGGAAAAGATTCACTGCACTATATAGGGTGATTGATTGCGTGATTGATGGGTATGTGCATGATTCTCACATTAAGTTAATAAATTGGAGCCAATTGATTAACAAGTAGTAGCATCTCAACTACAAAGAGTGATATAGGCTCAATTAGGAGCACTTATGAGACATCAAGTGATTCTGACAGTGAACTTGAAACTATGGCCTCATCAAGTTCTATGGATATGAAAAATTGTGATCCCAACACACAAGTAGATTGGATATTTATGACTGAGGGTGAATTCCGAATTCGACTCACCTTCATGGACACTAGTTCATTGGGAGCTACCATCTATCAAGATGATTGTGGGCAATCTATTGTTGGTATTTGCAAGCTAAGGGATCTACCTCTCCCAAATGAGGACCTGAGATTAACGGCTAATTGTTGTGAGCATTATGTAGCAAGATGCACTACAGGGGACTTTCCATCGGACACAAAATTGATTGCACATTTCCTTGATTGATTGAAAAATGATCATTTTAGAACTACAACCTATTTAATGAGCCCCACCACTTTGTAGGATTGTATTCAAAAGTGGATTCATGTGGAGGATGACTTGGGTAATTCTATTCAAGTCTTCTCACCAATCATAGAATTCACTCCAAATTCCATCTACTCCTATTATTATAGAAATTAAAGGGCAAGAAAGTTCCATGGAAAGTAGTCAACAAGAGGCATACACTTAGCATTATGACCCATCCGCTAGTTATTCAAGGTATCCATATTATTCAAGTGGATACAACAACTACTATAATCAAATTTTGGGTATAGTGAACCTAACTATAGCCAAGTGCATTATGTAAATGTTCCACAACAAAACATGGCTAGAGCTTAGTTAACACTTACTCAATCAAAAGGTCCATGCTATAGATGCAATGAGGACCATTTCATTAGAGATTTCCCACTTTCGCAACAAGTTCCCCAATTGTCACCCATACCACTTGAAAATTCATTTTCTAATGATTGCAACAAGATGCATCTCTATAAGTATTATTGTTAGTAGCCAAGGAGGATTACCAAACAAGGAAGCCTCAAACAAGAAGGTCCAGCAACAGAGGTAAGGCTCAGACATAGGATTGAGCATGCAGGGAAAAGCAATAGCTAGCTAGCATATGAAGCACACTTGGGTAGCATGCTTCCTAGGCATTGGAGAAATTATCAAGACTTTAGACTCAAGGTTGGAAATTTACTAGACCCTCTCATTCCTATTTCTAGTCTATGTTAAGCACGAACAGTGGCATTTGGCTGATTAGGGTTATGATAGGAACAAATCAAGTACAAGGCAAAAAACATAATCCCTCAAGTTCAAATATAGTTAAAACACTATTTTGGAAAACCTTAAGTGAAAAAAATAAAAAGCATAATTCATCGATTGCAAATCAAATTATGTTATAACTCAATTATTCTTGACGATGTGACTTAGTAAACAAGATCTTGCACCAAAAGAGGAACTTAAAAAGAACGTGGTTGAGGTGCAATGCGAATGTACTTGGGAAATTGGTCTAATCGACAAAGAATATGAACCTTAGGTCAGGTAGGCACCTAGGTCAAGATAGACAAAGCATCAGATCCTCTGAAGCTAGTGTCAACCACACTGCGAGGTCATGGGCTCATTAGTTTAGCAATTATCCTTACATGGTAAGCTCTGAGAATAGTGATTCTGAAATGTCATTAAGTATGGAAAGACCCCTAGGTAGCAGAAGGATAGCCAGTTTACAAACACCAAAATGTCCCTATAAGACTCAATTGGAATACAATCGAACCAACCAATTAGGTGCTCACATCTATGACAACGGTCTGAGAAGATCAGTGGTCCAATTCAAAATCCCTAATCAACCCTTTGGACTTGAACACACAGTGGTCAAATTCAAAGAAGGCTAATATTGACAAGAAAGGAACCATGTATGTGGTTATTAGCTCACCAAATAGGATGGATGAATTCAAAATCAAAATGCCTGAGTCAAAAATAGGAGACGTAGACCAACATAACATTGGAAAAGAACCAAGAACACATCGTGGCAAGTGAATCCTATCTAGGATAATTACACTAGAATGGGTTCCCCCAAGACCAAAAACGTATCAATCTCTTTTTGAATAGAGACATAGAGGAAGCTTTCTAGGTCAAGATCTTTTTTAGTAGATTTAAAATAGATCAACCAAGAAAGATCGGTAGAGTAACCATATATGAATTCAAAGACCCTGAGACTCCAAGCAAGGTTGTCTACCTAGATAACACTTCAAAAGGAATGTTCTTAGTAATGGAACATGGTAGACATGTGTAAACTTGGAAGAGTGAATCGATTTTCCCCCCAAAGAGATCTAACATTCCTCATGGTCAACATGAAGTTGGGTCATCTCAAATTCATGGTAGCCATAAGGAAAGAACTAGAGAAAGATGAGAGGTAAGCTTTTCTAACCTCTTGGGAAGATATAGATCGGGATTGGAGACAGATAGACCAAATCAAGAGAGGCATAGAGACCCAAGATATCAAAGAGGCATGGATGAGTTTCCCCTGTCAAGACCTAGAGAACACCCTAGGATATTGGGACCCACTCAATTGGTAAATTCCATGAAAAATTACTTCAATGGCACTGGAGACCCATATGATGATCACGTAGCCGAGTTTAGACAAGTGTTCTGAGCTGAACAGGTTGATGACTTGTTCACTCAATACAATCCTTTTCGTCCAACTTTAAAGAATATAGCTTTGACATGGTTTCAACCGCTAGATCAAGGTCAATTCAAGAACATTGACCAATTGCTAGAAGCATTCAGCACTGAGTATTCTAAGAGTGGCATTAGGCACAATACCTCATCCTTAATACATAGCTTTAAGCAAACACCTCAAGAGATAGTTAAGCTAGCAGGAGGATAATTTAGACAATACTTGGAGAGATGACCCATTCGTGAGCTACCCACACTCGCAAAACAAGTGGAATTATTTTTTGATGGCTTGTTAAGTGCAATTTTCAAAGATCTATAAAGATTCAGATAAGTTGTGCTAGTGTCACTTCAAAACAATTAGCTTCAATTGATGAATTGGTTGAAAAGGTAGCTCAAAAGTTAAGTCAATATTGCATCATTGAGAGAAGGAACACTACCCATATGGCACAAGATTGCCTTTACAAGAAAGAAGTTCTTAGACAAAATTATCAACGGCCATATTAGCAGCCAAGGAGATACCAAAATCCATATCAACAACCACCATACTTTAGGCCATAGCAACCTTATCAACCCCCATACCAAACTCAGCAAAGACCTCAATCGATGCTAGATCAACAGCCTCCACCCCTTGCTAAGGTTATCCTAGTCAAGTATGCATCAGTAGAGGATAACTTGAACAAAGCCCTAGTGTCGGCACCCCCATTCATTTCAAAAAGTCTTTGACAGACAAAGCTATCAATGCATGTGCTTGGGCATCTCTTCCATCCCAACGAATCTGCTCTGCAGTAGGTGCAACAGAAACAGCAGCACGAATAGGAATCTGCGGAAATCATCTTTGACACCATCTTCATCAGCTCCAACACCTCCAACACCTGTATTTGTAGTACCTGTAGTCGCAGGTGTAACAGGACGTCTTTCAACACCCTGCACAATCTTCCACAGTCCTTTTGCAACCAGTACATGTCGCATCATATAAGCCCATAATGGGTAGTTGGTACCATCCAACTTATCCTCAACAGCCAACATACGGAATACATCACTGCTTTCAGCCATGGCCGATGACTAAAATACCTTGATGCAGAAATTTGACTGTATCTCAAAAAGTTGAATGGAACTACCCAGATGAGTTCTGCTAGACCTGTAGGAGACTTCAAGACGCTTAAACTGACGAACAGAAACTGGTATATACCTTTGACACAAAAGGACGAAATAGCTTGCACAAGCGCTGCGATAGTGCGTTCGGAGACTGCAAACGGAGAAGTGTCGACGACGCCCTAGAAGAAGCAACGACCTGATCTGATACCAATTGTTGGAGATAGACATCTGCAGAAGCACGGGAACAACACAAGGAAGAAGAAGAAGCTTGGAGTACAAACACATAATACTGAATGTATTACTAGAGAATGTACAAAGATAAGTAGCCCATTAGGGCAATAGGTGTATATACAAGCCGGGGGAAAAAAACCTGCTAAAGAGGGAAAAAAGTGCCCCTGCAGTCCTAGAGTGTTCACACACATCACTACCTAAATATATCAACACATTCTTCTTCCAACCCATGCACTAATGCACTTACCTATCAGTCATTATGGGTCACGAGTACTTGGTATGGAAACTAGGGAAGCCATCTTTGGAAGAACCAGAGGACATCACGGTGACAACAACAAGAGCGAGGAAGCAATCCACCACGAGAGTTACTCATAATCAACATTGACAACCTCTTTTGAGTAGCTCACAATTCATAAAAGCTCACAAAGACACCATCAAGGTGGAATACAAGGAAGAAGTCCATACAAAGGTAGCAATGACAAAATGACGAACCAGACAATTGCCCAAGCTACAATTGGAAGATGGACCACTCTTGTGGATACATGATGGACACTATCTCCCCACACACTACATTGAACAACCACTACAACAAGGGTCTGTCTAGGATGATAGACTCTAGAGGGGGGAGTGTTGACATCCAAGGTCACACACAAGCATCAATGAAGTCGACACACAAGAAGAAGGAGCATGTAGGGAGCTCCAAGAAGCACATGTCAAGTTTTCAAAAGAAATCCCTAGAAAAATAGTGATTTCTATCACTAAAAACCATTGTAAATAACATTTTACATTTTTGCAACTCCATTTTGTTCAAGCCAAGGAGTCCTTGAGCTTGAGGAGTATTAGAACTATCATCCTACCGATTTTCATAATTTTTAGACTCTGTTTGAGCCCCCAAATAAGCCCTAGAACCTAATTTTTAACTAGGCCAGACACTAGGTCTGGACAGGGCCAAAACCACGCAAAAACTATAAAAAGGGTTGCAAAGCTCATTTTTAGGGGTAGGTTGCTGTAGATTTGAGCTTTGTAAGAGATTTCTTTTGTAATCGAAGATCTTCCATTGTTCCAATCTTTGCTCTTACCTTGTGTGCATGTGTGTGCATGCTTGTGTGCTTTCACTCATGCACTCGTGCCATCACTTGCTCATGGTCTTCATACCGGTCCTCACATCTCCACGGATTGACATTTATGAGGTGAAACTCCTCACATTGGTACTTGCCATTGTGCTAGAGTGACACCAATGACACATCATATATGCCCACTATGGGTAATTAGTACGATCTAACTTATCCTGAACAACCAAGATATGGAATACATCATTGCTTGGCCTATTGGTTTTTAAGTTCTTGTTGTTCTAGTTTGGATATGATTCCTCTTTTAATTCCCCCCCCCCCCCCCCCCCCCCCCCCCCCCCCGCCTTATAATGGCAAAATTTCTCTAGAGACTTACTTGACTTCCCAATCCCATATGAAGGTCAGCTTTAAAATATCATATCTTAAAATCAGTGTATGATTTTTAGCAAAAATAGTTTTTGAGAGATTTCAAACAAGCATTCTAATGAGTCAGAGCTCAAAAAATGGATTTTTGACTAAAAGGTTATGGTACTTCATGCTCTAAGGCTTCAAAAAAGGCAAACAAGATCTATCAAGGATCCTTGTATAATGAGAACTCCTTCAACTTCCCCTTAAAAACCATGTATTTTAACCTTTCATAGTTTTAGGAAATCCTTTGATTGAACTTAGAAAGCTTTAGATTCATGATTTTTGGTCATTTTTTGGGCTTCCTTGTCATCATCATCATCTACATTGACATCAATAAATCCAAGTGACTCACATATACTTTTGATTTTCAAGGTGTAATCACTTATCAACATGCTCTTTTTCTCGACTGTATGTATCATGTTCTTGAGTTGCAATTTTTGTGCCTTTTTACTAGTCTCAAACAATGTGAGCAGACTATTTCTAGCCTCTTTCAAAGTTTTGGCATCATGTATGTGCCCAGTCATGTTATCGTGTATGCTAACAAACAGGCAATACATTACCTTCTGTGCTCATTGATTCCAGTCTTCATATGCTCTTAACTGGTATGCAGTCTGATTGCTCTCTGGTAGTTACAAAGGGTTTTCATTGTCTCCTTCAATGTACTTCTAGTAGCCCTTTCCCATCAGAAAATTTTTCATTGTGAATCTCCAAGCATGAAAGTTGTTCTTGTCCAACTTATTGCTCATAAGTTGACTGATTCCATCATCACTTTCTATTTTTGTAGCAATTTACAATGAAAATAGTAGAAGTAGTACCTCTGCTTGAACTCTATCACATTATGACTTGATAGTTTGATCCCAATAAAATACAGTTTTTATTTATCAATGGTAGATGAAATTGCTTGAAACTCTGAATTTGAAATATTTGAAAGAAGCTAAATAGAATGCAAGTTACAATTTTGGAAACAAAACTATTTTTTCCATGGGCCCCACCTTGTAAGCTTAAAACTGAGATTGAAATGGATAAAAGAAAATTTGTTGCCTTCTACCTACACACCAAATTTCGTAGCAATTTGAGATTGTTTGTGAAGCATGCATTCTCTATGACTTCTTGGGGACTCTTCACTATAGGCCTTCTTCATGAGCACTCTTGATACCATGTCAAGATAAAGGGGATAAGGAAGAGAGCTCTCACACACTCTCACACACAAAGAGAGGAGCACATAAAAATTGAGGCAAGGAAGAATGGTCTTCTTCTACTTTTATTACATAAAGAGAATATACAAGAATGACCTAAAACAAAAATACAACCAATACAATATAAAAAGAGTAGTCCATAAAGAAAACCCAAATGTCTACGAATGAGTGAGTTGTCACGAAAATAATGTGCCATCACTCTAGGTAGATAAATCTAGTAAAGCTCATTAAAATTATCCCTAACATATTGTTACACTTATGTGTTCCTCGAGTAGCTTTGATGTGAACCTTTTTCCTATACATGGGAACTTTTTACTCTAGTGCTCGCTAGAGGTTTTTTCCCCATGTTACCACATACTTGATACTCTCATATATGGTGGTACTTTGTACTTAGGGACCAGTTCATCGTCGATAGAAAGAGCTATTCCAACCATTGTCTTCTTCGTGTGTCCTACTACATTTGTGCTCCTTGTGTGTGCTTCTCGTGTGTCTCTCACACTTCTACACATACCCAACAGTGGTATCAGATGTTGATATATTTAGGTAGTGATGTGTGTGAACACTCTAGGACCGTCGGGGCACTTTTTTCCCTCTTTAGGAGGTTTTTTTCCCCCGGCTTGTATATACGCCTATTGCCCTAATGGGCTACTCATCTTTGTACATTCTCTAGTAATACATTCAGTCTTGTGTGTTGTGCTCCAAGCTTCTTCTTCTTCCTTGTGCTGTTCGCGTGCTTCCGCAGACGTCTAACTCCAACAATTGGTATCAGAGCAGGTCGTTGCTTCTTCTAGGGTGCCGTCAACACTCCTCCGTTTGCAGTCTCAGATTCGCACAAAATTTGGTGAGCATACTCAGGGTTTTTCCGAGATCAAAACAGCTTCGCTATGTGGTGCCGAAATCGCGATCTGAGCTCGTTTCGGCCTCCGAACGCACTATCGCAGTGCTTGTGCAGGCTATTTCGTCCTTTTGTGCCAAAGGTATATACCAGTTTCTGTTCGCCAGTTTAAGCGTCTTGAAGTCTGCTACAGGTCTAGCAGAACTTGTGTGGGCAGTTCTGTTCAACTTTTTGAGATACAATCAATTTTCTGCATCAAGGTATTTTAGTCACCGGCCATGGCTGAAAGCAGTGATGTATTCTGTATGTTGGCTGTTGAGGATAAGTTGGATGGTACCAACTACCCATTATGGGCTTATATGATGCGACATGTACTGGTTGCAAAAGGATTGTGGAACATTGTGCAGGGTGTTGAAAGACGTCCTGTTACACCTGTAACGACAGGTACTGCAAATACAGGTGTTGGAGCTGATGAAGATGGTGTCGAAGATGATATTCCGCAGATTCCTATTCGTGCTGCTGTTTCTGTTGCACCTACTGCAGAGCAGATTCGATGGGATGGCAGAGATGCCCAGGCACATGCATTGATAGCTTTGTCTGTCAAACGTGCCATTATTCCTCACATTCGCTCTTGCAGAACAGCAAAGGATGCTTGGGATACACTTACCACTTTGTACCAGGCTAGGAATGAGGCTCGTGTTGCTTACCTCCGAAAACAATTGGAGAGTGAGCACATGAATGAAGGTGATTCGATGGACAGTTTTCTTACAAAGATCAAAGACCTGAAGGAACAATTGATTTCTGCTGATGAGGTTATACCAGATAGCTCACTTGTGCAGACCGTTCTGAATGGCCTTCCTGATTCATATCAGAGTTTTGCCTCTACTCTTCGATTGATGATGAAAGGCAATCCGAATGCCTTGTCATTTGAGGAATTAGTCTCTGTTCTGTTGCAGGAAGATCAGTCCAGGCAGAACAGGTCCATTATGCGTGTTGCAGATCAAGCTTTCCTGGCTAGTCAGAAGGGCAAAGGAAAATGGAGCTCTTCTACTAGTAAGCAGAAATCTGCAAATGCTGCACAATCGAAGAACCAGGATAAAGATGAGAAGAAATCAGAAAAGCAGAAATTGTTCTGCAAGTACTGTAAAGGAAATGATCATATTATAAAGAACTGTCCAAAATTGGCTGCTAAAGAGCCAAAGAAGAAAGAGGCTGGAATGGTTGTTGCAGAGGCCTCTACACCAAAAACAGAGTCTGCAAATCTTGTGCAGGAAGAAGAATGGGCGTTTACTACTGTCTGCAGTTTTGACCCATCTTCTCATGATCAGTGCATGTCTGCAGTAGACTCAGATGTTTGGTACTTTGACAGTGGGGCGACCAAACATATTACCTCGCAGCGCAGTTTCTTCTCTTCACTCGAGCCTGCCCCTAGAGGGAATACTGTCACATGCGCCAATAACTCCTCTTATCCTGTTATGGGAGTTGGTAAGATCATTCTGACTACTGCTGATGGTAGTTCTTTCACTTTGTCAGATGCTTTATTTGTGCGAGGGATCAAAAAGAACCTGTTATCAGTTTCTGCATTAGCCAAGATTGGCTTGGTTGTGAAATTCGTTGATGACAGGTGTACAGTCCATGATCTCTCAAATGGCGATGTGATTATTGCTTCTGGCATTTTATGTCGTGGGCTGTATAAGCTCATAGACTATGAAAGATCTGTGAATGATTCGGCATGTGCAGTTCATGATTCTCAGGCTATGTCAGATGCAAAGCTTTGGCATGCACGCTTTGGTCATCTGAATTTTGCTAGCTTGTTACACCTGCAGAAATCTGAAATGGTGTCCTCTTTGCCCAAACTTGAGGCACCTGGAAAACATGTTTGTGAAGGCTGTATTTTGGGCAAAATGCAGCGTTCTTCCTTTCCAAAAGATGGTTCAGTTCGGGCTATGCAGAAATTGCAGCTTGTACATAGTGATGTCTGTGGTCCTATGCAGACACCCTCTTTTGGAAATTACCTTTACTTCGTGACTTTCATTGATGATTTTTCCAGGCATGCATGGGTATATCCACTCAAAGCAAAGTCCGAAGTGTTCATGAGCTTCAAACAGTTTTTGGTTTTGGCTGAAAATCTCTCAGCATGTAAAATGGGCACCCTCCGTTCTGATCGAGGGGGGAATATATGTCTTCAGATTTTAATGCATTTCTGGCTGAACGTGGGATAAAACACCAGTGTACAGTGCCGTATACACCTCAACAGAATGGAGTTGCTGAACGAAAGAACAGGTCACTCATGGAGATGGCGAGGTGCATGGTCAAAAGTCAGGCTTTACCACATAGTCTCTGGCTTGAGGCTGTCATGTGTGCAGCATATGTACTGAACAGGTGTCCCACCAAAGCGTTGCAGTCTATCACTCCATATGAGGCTTGGCATGACCGCAAGCCATCTGTTGCTCATCTGCGTGTTTTTGGTTGTTTGGCATATGCATTAGTGCCTGAACAACATCGCAGAAAATTGGATGATAAGGCAGTAAAATGTATTTTTGTTGGGTACAGTTCTGAAAGTAAAGGCTATCGTCTGTATCATCCACAGACTAAACGCATTCTGGTTAGCCGTGATGTTGTCTTTGTGGAAGATGCTATTCAGCCATTGCTTTCATGTACTAAGGAGACATCTGTTAGCTCCAAAGACATGTATGATACTTTGATGCCTCTTTTTACAGGTGGACAGGCTAGCGCTGGTCCCAATGAGGCAACTTCTCAGCCTTTGCAGGTTTCATATGATGATGTAGATCATTCCATTTCTGATGCAGATTTACATGATGCACTTGTTGATGAGAGAGCTGATATTGAACAGGCAAAAACTATGCCAAAATGGCTGGTGCAGACTTTGCGTGACAGCAAATTAGATGCACCTTTGTCATATCGTACTCGTTCAGGCTCTCATAGTACCTCCTTTGCATCAGATTGCTATGCTATGGCTGCATCTAGTCTCTGTGATGAGAATGAGCCTGTTTCTTTTGATGAAGCACAAAATTCAGAAAATTGGAAGGCTGCTATGCAATCTGAATATGATGCTATAATGAAGAATGGTACATGGTCTTTATGTGACTTGCCTCCTGGCAAGAAGGCCATTGGCACTAAGTGGGTATACAAGCTGAAGCGTAAACCTGATGGTACAGTTGACAGGTATAAGGCTAGGCTTGTTGCAAAGGGTTATGCGCAGGAAAGAGGCATTGATTTTGATGAGACCTTTGCACCTACATGCCGTATGACTACTGTTCGGAGCATTTGTGCACTTGCAGCCCATCATGGTTGGAATGTACATCAGTTGGACATTAAAACAGCATTTCTGAATGGTGACTTGCATGAAGAAGTGTATGTTTTTCAGCCCCGTGGCTTTGTGCAGAAAGGGCATGAAAACCAGGTGTGCAGGTTAAAGAAGGCGTTATATGGTTTAAAGCAAGCACCACGTGCTTGGTATGAGAAAATACATGCCTATTTGATTGCACATGGTTTTGAGAACAGTCCAACTGAAAGCACCTTATATGTTAAGCGTGCTAATGATGTGCTTCTGATCATTGTTGTCTATGTAGACGACATGCTGCTCACTGGTCCTCTTGAGAAGCATATTGCTGATTTCAAGGCTGATTTGCATGCCTCATTTGAGATGTCTGATTTGGGGCATTTGCATCACTATTTGGGCATTCAGTTTATGCAAGTTGATGGTGGAATGGCTTTGTGTCAAACAAAATATATTGACACATTATTGCAGCGTTTTGGCCTTGAAGACTGTAAGCCTATTGCCACTCCTATGGAGACAGGTTTACGATTGAGTCTTCATGATGCTGGAGATGCATTTGATGCTGTTGTCTATCAGCAGGCTGTTGGATGCTTGATTTACTTATGCATTACTCGGCCAGATATTCAGTTTGCTGTCTCACAGATGAGCAGGTTTATGCATTGCCCAGGAGTCACGCATTGGAAAGCGGTTAAGCGCATCTTTCGCTACTTGAGTGGTACTCGGCTACTTGGGTTGTTTTATCCCAAGGGGGGATCACTACCGCTAGATTTGCATGCTTTTTCTGACTCAGATTGGGCTGGTTGCTATGACACTCGTGTGTCCACCAGTGGTTTTTGCTTCATGCTTGGTAGCTCATGTATATCTTGGTTGAGCAAGAAGCAGCCTACTGTGGCCACTTCCAGTTGTGAGGCTGAGTATAGGGCAGCTTTCACAGCGACTGTTGAGTGTGTGTGGCTCAGACGCCTTATGGCTGATTTGGGTGTTGGCCAGTCTTCTACCACCACCATCTTCACTGACAGTCAGAGCGCATTGGCAGTTGCGAGGAACCCTGTGTTCCATGCTCGCACTAAGCACATTGAGGTGCATTATCACTATGTCAGGGAGAGGTTCTCTGCTGGGGAGATCAGCTTGGCATATGTGCCCACGCAGGAGAACATTGCAGACCTTTTCACGAAGGCTCTGCTTAGGGAGAAGTTTGAAGCTTTCCGCAAAGCTTTGGGCTTACTTCCTTTTGTGGAGTGATTTCCACATAGCTCGGCACTTCCTTATACATGAGTGCCAGCTCCTTGTTCATCGCATCACTCCCAGGGGGGATTTGTTGATATATTTAGGTAGTGATGTGTGTGAACACTCTAGGACCGTCGGGGCACTTTTTTCCCTCTTTAGGAGGTTTTTTTCCCCCGGCTTGTATATACGCCTATTGCCCTAATGGGCTACTCATCTTTGTACATTCTCTAGTAATACATTCAGTCTTGTGTGTTGTGCTCCAAGCTTCTTCTTCTTCCTTGTGCTGTTCGCGTGCTTCCGCAGACGTCTAACTCCAACATCAGAGCAGGTTCAACTCCTTCTCAAGTTTTGGTTTTTCGCGTCGCAGAGCGCGCACACTTTTAACAGTGCAAATCGATTTCGGAGCATTGAATTGTGAATTTCAGAAGAAACATTTCCATCAGGTGGATTGGGGTTTTACTCCCATTTCAAAGCCATTCATGCAACCAAAATTGCCATCAAAGTGACGATTTGTGAGCTGAAATTTCAGCACTCATTTTAGCTTTCGTCGAAGTAAAGTTTTTGTCACTTTCTTGTTCCTTAGTGACATGGCGGGCAACAATGACTTGTTTGGCATGCTTGAAACTAGAGATAAGCTTGATGGGACCAACTATCCAATGTGGTCTTACATGATGAAGCATGTTCTTGTTGCTAAACAACTTTGGAACATAGTGGCAGATGTAGATCAAAGACCCGCAGGTTCTTCTACTTCATAGTCTACTGTCACAGATGGAGCTTCTTCTTCAACTACAGTGGTTTCTCCTTCTCCACCTACACATGATAAGCTTAGATGGAATGGAAAAGATGCACAAGCTCATGCTTGGATTGCGATTTCAGTGAAGCGTCACATAGTTCCACACATTCAATCATGTTCTACATCGAGACAGGCATGGGACACTCTTGCTTCTTTGTATGCCATGCGTAATGAAGCACACGTTGCATACTTGAGGAAGCAACGTAAGGAAGCAACTTGAGGATGTCTGTATGGCTGAAAATGAGTCAGTGGATGTGTATGTGACACACATCAAGGACTTGAAAGAGCAATTGACAACCATAGATGAGATCATTCCTGATGCATCACTCATTTATACATTGTTGAAAGGATTACTGGAATCTTTTCAAAGCTTTGCTACTACACTCCGTTTGGTTGCAAAAGGAAATCCTAATATGTATGCATTTGATGAGGTCGTGTGTCTTCTTTTGCAAGAAGAGAAATCTAGAGTGAATAGGAGTGGTTTGATTGAGGGAACACAAGCACTTGTTATCTCACAAAAGGGGAAAAGCAAGTATGGTTTAGATTTGGGTTCATCAAAACCAAAGCCTCAAGCTTCCTCTTCCACTCATTCCTCTAATGATGCCGATTTGCAAAAGAAGAAGAGATGCAAATATTGTCGAAAGGATGATCATACTATTGATGAGTGTAGAAAGCTTGCTAAATGTAATGAAAAGAAGAAGGAATCCGGCATGTCTATTGTTGAAAATTCAGAAAATGTAAAGAATGATGAAGCTAACATGGCTCAAGATTTTTGGGCATGTGTTGTTACATGTCATTATGATGCTTCTTTACATTCTAAATGTATGGTTGTGAGTGAGGCTGATTCGGATTGGTTCTTTGATAGTGGTGCTTCAAAGCACATAACATCATGCAAAAGATTTTTTGCCTCTTTGAAAGATGCATCTAAAGGAGGACATGTGGTGTGTGCAAACAATGCTTCTTATCCTATCATTGGAGTAGGAGAAATTGAGCTTACGGCTGCAAATGGAGGTGTGATTCTCTTGAAAAATGCATTGTATGTGCCCGGTATAAAGAAGAACTTAATTTCAGTTCCGTTGATTGCCAAAGCTGGACTTCATGTACACTTTGTTGATGATAAATGTATGGTTCATGATTTCAACAATGGTGATGTTATCGTGATTTCCGGTACATTATGTAATGGCTTGTATCGCATGGATACATATAAGAGGGCTGCCTCAAATGCCTTAGTTGCTCATACCTCTTCCATGGCTGAAATGGAGCTTTGGCATGCTCATTTTGGTCACTTGAACTTCAATAGTTTACTTTACTTGCAAAAGAAGGACATGATTATTGTTTTGCGTACACTTGAGTCCATTGAAAAGCATGCATGTGAAGGTTGCATTCTTGAAAAAATGCATCGTGCTTCTTTTCCAAAAGATAGTCATACACACACTACAAGAAAAGTGCAACTTGTTCATAGTGATGCATGTGGTCCCATCAAGACTCCATCTTTTAGGAAGCATGTATATTTTGTTACCTTCATTGATGATGCTACTCGCCATACATGGGTGTATCCTATGAAAGCAAAGAATGAGGTATTTTCTTGCTTCAAAACATTTTTAGCTATGGCTGAAAATTTTTCTTTACAAAAGCTTTCGACTCTACGCATGGATCGTGGTGGTGAATACATGTCACATGATTTTAATGCTTTTCTTTGTGAAAGAGGTATTTCTCACCAATGTATGGTGCCATATACACCTCAACAAAATGGTGTTGCTGAGCATAAGAATAGAACTCTACTTGAAATGGCACGATGTATGGTTAAAGGAAAGCATCTTCCTGATAAGTTTTGGATGGAAGCAGTCATGTGTGCAAACTATGTGTTAAATCGCTATCCTACAAAAGCATTGAGAGTCGTCACTCCTTATGAGGGTTGGAATAGTCATAAGCCTATGGTACGTCATATGCGTGTGTTTGGTTGTGCGGCATATGCTCTTGTGCCATCACAACAACATCACAAACTTGATGACAAGACAAAGAAATGCATATTTGTTGGTTAAAGTGCTGAAAGTAAGGGATATCGTTTGTACCATCCATTGAAAAACACAATTATTGTGAGTCGAGATGTGGTATTTGCTGAAAATTCAGTTTTCCGTCTACTTGAATGCAAAAAATAGCCAACAGTTAGCTCACAAGATGTGTTCGGTACACTCATGCCTTTGTTCCAAAATGGCACGCTTGACTATGGCCATGTAGACCAGCCAACTGAGGTTCAAAGGGCTGAAAAATTTCCATCCAAATATGGCTGAAAATGTAGAGAATTTCCAGCCAAACATGGCTGAAAAAGTTCAGCCAAAAAATGTCCAAACTGCTGGAAATTTCCAGCCACATATGGCTGAACATTTGGATCAAAATATGGCTGAAAATGAGCACGAAATTCAGCCCACACATGATGTACATGTTGAAGGTGTATTACATAATGAACGCATGTCTATCAAGAGTGCACAATCTATGCCAAAGTGGCTGAAACAAACTTTGCAAGACAATAAATTGAGTGCACCTTTACTTGGTAAAACAAGATCAAGCTCTCACCATGCATTAACTAATTTTGTGGATTATTCTTTTATTGCTACAACATGTAATGAAGAGAAAATTGCTTCTGAAGATGCATGTGACGATCCACAATGGATGAGTGCTATGCAATTAGAAATGGATTCCATACATAGGAATGGTACTTGGGAGTTATGTGAATTGCCAAAAGGAAAGAATGCCATTGGTACAAAGTGGGTTTACAAGATTAAGAGAAAATCTGATGGTAGCATTGATCGCTACAAAGCTCGATTGGCTGCCAAAGGATATGCGCAACAATATGGCGTTGACTATGAGGAATTTTTTGCTCCTACTTCACACATGACTACCATTCATATCGTGGTTGCATTGGCTGCCCATCGAGGTTGGAAAGTGCATCAATTGGACATAAAAACAACCTTCTTGAATGGTGATTTGCAAGAATAGGTTTATGTGAAGCAACCTCTTGGATTTGCTATGAACGGGAAAGAGCATATGGTTTGTTGCTTGCATAAAGCCTTGTATGGTCTCAAGCAAGCTCCACGTACATGGCATGACAAAATCCATAAGCACTTGATTGCTATTGGCTTCACATGTAGTCCGATTGAAAGCACACTCTATGTACGCAAAAATGGGGCTGATCTTGTAGTGCATGTTCTTTATGTTGATGACATACTCTTTACTGGGTCATGTGATGCAAAACTTGACATTCTTATGGCTGATTTGCAGCATACTTTTGATGTCTTTTATCTTGGTCTTTTGAGCTACTATCTTGGCATCCAGTTTGTATCCGTTGAGGGGGGAATTGTTATGCATCAAGCAAAGTATGTTGAAAAACTAATTCAACATTTTGACTTTGAGGATTGCAAGCTAGTTTCCACACCAGTTGAGATAGGATTTAGATTCTCAGTTGAGGATTCCAGTGATGCATTTGACACTTCTGTTTATCAGCAAGCTGTGGGATGTCTTATATATGCATGTAAAACAAGGCCGGATATACAGTATGCAGTTCCCCAGTTGAGTCGATTCATGCATAACCCTGGCTCTAAGCATTGGGAAGCGGTGAAACGTGTGTTCAGATATCTTTGAGGCACTTTGAGCTTAGGTATCTTTTATGGCAGAGATATTCAAACATGCTTGCATGCTTTTACAGATAGTGATTGGGCTGGTTGTTATGATACTCGCGTGTCCACTAGTGGTAATTGCTTTTTCCTTGGAGACTCATGCATATCTTGGTTGAGTAAGAAGCAACCTACAATGGCGACATCGAGTTGTGAGGCTGAGTACAGGGCAGCTTTCACAGCTATAGTGGAGTGTATATGGCTGAGATGCCTATTGATGGATCTTTGCATGGAGATTGATGCTACTACGCATATTCTCATTAATAGTCAGAGTGCTTTGGCTGTTGCATGAAACCCAGTGTTTAATGCACGGACCAAACATATTGAGGTGCATTATCACTATGTGAGAGAGCGCCTTCATGCAGGAGATATTGGTTTGGTATATGTGCCTACACAAGATAATGTGGCAGACACATTCACTCTTCCATGGGAAAAGTTTGAAGCTTTTTGCAAAGCTTTAGGCTTATTACCTTGTGGGGGCTGATCTATCAGTCTTGGTATGTGTTCACATCATTCTCCCCAGGGGGATTTGTTACACTTATGTGTTCCTCCAGTAGCTTTGATGTGAACCTTTTCCCTATACATGGGAACTTTTTACTCTAGTGCTGGCTAGAGGTTTTTTCCCCATGTTACCACATACTTGATACTCTCATATGTGGTGGTACTTTGTACTTAGGGATATTATTCAGCTCTTAATTCAGTTCAGTTCATCATCAATAGAAATAGCTATTCGAGCCATCATTTTCTTTGTGTGTCTTGCTGCGTTTGTGCTCTTTGTGTGTGCTTCTTGTGTGTCTCTCACACTTCTACACAAACCCAACTTATATATTGGCTTAACCATTATACATGTCAAAGAAATGAAAAGTTGTATGTTTCATCCTTGATCATCACAAGTTGAGCCTGATATCCAAACACTTATCAAGTGGCTGCGCTAGGGATATGATCTTTTAAAAAGACTTCATAACATGCTTTATGCATGAGAGTTGGCACCACAAAAGAAAAAGAACTTGAAAATACACAATCTATTGTTGAATGCAACCTTCAACTATACACAGAAAGTTTGGAAGAGAGGCTATATCCATAGTATGCATCACATGAGGAAGTAGGCAAGAATGATTTAAGTATCAAATGGCTTGACAACTGATTCTATCTATAGAAACATACACAATAGTCATTAAGAATTAAGATTCATATTCACATAGAGACCAAATTCTAGCCCAATACTTTGCCCAACAAGCTTAGTGCTTACAAGAATCACTAATAATAGATCAAATAAATGAAAATAAACACCAAAATCATAGGTCCATTTCTAGATTGATGTAGTTCCACTTGCATAGCTCACTAGAGGGTACCTACTTAGACACACTGACAGGGATACCTCCTTCCAAAAAGAGCACAACTAGACACTTAAAGTTTGTTAGACTCAAAAACTTGAATCATTGTATATAGATATGACAACCTCTAGACCAATAGTCATACATGCTCAAAGATGCACATAAGTAGAAACACTGCACAATCAATAGAGAAAATCGAATAGAATAGCTCTCATGGATGAGTACAACCGTCAAGCGTGCACTTGGAAAAAGTTCCTAGTTGAGAAAGCAAGGATACAATAATATTTTTCCTTGCACACTTGAGGGACAAGCCCAAGTTGGTGAGATTATCAGAAGTAGACAAAAACTATAGAAAGTATTCAACTATAGAACAACACAAAAAACTACAACATAAGAGCTACTTACAACAAGAGACATACCCCAAATGAGTGCCAATCTAGTACTTATATAGATGTTAGGTGGCCATATGAACGTCTCTATGCATAAGGAAATCTATGGTGGAAGTAAAAAGGGCACACTAATTGTGGCTTGCAAACCACATAATATCATGTCTTTTTGTCAAAAGGTGATCCCCTTGGATGTTGCACATGAAGACAACCTCTTTTTGCATCAAGTTTAGCACCCTCTTCCTAGTTGGTCAACTTCCCTAGACTTTAGTTGACTACCCATCAGAATTTAGTCAACTTATCATCAACTTTGATCAAATGTTGTCGATTTCGATCAACTAACACCAATTCTGGTTGATTGCCATGAGTTAATTTAAGTGGTATAGCCCTAGGTCGACTATAGTCCATGTTTGACCTTCATATAGTAGACCTTGGTCAACCTTGAACTAGACCTTGGTCATCTTTGATCTAGTAGATCTTAGTCAACTTTGGTCTAGTAGACCTTGTTCAACTATGGACTAGTTCTTGCTAATATTTTGCCATCAACAACCTAGTAGACAAGGCAACCTTCCATGCTTTTTGACCCTCTCTTTGAATCTCTTCATTTAGTGTTGATGATGCTTCAATGGGTTGATTCAATAATACCAAAGTCATTGGTTCTTTATTTCATCTCCTTAAGGAGACAACATCTTCCATGTACCCTTTTATTTGTGTCTCCAGAATCTTGCTTCTAGCTACGAGATGTGTTTTTTTTGTTTCACATTGATCACGTCACTTTTGGAGCTCTATATTCTCTTTTTGTACTCTCTCATATTCTTCCTTCATTTCATCAACTTAAGTCTTTAAAGTAACATTCTCAACTTTTAATGTGCTGATTTTCTTTGTCGCTACAATCGATTCCATTTTTTTTTTTTCAAGTTCATGTTGGGTCTTTAATGCCTGATCTGATAAATTCTCGTTCAATGCCTTAAATTGATTTTTTTCTTTATGTGCTTGCTCATATTTTTTTATCAGCTTGCACCAATTGTTGTTAGGTTCCTATGGCACTTTGAATCATATGATTGATTATCGATTTTAGCTATTCCACTTCCTCATTTAGCCATGTTTGTGGAATAATTGGGGTCTGCCGTGTGAGTACATCTTCCTTTTTTTGTGTGCAATTTCATTGAAGGGTTGTGGATTCGTAATTGAATATGCAACTCAGCCTCTTTTCTTGGAATCTCTTTAGAGCTGCTTTCTTCATGGTGCACATCTAAGAGTGATGGCTCTGCGATAACCCTAATTAGCATTATGGGCTCTTCGATCCTTATTTCAGTCATATGTTGTTGAGCTTCTTCCTTTGGATGGATAGAAGTTTTTCCTACTTCTAATGCGACTTCTTAAAATTGTAGTTTGGTGGTGTCATTGATTTTGATTGTATAAGTATTATTCGGTTGTGGGGTTCTTGCAACAACCTCTTCCACTACACTCTCTTGCATGTCTTTTGGTGCACTAGCCACTTCTTGTTGATCCACCATTTGATCCATTTTGTCCCAACACCATTTGATCCATTTTGTCCCAACATCCATCATCATTAACCGCAATATTTAGATCAGCATTCAAGCTTGATTGATCATCCCTTTCATTTGATCGCGAGCATGAACTTGAGTTCTCTAGGCCCAACTCCTTATAATGATTGATTTTGGATAATCTCTTACCGTTTTTTTTCTTTCCTTTGGTCTCTCTCAATCGACTATAATGATGTCCTTGGACATTAAGGTTGATCTTCCTTTCCATATACATGTGAGTTGCTTGAAGAGATTTTTCCAATTGAGCTTCTGTGGTCGAAGGTGGTTGAGCTAGAGTGGACATTGGAATTGTATGAGCTTGTTTAGCTGATGGAGTTGTGGCCACATCTTCAAGATCTCTCATTCTCTTTTAGCCTCTCATAGTTGATTGGGCACTGGTGCCAACTTCCTTAGCAATCACTACACCACTCTTCTTCTTTGGGATATGGAAAAAATATTTAGTGCATGGTAGATTAGAATGGTCAATGCTATACTACCATTCAAAAATTTGTTGATGTCCTATTGTTTCTTGGCGTCAAAAAATCTTTCCTATACATACAGTGTCAAGTTGATTTGGTTGCCAATTTGTTTCATGACATGTGATAATGGTTCGACCACTATTTTTTTTGGTCTTGTACACATGTACATGTTTGGAAAACAAAAATGTTGATGCACCATGCACACTTATTCCTCAATGTCCATTAAATTAATATCCAAAAAAGGTTCAGATTTTTGCTTCATCACTCTCATCCTTGAGATCAGTAATACCATCTTTAATCCATCCAAATGATTCTTTAATTAGTTCATGGTTGAAGTAGATGGTTTGCGAGTTTCCTCATCCATGATCCTAGCCTCTGGTGTTGAGGGTTTGTCGACTAAGGATGTAGGGTATTGATGACTTGAGTGCATCTTTCAAAGTCTAGCTTATAGATGGGAAACTTCAAATAATCTTTGATGCGAACTTTGGTCCATGTGTCCATTGCTTGATGCAATTCATGAAGGAATTTGAAGAAGAGCTGTTCTCCAACTGGTTGATCATCCCAAAAGTAGTGACCTTTTTTTTTGATTGCACACTCCAAGGGGAATTCGTTTACCTCCATTTATTGGGTCTCTTTAGAACCCTCAAAATCCATCTATACTTGAATTGCAATATGTGATTAATATGAGAAACTAGGAAATATTCTTTTTTTCCATAGTGCTCAAGCATTCATTGTTTGCCTTTTAAACATGTCTCCTCTCACATAGGTGAGTGAATCATGATACATAAAGATATTATTTTTTGATTTCTCTATTTGTTGAAAAGAAACCTGAAATGGCTAGTCATATCCGATTGTTAGTGATAGTTAGTAAAAGTCCTATTACTATAGTACAAGTGAAGTCCTATTTCCTTTGAAGGAAATGTGCACCACCAAATAGTTAAAAGGAGCTATGCGCCGAATGAGCCCTTGTAGTGTGGCCCTATTGTGCATACTCTAGGTGCATTTAGCTCATCATGAGTGCAATTCGGATACTGCTTCTCGTTTTACGGGTACACTCTTTGGTCTCCATATTTGATGTGTTTTTGTTGTTTGATGCCTAACCTTCTTTAAGGCTATTTGAGTTGGTTCTAGTGTTACTTCCTTTGTCTTGATATTCTATATGCATTCTCTTTGCTTTTGGAGTTCTCTTGGGTTCTTTGGCCTTTGCCGTTTGCTATATGGTTGTGAAGCTTGAATAGTCTTTGCTTGAATGCTGATCATTTGGGCCAATACTTCAATTTCTTCCTTGGATTTCTTTAATGTCTTCTTTGGGATCCATGCTTGTTTTTGTTGTCTTTGAGCTTTCATGAATCGTTTGGGGAACCATACTTGAAGTACCCTTGTGCTGACTTGTTGTGCTCTTCCTTCTTTGGAATTTATTCTTCTTCTAGGGTTTGTCAGTTGTGCTTGTGGCTCCTTGTATTGGTGCTCTTGAAGCTGATATTTGAGAATCCATATTTGTTTGACTCTCTTGCATAGAAATTGCTGAGTTCCTTTTGACTTTAGACTATAGATAACTCTCCATTTTCCTCTCTAGAGTGAATGACCTCACTATGACTCTTAGAGATAATTTCTTGAGAAGGAGGGTTTGGTTGATCACATGGGGTAGAACATGAATCTTCTTTGACACACTCTATGGCTTGAAGCATGAACTCCTAAGATATAGAGTTTGTTTGGGGCTCTAACTCATGCATACTTTGATTTGGTCCATTAGGGTTTTCCACATCCATCATCTTTAGTGGTTTCTCATCTAGAAGACTAAAGACTTCCCTATGCCCTATCTTGGTTGATATGTATCCCAGGCTAGATGCATTGTAACCTCTAACTCATTTATCCAGTCTTTTCCTAGAAGATTAGAGTCTTTATAGACCAAGAGTCTTTGTTGCATGGTGTTGTTTCCTAAGTGTAATGATAGGGTTACTTCTCCTAGGCATTCAATGATATTATCTCCAATCCCTATCATCTAGGCTTTTGTTGTGGTGAGTAGGATCTTCAATGTTTCAATTAAAGAAGCACGTGCACTAGTCAGAGCTGCTCTTGTATCAATTAAAGAGTCGACCAAATGATATTCTTCCTTTCTAATCGCTAGGTCTATATAAGGTTGTTTTGGTATGTTTCCTAGGGTTTTGATGTTGGTGGTGTTGTAATTTGCCATGGGAATTGGTTCTTCACTTCGTATGTATCTTTCATCATGTTCTTTAATCCATTCCTTACGTTTTCTTATTCTCTCTTGGGCTTTTAGTCTTGCTTCTTCTCTTATTGTCTCTTCTTCTCTTTTCCTGCTATGTGCTCCTAAAAGTCTAGTCACATTTGTTCCGTTAAGGGTTCTATATATTTTTTCACTCTGCAACCACTTATATAGTTTGGAAGTATATCTCCATCTAGAGTAGCTAAGTTTATGGCTCCACTAGAGGAAATTCTATTTATGATCAAGAGATCATATACTTTTTGTTGTAGTTTTTTTGCATGTTGCTTCAAAGTGTAGACCGATACAAGATCTCCCACTCTAGGACCTTTATCTTTGATATGAGCATCATAATAGGCTTTCTGCGTCTGTTTGGTAGCATAAATGTCTACTACTGCTTGTAATATAGTTTCATGCAACTTATCTATATGATCCAACTACTTGGACAACTCATGTCCTATTCATTCATATTTCTTGGCTACTTGAAGAGTAGGAATCAAGAAATCAATCGGAAAAATTGCATTTTGACCATAAACTAAATTAAAGGGTTTTGTTCATATAGATGTCTTATAAGTAACTTAGAATGCCCAAATCGCATGATGCAACTATTTATCCCATTCAGATCTTCCAATATTTACTATCTAGGTAAAAACTATGCATAACACTTTATGTGAATTGTCTGCTTGTCCATTAGCTTGTGGGTGATAAGGTGCTAACCTTTTATGAATAACTAGAAAGTCATTCATGAGTTACTCAATGACTTTGCTAATGAATTGCATACCTCTATCACTTATGATCTCTATAGGTAGTCAAAATCTAGTGAAAATGTTTTCATTTGCAGTGGTTTGGGCATGATTCTTCCTGGTGGCTTTAGTTTCTAGACACTTAGTTAAGTAGTCTATGACTACTATGATTTACTCTACATGATATCCTCTTGCTGGGGGATTAATGAGTCCAATGAAATCTATCCCCCATTTAGAGAAAGATCTTGCACTAACCATTAGTCTCAAATGTCACGAGGAAGGAGATAGGGAAGAGAGCTCACACACACACACTATCATACTCAAAGAGGATCACACACACAGATTGAAGCAAGAAAGAATGATCTTCTTCTTCTTCTTCTATTACATAAAAGGAATGCACAAGAATGACCTAGAACAAGAATACAACAAGTACAATATATAAAGAACAATACATAAGGAAAATCCTAATGTCCGGGGATGAGTGAGCTGACAAGAAAAAAAATGTGCCATCTCTCTCAGTAGATAAATCTAATGAAGCTCAATGAAGGGTCCTTGACATATACCAGTGTGACCACTATACATGTTAGAGAAATGAAAAATGATACATTTCATCCTAGATCATCACATGTTGAGCTTGATATCTCAACATTCCCCCTCAAGCTTAACATCATATCGTGTAATCCAAGCATCTCTCGACACATCTTCAACTTCTCAACTCCAAGTGCTTTAGTGAAAATATCAACAACCTGCTCATTTGTCCTCACATAAACAAGATCAATATCACCTACTAATACCTTCTCTCTGATGAAGTGATAATGTACCTCAATATGCTTTCTTCTGGCATGAAAAACAAGATTCCATGCTAACTGTATGCTACTAAGATTATCACAATAGATGGTGATAGGCTTTTGCACTTCCACACCTAAATCTACAAGTAGCATCTCAAGCCATGATGCTTCACATGCTACCATTGCAACACCTCTATACTCAGCCTCTGTACTCGACAAAGGAATAGTGGGTTGCTTCTTGTTGCTCCATGTAATAGCTTCACTCCAAGTGAGAATAGAAAGCCACTTGTAGATCTTCTATCTGGAATGTTACCAACCCAATCTGCATCACTGTATCCATGAACCTACAATACTACACCAACTTCATAAAACAATGCATAATCCAAAGTAGCACTCACATCACATAGAGTGCGTGTGAGAGCATCTAAATGTGGCTTCCTGGGAGCCTGCATAAATTGAATTTCAAGTCCAATAGTGTAGCTTAGATTACGCCTTGTAATTGTGAGATATATTAAACTTCCCACAATTTTTCTATGCATAGTAGCATTTTCCAATGCTTCACTTGATGTAGTATCCAACTTCAAATTGTGATCTAATGGCATAGAAATTGCCTTACAATCAGCCATACCATATGTTTGCATCATATTCAAGGCATATTGCCTTTGCGACATCCATATACCCGTTTCTGTATGTATAAAATCAATGCCCAAGAAATAGTGCAACACACCAAGATCTTTCATGTCAAATTCTTGCATAAGAAGTTGCTTTACCTCTTTGATGATTTCTTCATTATCACCACCTACAATCAAGTCATCAACATAAATAAACACAATCGGGATGCCATCATCACCCTTCCTTGCATATAGTGAACGATCTGCATCACACATAGCAAACCCAATGGTGGTTAAGTAATCAACAATCCTTGCATGTCATGCACGAGGAGCTTGCTTAAGCCCATACAAATCCTTTTGCAACCTCTAAACATATTCTGGGTGCTTTGAATCTTCATATCCTGGTGGTTGGTCCATGTATACTTCTTCCTGTAACTCACCATGTAGAAAAGCATTCTTCACATCCATCTGATGCAAACTCCAACCTTTTGCTGTAGCTAATGCAACAAGTGTTTTGACAGTAGACATTTTAACTACAGGGCTAAATGTTTCCTCATAATCAATGCCGTATGTTTGTGCATATCCCTTTGCTACCAAGCATGCTTTATAACTACTTGTGCTACCATCAAAATTGTGCTTTACCTTGTAAACCCACTTGCAACCTATGGATTTCTTTCCTTGTGGCAATGGAACCAGCTTCCATGTATCATTTCCATAAAGTGCAACCATCTCCTCATCCATAGCTCTTTCCCAATCTACATTGCCAATTGCATCTTCAAAACAAGAAGGTTCAGCATCTTGTATTACCTTTGTCATGTAGGCACAATGACGAGCCATGTAACTATCATATGTCAATTGTTGCACTGAGTTTCGCATCCTCCCCGACCTTCGTGGTCCTGGGTCACTTCTCTTTGTATCATCTACATGTGCTTTTCTTACTCCTAGAGTCCTCAGAGAGGGCAATCCAAGTTCCTCATCAAGACTCTTTTCTGAATCGCTTGAATCTCCATCAATGTCTTCAAAACCTGTACATGTTTTACTACTAACAGAAAGCTTTTCTTTACCTTTCTTGGATGTATTTGATGAATTTGTTGGATTGAAATTTCCATGCAATCTTCCACTCCATGGATTTGAGTTGGAACTATTGCTTGGTCACGCATTTGGTCAACTAAAAACTTGAGATTCTGCACTTGATTTTTCAAAATTTTCTTTGTCATTTGATTCAAGATTAAGTCCATCTTTGGCATCTACATAGAAGCTTGACATTTCATCAAACACACCTCTGCTTACCTTCACCTGTTGTCTGAGTGGGTTATGAAATTTATACCCCTTTTGCTTAAGGGAGTATCCAATGAAGATACATTTTTTTGCTTTTGGATCAAGCTTCATCCTCAACTCATCTGGAACATGTTGTTGATATATTTAGGTAGTGATGTGTGTGAACACACTAGGACCGCCGGGGCACTTTTTTTCCCTCTTTAGGAGGTTTTTTTCCCTCGGCTTGTATATATGCCTATTGCCCTAATGGGCTACTTATCTTTGTACATTCTCTAGTAATACATTCAGTCTTGTGTGTTGTGCTCCAAGCTTCTTATTCTTCCTTGTGCTGTTCGTGTGATTTTGCAGACATCTAACTCCAACAATTGGTATCAGAGCAAGTTGCCGCTTCATCTAGGGCGCCGTCGACACTCCTCCATTTGCAGTCTCGTTTCGACCTCCGAACGCACTATCACAGTGCTTGTGCAGGCTATTTCGTCTTTTTGTGCCAAAGTATATACCTGTTTCTATTCGACAGTATAAGTGTCTCGAAGTCTGCTACAAGTTTAGTAGAACTCGTCTGGGTAGTTCCATTCAACTTTTTGAGATACAATCAATTTTTTGCATCAAGGTATTTTAGTCACTGGCCATGGCTGAAAGCAGTGATGTATACTGTATGTTGGTTGTTGAGGATAAGTTGGATGGTACCAACTACCCATTATGGGCTTTTATGATGTGACATGTATTGGTTGCAAAAGGATTGTGGAACATTGTGCAGGGTGTTGAAAGATGTCCTGTTACACCTGTAACAACCGGTACTACGAATACAGGTGTTGGAGCTGATGAAGATGGTGTGGAAGATGATATTGTGCAGACTCCTGTTCCTGCTGTTGTTTCTGGTGCACCTACTGCAGAGCAGATTCGTTGGGATGACAGAGATGCCCAGGCACATGCATTGATAGCTTTACCTATCAAACGTGCCATTATTCCTCATAATCGCTCTTGTAGAACAGCTAGGGATGCTTGGGATACACTTACCACATTGTACCAAGCTAGGAATGAGGCTCGTGTTGCTTACCTCCGAAAACAGTTGGAGAGTGAGCACATGAATGAAGGTGATTCTATGGACAGTTTCCTAACAAAGATCAAAGATTTGAAGGAACAGTTGATTTTTGCTGATGAGTATACCAGATAGCTCACTTGTGCAGACCGTTCTGAATGGTCTTCCTGATTCATATCAGAGTTTTGCTTCTACTCTTTTGTTGATGATGAAAGGCAATCCAAATGCCTTATCATTTGAGGAGTTACTCTCTATTCTATTGCAGGAAGATCAGTCCAGGCAGAATAGGTCCATTATGCGTGTTGCAGATCAAGCTTTCCTGGCTAGTCAGAAGGGCAAAGGAAAATGGAGCTCTTCTACTAGTAAGCAAAAATCTGCAAATGTTGTACATTTGAAGAACCATGATAAAGATGAGAAGAAATCAGAAAAGCAGAAATTATTTTGCAAGTACTATAAAGGGAATGATCATATCATAAAGAACTGTCCAAAACTGGCTGCAAAAGAGGCAAAGAAAAAGGAGGCTGGAATGGTTGTTGCAGAAGCCTGTACAAAAACAGAGTCTACTAATCTTGTGCATGAAGAAGAATGGGCATTTACTACTGTTTGCAGTTTTGACCCATCTTCACATGAGCAGTGCATATCTGCAGTGGACTCAGATCTTTGGTACTTTGACAGTGGGGCGACCAAACATATTACCTCGCAGCACAGTTTCTTCTCTTCACTCGAGCCTGCACCTATAGGGAATACTGTCACATGCGCCAACAACTCCTCTTATCCTGTTATGGGAGTTGGTAAGATCATTCTGACTATTGCTGATGGTAGTTCTTTCTCCTTGTCAGATGCTTTATTTATGCCAGGGATCAAGAAGAATCTGTTATTAGTTTCTGCATTAGCCAAGATTGGCTTGGTTGTGAAATTTGTTGATGACAGATGTACAATTCATGATCTGTCAAATGGCGATGTTATTATTGCTTCTGGCATTTTATGTCATGGGCTGTATAAGCTCATAGACTATGAAAGATCTATGAATGATTCGGCATGTGTAGTTCATGATTCTCAGGCTATGTCAGATGCAAAGCTTTGGCATGCACACTTTGGTCATCTGAATTTTGCTAGTTTGCTACGCCTGTAGAAATCTGATATGGTGTCTTCTTTGCCTAAGCTTGAGGCACCTAGAAAACATGTATGTGAAGGCTGTATTTTGGGCAAAATGGAGCGTTCCTCCTTTCCAAAAGATGGTTCAGTTCGGGCTACACAGAAATTGCAGCTTGTACATAGTGATGTCTGTGGTCCTATGGAGACACCTTCTTTTGGAAACTATCTTTACTTCGTGACTTTCATTGATGATTTTTCCAGGCATGCATGGGTATATCCATTGAAGGCAAAGTCCGAAGTGTTTTTGTGCTTCAAACAGTTTTTGGTTTTGGTTGAAAATCTGTGAGCATGTAAAATGGGCACCCTCCGTTCTGATCGAGGGGGGGAATATATGTCTTCTGATTTTAATGCATTTCTGGGTGAACCTGGGATAAAACATCAATGTACAGTGCCGTATACACCTCAACAGAATGGAGTTGCTGAATGGAAGAACATGTCACTCATGGAGATGGCGAGGTGTATGGTCAAGAGTCAGGCTTTACCACATAGTTTCTGGCTCGAGGCTGTCATGTGTGCAACATATGTACTGAACAGGTGTCCCACTAAAGCACTGCAGTCTATCACTCCATATGAGGCTTGGCATGACCGCAAGCCATCTGTTGCTCATCTGTGTGTTTTTGGTTGTTTGGCATATGCACTAGTGCTTGAACAACATCGTAGAAAATTGGATGATAAGGCAGTAAAATGTATTTTTGTTGGGTACAGTTCTGAAAGTAAAGGCTATCGTCTGTATCATCCACAGACTAAACGCATTTTGGTTAGCCGTGATGTTGTCTTTGTGGAAGATGCTATTCAACCATTGCTTTCATGTACTAAGGAGACATCTGTTAGCTCCAAAGACATGTATGATACTTTGATGCCTCTTTTTACAGGTGGACTGTCTAGTGCTGGTCCTAATGAGGCAACTTCTTAGCCTTTGCAGGTTGCATATGATGATGTAGATCATTCCATTTTTGATGCAGATTTACATGATGCACTTGTTGATGAGAGAGCTGATATTGAGTAGGCAAAAACTATGCCAAAATGGCTGGTGCAAACTTTGTGTGACAGCAAATTAGATGCACCTTTGTCATATCGTACTCGTTCAAGCCCTCATAGTGCCTCCTTTGCCTCAGATTGCTAAGCTATGGCTGCGTCTAGTCTCTGTGATGAGAATGAGTCTGTTTCTTTTGATGAAGCACAAAATTCAAAAAATTGGATGGCTGATATGCAATCTGAATATGATGCTATAATGAAGAATGGTACATGGTCTTTATGTGAATTGCCTCCTCGCAAGAAGGCCATTGGCACTAAGTGGGTATACAAGCTGAAGCGTAAACCTGATGGTATAGTTGACATGTATAAGGCTAGGCTTGTTGCAAAGGGTTATGCACAGGAAAGAGGCATTGATTTTGATGAGACCTTTGCACCTACATGCCGTATGACTACTGTTCGGAGTATTTGTGCACTTGCAGCCCATCATGGTTGGAATGTACATCAGTTGGACATTAAAACAACATTTCTGAATGGTGATTTGCATGAAGAAGTGTATGTTTTTCAGCCCCATGGCTTTGTGCAGAAAGGGCATGAAAACCAGGTGTGCAAGTTAAAGAAGGCATTATATGGTTTAAAGCAAGCACCACGTGCTTGGTATGAGAAGATACATGCCTATTTGGTTGCACATGGTTTTGAGAACAATCCAACTGAAAGCACCTTATATGTTAAGTGTGCTAATGATGTGCTTCTGATCATTATTGTCTATGTTGACGACATGCTGCTCACTGGTCCTATTGAGAAGCATATTGCTGATTTCAAGGCTGATTTGCATGCCTCATTTGAGATGTCTGATTTGGGGCATTTGCATCACTATTTGGGCATTCAGTTTATGCAAGTCGATGGTGGAATGGCTTTGTGTCAAACAAAATATATTGACACATTATTGCATCGTTTTCGCCTTGAAGACTGTAAGCCTATTGCCACTCCTATGGAGACATGTTTACGATTGAGTCTTCATGATGCTGGAGATGCATTTGATGCTGTTCTCTATGAGCAGGCTGTTGGATGCTTGATTTATTTATGCATTACCTTGCTAGATATTCAGTTTATTGTCCCACAGATGAGCAGGTTTACGCATTTCCCAGGAGTCACGCATTGGAAGGCGGTTAAGCGCATCTTTCGCTACTTGAGTGGTACTCGGCTAGTTGGGTTGTTTTATCCCAAGGGGGGATCACTACCGCCAGATTTGCATGCTTTTTCTGACTCAGATTGGGCTGGTTGCTATGACACTCGTGTGTCCACCAGTGGTTTTTGCTTCATGCTTGGTAGCTCATGTATATCTTGGTTGAGCAAGAAGCAGCCTACTGTGGCCACTTCAAGTTGTGAGGCTGAGTATAGGGAAGCTTTCACAGCGACTGTTGAGTGTGTGTGGCTCAGACGCCTTATGGCTGATTTGGGTGTTGGCCAGTCTTTTGCCACCACCATTTTCACTGACAGTCAGAGCGCATTGGCAGTTGCGAGGAACCCTGTGTTCCATGCTCGCACTAAGCACATTGAGGCGCATTATCACTATGTCAGGGAGAGGTTCTCTGCTGGGGAGATCAGCTTGGCACTTCCTTATACATGAGTGCCAGCTCCTTGTTCACCGCATCACTCCCAGGGGGGATTGGTTGATATATTTAGGTAGTGATGTGTGTGAACATACTAGGATTGCCGGGGCACTTTTTCCCTCTTTAGGAGGTTTTTTTCCCCCGGCTTGTATATACGCCTATTGCCCTAATGGTTTACTTATCTTTGTACATTCTCTAGTAATACATTCAATCTTGTGTGTTGTGCTCCAAGCTTCTTCTTCTTCCTTGTGCTGCTCGTGTGCTTTCACAGACATCTAACTCCAACACATGTATATATGCAATACAACCAAATACTTTCATATGTGATAAGTTTGGCTTTTTACTTGTAAACTTCTCTTCAGGTGTAAAATGATGTACAACAACATTCAAAGTTCTATTCATGATGTGTACAATAGTATGCACAACTTCTACCCAATAACAATGATATATATTCTTCTCAACCATCAAAGCTCTTGCTATTTGTGCAATATTTCTATTTTTGCGTTCAACAATGCCATTCTATCGTGGTGTATACCTACATGAAAACTCAGGTCGAATTCCATGACTTTTAAGACAATTGTTGAACTCATTTGACATGTATTCACCTCCTCCATCAGATCTTAATATTTGAATATACTTTCTTGTCTACTTTTCCACCATAGCCTTAAAATTTTGGAAGTGAGTGAACACCTCACTCTTCTCTTTCATGAAATATACCCATACCTTCGATGTAAGGTCATCAATGAAAGTAACATAAAACCTGCTACTACCCATAGATGTGGTCTTTGTAGGACCCCAAACATTTGTATGTACTAATTCTAGTACATTCTCACTAACATGCTTGTCATGCGAAAATGATGCTCTTGATTGTTTACCAAATTGACATGCTGCACATACCTTTTGCATTTCTGCAACTTTGAAATTTGGTAGTCCATTGACAATCTCCTTGGATTGCATCAATTTTAGCCTTTACAAGTTTGCATGCCCAATTTGTTTGTGCAAGATCTCCATATCAACAATAACTCTTGCACCTTTTGCAAACATGGCTGCATTCATTTTAGGAATTTTCACATTTAAGGTAAACATCCTACCCACTTTGTTTCCCTTGGCAATCGTCCATCCTGCTTGTACTCTTCTACATATAACCCATAAGCATTGAACCTGAGTTGTAATCCTTGGTCAACCATTTGTCCAAGAGAGACTAGATTCTTTGTTATATTGGGAATATGCAACACATCATTCTACTTATGCAGCAAAGTCTCTTGGTACCATGAGACTTGATGAATCTTACAAGTGTAATTTTGTCAAGATTGGAGATACGGTTGTGCAGTTCATTGCTAATCCAAAATTTACTATGCATAATGTATGCCATGTACCTTAGATATCACACTATTTGATGTCAATTGGTCGACTTGATGACCTTGGCTACAAGATGGTTTTCTATGCTTAGTCCTTTTGCATATCAAAGGGCAATATAGTTATTGCAAAAGGAAACAAATTTGGCTCACTTTATCCTTTATTTTTATCACAAAAAGAACACTTTTTAGGTATTATTGAACAACCTATGAGTTGTACTTGGCATGGCCATTTGGGCCACATATGTCATAGTGGAATGGAAAATCTTTCTCATTCTAGTTACTTATCTATGCTATCTTTCTCTGACTTTTCATTTTGTGAGCATTTTCAATATGGAAAGAAAACTAGGAATGTGCACATGTTGCACATTGACTCTTAAATTCAGCCTTTAGATCTCGTTCATACAGATGTGTGTGGTTCTATGCCCACAAGGTCATTAGGTGGCTCTCTTTATTTTGTCACTTTCATAGATGATTCTACTAGAAAAGTTTGGGTATATCCTATCAAATCGAAGGATGAGATATACTCCTAGTTTCAAAAAATGGCTTGCTTTAGTTGAGATTGAAAAAGGAACTAAGCTCAAGGATTTACATTTACATAATTGGGGTGAATATTCTTCTCATGAATTCAGTCTTTTCTATTAGTCTAGAGGAATTTGTAGATATTTTACTTCTCCTTATAGACCATTATAGAATGGTGTAGTTGAAAAGAACTATTTAGGATAGAATAGTTTCTATGTTGCATCATTGAAACCTTTCACAAAGCTTTTGGGAAGAACTAGTATTAACTGCAGTTCATGTGATTAACCTTTCATCTAGTACTACCAAAGGTCTAAAAATGGCATAAGAGTTATGGATAGGGAGGCCACCATATTATGATAATCTTTGAGTTTTTGGGTGTGAACCATATGTTCATATACCCAAGATTCTTAGACAAAAGCTAGACCATAAGTCAAAGAAATGCATTTTTCTTGGATATGGTCGAGAAGGCCAATTTGGATTTTTCTTATGGGATCATGAAACATGGTTAGTGATCAAAATTCTTGAATGATTGTATTTGTCTTCGTTAGCACTCCTTGTACCACATTTGGTGGCGGACCACACACCGTACATTGAGAGAATAGAATTGGAACGTGAGGATAGTTTAATGGTGCATTTGTTGGAAGAAAGACTCTAGCATTCAAGTGCCTTTCTCTTTCTAGATCGTCTTGCAAATAACACTTTTTATGATTCTCAATCGATAGCCTTGTAGATATCCTAGCTTGTTTAGACTTAGAGGAGATTTTGCAAGTCCTCAAGCTTTGCAATACTATGTAGGCCTTGCCTCTTTTATTAAAGACTAGATTTTTCTCTGTCCTCGGTTCAAACTCTAAGCTCTAGGTCTTTTTCATGAAATTTAGAGTTTGTTAAGGATAGAGAATTCATCATCTCATTAAGTCTCTTTTTAATTGAATTAAATCTTTTGAGCTCTTGTCTCTTTTCATGTAGGCTTTTTCTTCTTTTCTCCTTTAAAGAAACTTGAATATGGAAATTGAACCTTAGACATCTTCTTTGACTTGTCCTTTCTTTGTCCTTACACTTGATTTTTCGTATGACTTGATATATCAGAACTAGTCATGTCTCTATATGAATTGGGATCTCTATTTTTTTCCTCTTCTAGGGATTTTGTCAATGCCCTAGTAACCAATTGAATGGATTTTTGTTGTCATTCTCACTTCTTGAAGGAATAGGTGATACCATGTTCAAAAGATTTACCTTTATGGATGATAGAATTTTAGGATAATCCTTGAGTACATGGTCCATCCCACATCCTAGCCAATAGCCAAAATGTTTTTGTTGTATATTGCATGTCCCCTTAGGAGTGGTAGGTCTGAAAGGTGGACCACTTTGTCTAGGAACTTGCGATGCTAGATTAGCATAGTACACTCCTATGGATTTTGGAATATTATAATCATATGTGCCTTGATTATGAATCCACTGAGATTTATGTCCTTGGGTGTTATCCTCATGATCCTCGTGATAGGCATCATAAACAAAATTGTATGATCATTCATTGTTCCCCTATTCAAATGGTGAATCAATAGGAATGAAAACTATCTTAGGGTTCTCTTCCATTGTATACTTTTGTCAAATGACGTGGTCAGGTTGAGGAGGTAGTTTCCCTAGCATACGTTGTATTGAGTTATGCCAATTGAATCTTTGTGGTGGGCCTTGAGCAAACTGCTATTGTCTCTTGCCATAGGAGAATTCCTTATTTGGATATGGTCATGGTAATTGAACATTGTACTATGGATTCCTATTCACATTTGGTTGATATTGAGCTTGGTTATGTGGATACTATAGTGCACTTTAATAGTTATGAGGTTTCATCATAGGCTATGGCTATCGCATATCTTGTATGTTAATATAATAGTTTGTAGTGGAGTTAGTCATTTTTTGTTCCATGCCACATCATAGAGAATTGTTACATGGTTGAGTCATATAAGTAGGTATAAAAACCTAGTCTCTTCTAGGAAAAAAAACTAGTTATATGGTCGCCTCCCACGTTGGAAATATTTATTTAGGTTAGAGCTCTCATTGTTTTAATTAGGCCTTGGTGGGATATTAATTTTCATTTCCAACTTATCTACTAGATCGTTAAGGGCAAGCCTGATTATATGCTAGTAGAAGTGCTCTTCTTTGGAGATTCCTTAGCTAATTTTTGGTTATCTTCCAAGTCAATACGTTCCTTGATGCATTCATCTCTTGTGAATGGTCTTTTGCTGAATACTAAATTTGTCATCTCATGATTAGTTAGTCCATCAATGAATAGGGATAGTGTCTTTTCTTCTCATTGGTTGAAATTCTAGATCAATGAATAGGTGTCATGTTTGAGTCTTCTCTTCAAAAACTCTCCAATGAATTCATCTACCAATTCATTTAAGTTTGCAAAGTTCTCAAATCCTTAAGGGTTTGAACAATGTAAGAGCAGAACCTTTGATGACAAGTCCAAAATCTTTGTAATGAATTGTAAATTTATCTACTTGTTTTCTCGGAGAAGTTTCCTAAAGTCTACAACATGATTATGAGAATCTTCATGTCCATCATATAAATATCTCATGTAGTTGGCAACTTGTGTAGGACTTAACCTCCTATCTGAATCATATCTTCTAATTGGCATTAGTGGCTGTGGAGGATTTTTCCTTTGTGCATTAGGCCTCCTTGCACCTTGCATGTGCAAATATGGATTAATGTTTCTATTCAGATTGAATCTCGGATCACCTTGGTCTTGAGGAGTTCGTGATTGGTGATTTGTGAACCCACAAGTGATGGTTTTTGGGTTAGGAACACCATTGCAAAATATAGGTTGGTTTTGATATAGTATTTATCCTAAATATCTTGAAATAAGACCCTCAATTCTCTTTCCATGGGATCCTCATGTACTGCCATGGTTGGGGTCTTAGAAGATCTAAAGTGCTTGGATTTTTAGGAAGGCTATTCTAGACCCATCCATGGGAGGACAGGTCCAAAATTCTTACATATCCATGGAGTAATATACCTCCATGATCTATGAATACAATAGCAGTTTAGCTAAGGACAAGATCCTTGCCACATAAATCTTCTCTTGATTGTCAATCCCAAGGTCCTCTAGATGGACACTTGTGAATCCAATAGGTCCATCACTAGAGGTGATAAGGGGGTATGTTTGGGACCTCATTGCCATACTCATCCAATTTCTCTGAATCCACATGGAAAACTATTATCCACATAAGCATTACCTTCTTGCTTCAGAGAAAGATGGTGGCTTAAGTTTACTCTTGCATTGATGCCTTTTTCTTGACTAGCATATGATCCCATGAATCCTTGAATAAAGGGGCACCATGCTCATTATCTTGAGAGTAGTTTCATACTCACCCTCAATATTGAAAAAGAATCTTATCTCCTTCTTAAGCTCATCCATGTTTTTGGAATTGGACATGTTTTCACGTTCACTTTTAGATGCACTAAGAGTATCGAACAAGGTTCTTGAGATTAGATTTGATGAACTTACAATCTCTCTAATTGTTAGTTTGGAGGTTTCTATTTCTCATTCCACTTTCTTGTTCTTGTGCACTAGTTGTATTTTTTATTCCTAATGTCTTTTTGGATCACAAAATCATATGAATGATGCCTTCTATGTGCACATACGTGGATGATTCACAAAAAAATGATGTAAGACACACTAATATTCACAAGCATTGATGATGCACAAACAACCTATCAATTTAGATGGATATAATTAAAATAAAAAATACATAAGTAGTTGAGATGAATACTTGAGGAGTCTCCTAAGAGCTTTCAAGAAGATTGGATCCTCTTTGCAATAAGCTCATGGGAGTAACAAACTCTCAAGACATTTGTATCATAGGCACCAAAGTATTTTACCTCACATATTTACAGAGAAATAAAAGATTTTGAGAGTACTCCCTTAGTACTTATGCTTCCTAACCCCTTCAAAATTCTTAGGGTGGCTAATCACGATTCCTTATGTTTTCAAGCTCTCACTTAATTCTCTATGGAAAAATTAGGGTTTTGATAACCAAAGCAATTAGTACATTAGAAAGTTCTCTAGAAGTATTAGCTCTTAGTTTTTCAAGTGCACAAGTTATCACCAATAGACAATGAATGGTCTGATGGTCTAAAGATACCTCTAGGAAAAGGCTCTAGCTATGACAAAAGAAATGTCTTTTCCTTATGCAAGGTTTTTGGTTCTCTAGAGATTGTTAAAGAAGTGAAAAGAACTAAGTAGATCCTTGTACTGCATTAATATGGTTGAGCGCTTCCCCACAAAGATTTTAAGTAAATCAATGGCCCCTCTCTTCTATGGTTGAGCTTTCAATGGTCCAATGCTCCTCTTAATGTCCCCCTTAGTCCACGCTTCCTTTAACTGATAAGAGTTCTCACTCAAGCTTATATCTTTTTAAAACTAGGCCAAAACACATTCAAATTTCCCACATTGCCAAGGTTCAATGGATCTAGATTTTGAAGCTAAAGTAGGTACTTTTGTGCCACTATTTCCCCATTCTCCTCTTCAAACATGACCTTTAAGAATCCCTTAGAGCACAGAAGGCTAGATACCTAACTTTTGAATGTTGATATATTTAGGTAGTGATGTGTGTGAACATTCTAGGACCACTAGGGCACTTTTTTCCCTCTTTAGGAGGTTTTTTTCCCCCGATTTGTATATACGCCTATTTCCCTAATGGGCTACTTATCTTTGTACATTATCTAGTAATACATTCAGCCTTGTGTGTTGTGCTCCAAGCTTCTTCTTCTTCCTTGTGATGTTCGTGTGCTTTTGTAGACGTCTAACTCCAACAATTGGTATTAGAGCAGGTCGCCGCTTCATCTAGGGTGTCATCACCTCTCCAGTTGTAGTCTTAGAAAGGAACAAATTTTGGTGAGCATACTCAGGGTGTTTCAGAGATCAAAACTGCTTCGCTTTCTGGTGCCAAAATCGCGATCTGAGCTCATTTCAACCTCCGAACGCACTACTAGTTTAGTACATGTCTAGTAGAATTTGTCTTGGTAGTTCTGTTCAACTTTTTGAGATATAGTCAATTTTTTGCATCAAGGTATTTTAGTCACGGGCCATGGATGAAAGGAGTGATGTATTCTGTATGTTGGCTGTTGAGGATAAGTTGGATGGTACCAACTACCCATTGTGCGCTTATATGATGCGACATGTATTGGTTGCAAAAGGATTGTGGAACATTATGCAGGGTGTTGAAAAACGTCTTTTTACATCTGCAAATACAGATACTGTAAATACAGGTGCTAGAGATGATGGAGATGGTGTCGAAGATGGTGATATTCTATAGATTCCTGTTCATGTTGCGGTTTTTTTTTCACCTACTGTAGATCAAATTTGTTGGGATGGCAAAGATACTCAGGCACATGCATTGATAGCTTTGTCTATCAAACGTGCCATTATTCCCTCCGAAAACAATTGGAGAGTGAGCACATGAATGAAGGTGATTCTATGGACAATTTTCTGACGAAGATCAAGGATTTGAAAGAACAATTGATTTTTGCTGATGAGGTTATACCAGATAGCTCACCTCTGCAGACCATTCTGAATGGTCTTCCAGACTCATATCAGAGTTTTTCTTCTACTCTTTGGTTGATGATGAAAGGCAATCCAAATGCCTTGTCATTTGAGGAGTTAGTCTCTGTTCTATTGTTGGAAGATCAGTCCAGGCAAAACATGTCCATTATGTGTGTTGCAGATCAAGGCTTCCTGGCTAATCAAAAGGGCAAAGGAAAATGGAGCTCTTCAATTAGTAAGCATAAATCTTCTAATTCTGCACAATCAAAGAGGGAAGACAAAGATGAAAAGAAATTAGAAAAGCAGAAATTGTTTTGCAATTATTGTAAAGGAAATGTTCATATCATAAAGAACTGTCCAAAACTCGCTACTAAAGAGGCAAAGAAGAAAGAGGCTAGAATGGTTGTTGCAAAGGCCTCTACACCAAAAACAGAGTCTACTAATCTTGTGCAGGAAGAAGGATGGGCGTTTACTACTATTTGCAGTTTTGATCCATCTTCTCATGAGCAGTGCATGTTTGCAATAGACTTAGATGTTTAGTACTTTGATAGTGGGGCGACCAAACATATTACCTCGCAGCGTAGTTTCTTCTCTTCAATCGAGCCTACCCCTACAGGGAATACTCTTACATGTGCCAACAACTCCTCTTATCCCGTTATGGGAGTTGGTAAGATAATTTTGACTACTTCTAATGGTAGTTCCTTTACTTTTTCAGATGCTTTGTTTGTGCTAGGGATCAAGAAGAATTTGTTATCATTAGCCAAGATTTGTTGATGATAGATGTACAGTTCATGATCTGTCAAATGGTGATGTTATTATTGCTTTTGGCATTTTATGTCGTGGGCTGTATAAGCTCATAGAATATGAAAGATTTGTGAATGATTTGGCATGTGCGGTACATGATTTTGAGGCTATGTTAGATGCAAAGCTTTGGCATGCACGCTTTGGTCATCTGAATTTTGCTAGTTTGCTATGCCTATAGAAATTCGATATGGTGTCTTCTTTGCCCAAGCTTGAGACACCCAAAAAACATGTATGTGAAGGTTGTATTTTGGGCAAAATGTAGTGTTCCTCCTTCCCAAAAGATGGTTGAGTTTGGGCTATGTAGAAATTGCAGCTTGTACATAATGATGTCTGTGGTCCTATGCAGACACCTTCTTTTGAATTACCTCTACTTGGTGACTTTCATTGATGATTTTTCTAGGCATGCATGGGTATATCCACTCAAAGCAAACTCTGAAGTGTTTATGTGCTTCAAACAATTTTTGGTTTTGGTTGAAAATCTTTCAGCATGCAAAATGGGCACCCTCCATTCTGATCGAGGGGGGAAATATATGTCTTCTGATTTTAATGCATTTCTAGTTGAACGTGCGATAAAACACTAGTGTACAGTGCCGTATACACCTCAATAGAATGGAGTTGCTGAACGAAAGAACATGTCACTCATGGAGATGGCAAGGTGTATGGTCAAGAGTCAGGCTTTACCACATAGTTTTTGGCTTGAGGCTATCATGTGTGCAACATATGTACTTAATAGGTGTCCCACTAAAACGCTGTAGTCTATCACTCCATATGAGGCTTGGCATGATTGCAAGCCATATGTTGCTCATTTGCATGTTTTTGGTTGTTTGGCATATGCATTGGTGCCTGAACAACATCGTAGAAAATTGGATGATAAAGCAGTAAAAATGTATTTTTGCTGGGTACAGTTCTGAAACTAAAGGCTATCGTCTATATCATCCACAGATTAAACACATTCTGGTTAGCTGTAATGTTGTTTTTGTGGAAGATGCTATTCAACCATTTCTTTCATGTACTAAGGAGACATCTGTTAGCTCAAAAGACATGTATGATACTTTGCTGCCTCTTTTTACAAGTGGACAATCTAATGTTGGTCCTAATGAGGCAACTTCTCAACCTTTGCAGGTTTCATATGATGATGCAGATCATTCCATTTTTTATGTAGATTTACATGATACACTTGTTGATGAGAGAGCTGATATTGAGCAGGTAAAAACTATGCCAAAATGGATGGTGCAAACTTTGCATGATAACAAATTAGATGCACCTTTTTCATATCGTACTCGATCAAGCTCTCATAGTGCCTCTTTTGCATCATATTGCTATGCTATGGCTGTGTCTAGTCTCTGTGATGAGACTGAGCGTTTTTCATTTGATGAAGCATAAAATTCAAAAAATTGGATGGCCGCTATGCAATCTGAATATGATGCTATAATGAAAAATGGTACTTGGTCTTTATGTGACTTGCCTCCTAGCAAGAAGGCTATTGGCACTAAGTGGTTGTACAAGCTGAAGCATAAACCTGATGGTACAGTTGATAGGTATAAGGCTAGGCTTGTTGGTTATGCACAGGAAAGAGGCATTGATTTTGATGAAACCTTTGCACCTACATGCCAAATGACTACTGTTCATAGCATCTATGCACTTGCAGGTCATCATGGTTGGAATGTACATCAGTTGGACATTAAAACAACATTTTTGAATGGTGACTTTCATGAAGAAGTGTATGTATTTTAGCCCCGTGGCTTTGTGCAGAAAGGGCATGAAAACTAGGTGTGCAAGTTAATAAAGGCTTTATATGGTTTGAAACACGCACCACGTGCTTGGTATGAAAAGATACATGCCTATCTGATTGCACATGGTTTTGAGAATAGTCCGTAAAGGTGCTAGTGATGTACTTCTGATCATTGTGGTATATGTTGATGACATGCTGCTCACTGGTCCTCATGAGAAGCATATTGCTGATTTCAATGCTGATTTACATGCCTCATTTGAGATGTTTGATTTGGGGCATTTGCATCATTATTTGGGCATTCAGTTTATGCACATTGATGGTGGAATGGCTCTATGTCAAACAAAATATATTGACACATTATTGCAATGTTTTGGCCTTGAGGATTGTAAGCCTATTGCCACTCCTATGGAGACAAGTTTACGATTGAGTCTTCATGATGCTGGAGGTGCATTTGATGTTGTTCTCTATCAGCAGGCTGTTGGATGTTTGATTTACTTATGTATTACTTGACCTGATATTTTGTTTGCTATCTCACAGATGAGCAAGTTTATGCATTGCCCAAGGGTGAAGCATTGGCAAGCAGTTAAGTGCATCTTTCACTACTTGAGTGGTACTCGACTACTTGGGTTGTTTTATCCCAAGGGTGGATCACTACTACGAGATTTGCATGCCTTTTTTTACTCTGATTGGGCTGGTTGCTATGACACTCGTGTGTCCACTAGTGGCTTTTGCTTCATGCTTTGTAGCTCATGTATATCTTGGTTGAGCAAGAAGCAGCCTACTGTGGCCACTTCCAGTTGTGAGGCTGAGTATACTTCAAAGATTCTAATAGAATACTTCTAAGATGTGCCAAGGATGAGGAGAGAAGTGGATTGATCAAACAAGCCCATGAGAACAAATGGAGAATGCATAAAGGAGTTAATGGAACCACATAGGGGTTAAGAAGACAAGGAGTGTATTGGCCAAACCTATAAAAATATGTGCATGAATATGTGACAAGTTGTCACATATGTCAAGAATCTACACCCAAGGAACATTCATGCTTATGTTATTCGACTATAGCACCTGACTGGAGTAAGCCATTTGTAGATTACTTGAAATTAAAAACTTATCCAAAAGGAGCAATTCTATCAAGAAAAAGATCCCTAGAAGAACAAAGTAGAGACTATGTAATCATGGGTAAACAATTATTTACGAGGAAAACTAGCTATGATTGTGTGTGCACATAGGAGAATATTTGCCCACATTAGAAATGGCCCATGTTGGAGTAGCTAGAGGACATTTTTTGTTGGTGCAATTCAAGCCTTCACAATTTGGCTTGGATTACTTCATGAACACATCACTTGAAGGAAGGATCATAGGAACTTATGCTTATAAGTTCTTACCATTTTACTCCGTGTAAAAGTCTAAAAGACTTGGCATTACTTATGTACACACCTACTTGATTAGAGTCGTGAAAAAGTTGTTGATTGATTGAGAGAATATCTCATTACCTTTTAGGTGAAAGATTCTAGGAGTTTGAATTTGAATTCAAACTTGAAGTTCCAACTCAACTCTATAAAAGATGCAAGTCAAAAGTCGCGGGATATGTGAGATCCTCCGAGCTACATTCCTCCATCAATTGAGTGTGTGTGAGAGCTACACCATAGCCTACACCTCTGTACTTCATTAGGCAATGCTTAGCATGCCAATGAGTTTGTAAACCAATGTGAATTAATACATACATTTACATCTATCACTTCTGTGTTCTCTGAGTTTCTACCTTCAAGTCTGTCAACTTCAAAGAGGCATATCTCAGTTCCTAATTCACCAAATCAAGTGATTCAAAGCTTGGTGGATCCATCTCAAAGCATACTACAATCATACAAAGTTTGAAGCAACTTGGTTCAGCCAATCTCGAGAAATCGCCGTCGAAGTGCTCACTGGTATTTGTCTGCATACTTCCTAAAAAGTCGGGGGTGTCCATAAATTTGCTAAAGTGATTTCTCCTAGTATAGTTTATCATTTTGAATGATTCCACTTGAAAATGGTAGCTTACTAAGCTAATAGAATACCTCTAGACGGAAGTTTGCCAATTGTAAGTGTACTGGTCATACTGAGTGAAAGACTGAGCAGGTATCAACACCAAAATAGAAAGTTTTCTAAGCTTTGTAATTCACAAACTCATCTGTTTTGACCTAGTCATTACTCAAACCTTTTCCAAAGTACATATAGCATTTCTTGGTATCATTTGGAAGCTAAGGGTGTCTACTAATCATATCTGGAGTCACTGAGGGCTGGTGCAAAGCAGGATTAGCAGCACCTACTTAATCTTTTGGAGGATCCATCCATCTTTCCCAACAGTGGTATCAGAGCAAACAAGGTAACATGGGAGATGGTTTTCCTTCATTCATTGATAAATTGGACAGGAACAATTATCAAGCTTGGTCTCTGAGGATGAAGACCTATCTACAAGGCAGAATTCTATTTGGATTCATCTCAGGAGATGAGGAATTGCCCTCATTCAAAGAAAGGGGTCTACCCACCAAGGAAGAACAAGAAAGGCTCAATACATGGTGTGCAAAAGATGCATTGGCAAGGTCTTATCTTCTTAACTCTATATCTGATTTCCTTTTACCTCACATCAGGAATTGTAAGACTTCCCAAGAAACTTGGGAAACCTTGTCATCATACTTTTCATCTAATACAAGGGCCAGGAAGAATCAATTGTGGATTGAATTCACAACCCTTAGGAAGCAACCAAAGCAATCAGTCTCAGAATTTGTGACCAAGATCAGGGATGTGGCAAACCAATTAGCAAGCATAGGAGAGGAGATTGAAGAGGAAAAAATAGTAAGGCAAGTAACCAATGGACTAAAGGCAGATGATAAGTGGGAAAGCTTCACCACTGCAATGGATCTCTACATGGATATGCATACCCCAGATCTCACAACTCTGATGGGCCAACTATTCACACATGAAGCAAAGTTCACAAAGGTTGGAGATACATCAAAAGGTAACACTCCTTCTGCCCTATATACCGATAAAAAGATTAAAGACAAAGGTAAAGGTAAAAAGCAAGAAGATGAAGGTTCTACCTCCCAAGCCAACTATGCAGGGAGAGGTAGATCTTCAAGAGGCAGGGGCAGAGGAGGTAAGCAAGGTAGGGGGAGACCCTACAATTCATCACCATGCAATATTTGTGGATTGTCTAACCACACCACAGATGAGTGCTACAAAAACTACAAAAATCAGAGAGGAAGAGGCTATCAAAGAGGTGGATACTCTCAAGGTAGAGGAAGGTTCAATCAACACCAAGGCTACAATGACTACAACAATAACTACAACAACAATTACAACAACAACTATAGTGGAAACTACCAAGGAGGATTCAGAAATAGGAAAGACTACAACAACTACACAGAGGAGCAAGATGACTCCCTATTGATCATGAATATGACTTCCAAGTCAGGTATCAATGATGATCATCTATTTTATATTGATTCAGGGTGTTCTGATCATGTAGCTGGCAATGTGGCACTACTCTCTGATCTTGAGGAACCTAAGGGCAAACATCAAGTACAGACAGGTGATGATACTAAGCATTCTGTATTAAAGATTGGAAATGTAAAAACTTGTGATGGTAACCAGAACCTATTGAGCAGGGTACTTTATGTACCAACCATTACCAAAAACTTAATGAGTGTTGGTCAGATTGTGGAGAAAGGTTTGCAGGTCAGGTTCTATCAACATGGAGCATATGTAGAGGACCCAAGACATGGATTCAAAAGGATAGCCAAGGGAGAAAAATCAGGTAGATTATTTACTTTTGAGCTAGAAGACACCAAGAACATTGCTTTATACAATTACAAGGATCAAACACTTTCAGAATTAGAAATATGGCACAAGATATTAGGTCACATAGGTGAAAGGACCTTAAAGCAAATGTGCAGGGACCAATGTGTGCTTGGGATACCTAATGTATCCAAGCAACACATGATTTACAAATGTGGTGCTTGTCAGTTTGGTAAGTCTCACAGATTGCCCTACTCAAGGAAAGGTTTTATGCATGAAGACTACCTAGACTTGGTACACACAGATGTTTGGGGACCTAGCAAGGATCCCTCCATTTCAGGATCAAGGTACTATGTGTCTTTCATTGACGATTATAGCAGATGGACTGTGTTATACTTTATGAAGCACAAGGATGAAGTGTTTAATTGTTTCAAAAGATATCTTGTACTAGTTGAAAATCAAACAGGAAGGAACTTGAAGAAGCTAAGGTCAGATGGAGGAGGTGAATACTTCTCCAATGATTTTGAGGACTTCTTGCAGGAAAGAGGCATCAAAAGGGAGATAACCACAAGGTACTCACCTGAACAAAATGGGGTAGCTGAAAGAAGGAATAAACTTATTGTTGAAACAACTAGGTCCATGCTTAATGAAAAGAAGTTGCCAAATTATCTTTGGGCAGAGAGTGTATCTACTGCCACCTATCTCATAAACAGGTTGCCATCAAAGTCACTTGATGGAATGACACCTTATGAAGCTTGGCATGGTAAGAGACCATCATTGGATCATTGCAAAATTTTTGGTTGTGTAGCATATGTGCATATTCCCTCACAGGTAAGGGGAAAGCTAGATCCTAAAGCAGAAAAATGTATTTTCATTTGTTATGACCTGAATAAAAAAGGGACCCAACCAATAAAGGGTTCAAGGTAAGTAGAGATGTCATCTTTGATGAGAATGACTCATGGTATGAGAATGAATGCAGGAAGGTTAGTCTACCCTATGATTTGGAAGAGGAGTTTCCAAAACTCTCAAGTGAGGAACCAATCCAGAAGGAAGACTCAAGTTCAAAAGATGATGACACAATCAATCTTGAAGAATTCAAGGCATGGAAGTCCACGGGCAAGATGAAGATGAAGAAGCTTGAGGATATACCAGAATCTTCAACTCAAGCAATAAGGAGATCTCAGAGAGAAAGTAAGAAGCCTATCAGATATGGGTATGATACATCTCTTGTCACTAAGCATTCAATTTATCTTGCAAAGGACCTGTTAAGTGAAGAACCAGGTTCCTATGAAGAAGCAATCACCAAACCAGAGTGGAAAGGAGCTATGGATGAAGAAATAGAAGCTCTCAAGGAGAGTGACACATGGGACTTGGTACCCAAGAAGGACTCTATGAAGGTGATAGGATCCAGATGGATCTACAAACTAAAAAGGAACTCTGATGGTACAATCAACAGGTACAAAGCTAGGTTGGTAGCCAAGGGTTTTGCACAAACCCAAGGCATTGATTATGAGGAGACATTTTCTCCTGTGGCTAAGATGCCAACAATCAGAGTATTGGTGAGTGTAGCTGCATCAAAAAATTGGAACATGTACCAATTAGATGTCAAGAATGCTTTCTTGAATGGATGGATATCTGAAGAAGTCTACATGTCACAACCACCTGGCTATGAAGATCCCAAGAAGGTAAATTATGTTTGTAAATTGAAGAAGGCTCTACATGGATTGAAGCAGGCACCTAGGGCATGGAACTATAGGCTGACAACATACCTCCAAGACCAAGGGTTTACTATGAGCAAGGCAGATACTTCATTGTTTATCAAAAGGAGCAATTCAGAGGTAATCTATCTCTGTGTTTATGTTGATGACATCATCATTACAGGTAATGATGTCCAAGGAATCAGAAGCATAAAAAACCAGATGATGAAAGAGTTCAAGATCAATGATCTTGGATTATTGAAGTATTTTCTAGGACTTGAATTGGTTTATACTAATTCAGGTATATATATCATTCAGAAGAAGTATGTGTAGGACATGTTAAAGAAGTTTGGCTTGCAGGATGCTAAGGTAGCAAGCACTCCAATGGAGGTCAACCTAAAGCTAAGTGCTCATGAAGGTGATGAAGTACAAGACATTACAGGATATCAAAGTATAGTAGGTAGTTTGAATTATGCAACCTTAACCAAAATTGATATAGCATATGGTGTGAGTGTGCTAAGTCAATTCATGCACAAACCAAGGGTACCTCACCTTGAGGCTGCAAAGAAGATCTTGAAGTATCTAAAGGGAATTCTGAACCATGGTTTGTACTTCCCTTATACATCAGATATTGACATTAAAGTGTATTCAGATGCAGATTGGGCAGGATGCAAGGATGATACGAGGAGCACATCAGGATACTTATCTTTTGCAGGTGATAAACCTATTTCTTGGTCAGCCAAGAAACAACCAACAGTGGCATTGTCATCCACTGAAGCAGAGTATAGAGGGCTAGCCAATGCCACTCAAGAAGCTATTTGGTTAAAGCTTTTGTATACAGAGTTAGGCCTATACACTAGGCCCCCAATTATCTTTGGAGACAACACAAGCTCTCTTCACCTTGCAGCTAATCCAATATATCATGCTAGGACAAAACACATAGAGGTTCATTACCACTATGTGAGAGAGAAGTTGCTAAGCAAGGACATTCAGTTGACTTATGGGTCTACTAACATGCAATGTGCAGATTTACTCACTAAAGCTTTGGATGGAAACAAATTATGCAGATTCAAATCCATGATTGGATTGCAGGATGTAATTGAAGATTGAAGATGAAGAATTAAGCCAAAGTGGTTGGCTTGAGGGGGAGCTGTTGGTGCAATTCAAGCCTTCACAATTTGGCTTGGATTACTTCATGAAGACATCACTTGAAGGAAGGATCATAGGAACTTATGCTTATAAGTTCTTACCATTTTACTCCGTGTAAAAGTCTAAAAGACTTGGCATTACTTATGTACACACCTACTTGATTAGAGTCATGAAAAAGTTGTTGATTGATTGAGAGAATATCTCATTACCTTTTAGGTGAAAGATTCTAGGAGTTTGAATTTGAATTCAAACTTGAAGTTCCAACTCAACTCTATAAAAGATGCAAGTCAAAAGTCGCAGGATATGTGAGATCCTCCGGGCTACATTCCTCCATCAATTGAGTGTGTGTGAGAGCTACACCATAGCCTACACCTCTGTACTTCATTAGGCAATGCTTAGCATGCCAATGAGTTTGTAAACCAATGTGAATTAATACATACATTTACATCTATCACTTCTGTGTTCTCTGAGTTTCTACCTTCAAGTCTGTCAACTTCAAAGAGGCATATCTCAGTGCCTAATTCACCAAATCAAGTGATTCAAAGCTTGGTGGATCCATCTCAAAGCATACTACAATTATAAAAAGTTTGAAGCAACTTGGTTCAGCCAATCTCGAGAAATCGCCGTCGAAGTGCTCACTGGTATTTGTCTGCATACTTCCTAAAAAGTCAAGGGTGTCCATAAATTTGCTAAAGTGATTTCTCCTAGTATAGTTTATCATTTTGAATGATTCCACTTGCAAAAGGTAGCTTACTAAGCTAATAGAATACCTCTAGAAGGAATTTTGCCAATTGTAAGTGTACTGGTCATACTGAGTGAAAGATTGAGCAGGTATCAACACCAAAATAGAAAGTTTTCTAAGCTTTGTAATTCACAAACTCATCTGTTTTGATCTAGTCATTACTCAAACCTTTTCCAAAGTACATATAGCATTTCTTGGTATCATTTGGAAGCTAAGGGTGTCTACTAATCATATATGGAGTCACTGAGGGCTGGTGCAAAGCAGGATTAGCAGCACCTACTTAATCTTCTGGAGGATCCATCCATCTTTCCCAACATTTTTTAGCCAACAAGACTACTAAAATGATCCTCTTTACAGGCTTATGATGGCCAACACTACATATGGATACCAAAACTTATATACGAAGTTGTGATGTATGCCAACAAACCAAGTACCCAATACGATGAGATGCCATGCCTTTGATGTTGAGATATCAAGCTCAACATGTGATGATCCAAGATGACACATATCATTTTTCATTTCTATGACATGTATAGTGGTCAAGTTAGTATATGTCAAGGACACTTCATTCAGATTTATTAGATTTATCTATTGAGAGAGATGGCACATTTGTTTTCTTGCCAGCTCACTCATTCACGGACATTAGGATTTGTAATAGAAGAAGAAGAAAAAGATCATTCTTTCTTGCCTCAATCTATGTGTGTGCTCCTCTTTGAGTGTGTGTGTGTGTGTGTGAGCTCTCTTCCATATCTCCTTCCTTGTGATATGGTATCACAGCCAGTGTGGCTGTAGAGAGCTCATGGAGAAGGTCGACGGTGAAGAGTACGTGAGAAGGCATGGAGAAAGCATGATTCACAAATGACTTCAGATTGCTACAAAAATTGGTGTGAAACTAGAAGGCCTCAAAATATTTTTTTGAGTTATGCCTTTAGGGTCACTCGTTTTTGTCAGATTAGAGTTTTGAAGCCATCTCGACCTTCGTTTCGAGTCCACAAGGTGGGACCCATAGAAAAACTAGGCCAGTTTGCAAAATTGTAACTTGCGTCCTGTTCGGCAACTCATATATTCTAGATCCAAAATTTCAAGCAATTCTATGTACTATTGACACACAAAAACTGTGTTTTTTTGAGATCAAACTGTCACATCGTAGTTCAACAACGTTCAAGCAAAGAAACTGCTTGTAGTGTTTTGTAGTGTTGTGAATTGCTGCAGAAATGGCAAATGCAGATGGAATGAGTCAACTTATGAGTGATAAGCTAGACAAGAACAACTTCCATGCTTGGAGATTCTGTATGACGAATTTCTTGATGGGAGAAGGCTACTGGAAGTACATCGAAGGAGAGAACGAAAATGCTCTGTAGTTACCAGAGAGCAATCGGATTGTAGACCAGTTAAGAGCATATGAGGAATGGAATCAAAGAGCACAAAATGCAATGTATTGGCTATCTGTTAGCATACAAGATAGCATGATTGGGCACATACAAGATGCCAAGACTCTGAAGGAGGTGTGGAATAGTTTGGTCACATTGTATGAGACCAATACAAAGGCACAAGAAATTGCAACTCAAGAATGAGCTACGTACATTGGAAAAGAAGTACATGTTAGTAAGTGACTACACTCTGAAAATCAAAAGCATATGTCAGTCACTTGCATCTATTGGCATGAACATAGATGATGATGATGATAAGGTGGAAGTGTGCCTTCGTGGTTTAGAAGCTGCATATAAGCAGTTCAGAACTTTTATACAGACTAGGGAAAATATTCCAAATTTTGTTGATATGGTATCCATTCTAATTATTGAAGAAAAGAATCTTGGTGAGGATTCAAATTCCCAAGGAAAACCTAGTTTTGAGCAGGTATTCTACTCTACAAGAGGAAGAGGTAGAGATAGATGCTTTAGAAGTGGAAGAGGATAAAATAACCAAGATCAAGGACATCAAAAAAATCATGCAGGAGGTAGAGGATAGTTTCGAGGGAGGGGGAGCCAAAGAGGTTGTAGAAATTTCCAAAGAAATGATTTAGGTAATGACAATAAAGGATGTTGGAATTGTGGTAAACCTGGAAACTTTGAACGTGATTGTAGGTTGAAGAATCAAAATAACAGAAGGCATCAAAACAACTATGCATCCACAAGTGTAGATGACTTTGAGAAACTGTTCATGGTTCAACATCATATGATGAATACGATGTCTTCTAATGTTTCAAAAGCAAATGGTAATGTCTGGTATGTTGATTCAGGTGCTTCGAATCACATGACCAGTCATGTAGAATGGTTTAGTAGTTTGCACAATTTTCCAGTTCCTAGGTATTTTGAAACATGTGATGAAACAACACGCCCTATCTAGCATAGAGGAAACATAGCATTGTCTATGGAGGATGGGAAGATAAAACATATTCTCTATGTGATGTCACATGGAAAGAAGCACCAAAATCTGGTAGCCATGTGTGAGAAAGAGAATCATCCGTAAGAGCCTTAGTGGACAAAGTAGTGTCAAGTGTCAACACATCAATATCATCATAGATAGCATTAATTTCTTCAACATGCCCATCAACATTCTATCCTTTAGCTTTAGAATTCTTTAATAAATTGCATGTAGAGAGTACAAACACAGAAGCAAAATGAAAAGAAGAATGTATTCACAAAAGAAAGAGTGTGTGAGAATCAAAATGAGTAGACCATGAAATGGATAAACTCATGCAGATTAGAAATGAGCTTGCCAAGAGCATGGAGTAGGCTCCTCAATCTTCTAACCAAGTACAAATGGGGGGAGAGGCCCTCCTTATATAGATTTGGGAGGGGCTCTCCAAAGTACATCTCTTGTGGGATAATTCCCCTGAAAGGAGAATGAATACAATGGTAGAAGCAAATGGCAATGTACCCAAATACAAAGGAAATACAATATAAAATGGAAATAATCTAGAAATGGAGTGCCTCCTAGATACAAAATGGAGATGCACTCATGTGGATACAAATGTAGATCCTATAGGAGCAATCATGTCGTCAACACCCCCTTTGCAGCTCCATTTTGGAGTGGTTGAATGATGTAGAGGTCCACCAAGCACTGGAGTAGAACTAGCGATAGAGCCTTCGTGAACATGTCTGCCAGGTTTTCCTAAGAGGTACATTGCCTTAATCAATCTCCTGAGACATGTGCCTCTCACAAATGAAGTGGTACTAGATCTCGATGTGCTTTGTCCGAGCGTGGAACACTAGATTCTTGGCGATGGCCAAGGCTAACTGGCTATCTGTGCGGATGCATATCAAAGTAACCTACAAAACACCAATGTCAGATAATAAAAATCAAAGCCAAATGGCCTCACATGTTACAAAGCTAGATGCTCGATAGTCGGCCTTGGTGGATGATAGAGCAACTGTAGGCTGCTTCTTACTTGCCCAAGAGATAGATCTTGAGCCAAGAAAGAATATGTATCCAAAAGTAGACTATCGAGAATCAGGATCACCAATCCAAACTGAATCTGGATATCTTGTGGTTCAATGCCCCCTTTGTACCAAATACCATGATGTCGGGTGAGGGCAAGGTATCGAAGTAGTCTCTGAGTAGCATCCCAACGGGTCTGACATGGCTAATGTGCAAACTAACTGAGTATACCAACTGCATATGCAATATCTACTTGAGTGTTGGCTAGGTAAAGTAGAGAGCCAACAAGCTATCTATAGGTATGTACATCTACAAGTGATGATGTATCCTCCAGTGTGAGCTTGATGTTGGGAGTGGGGTAGAAACTGAGCGACACTGTTCCATGTTATCTCTAGAAAGTAGATCAGAGAAGTACTTCTTCTGTGATAGGAATATGCCTTCTTTGGTTTTCCAAACTTCCATACCTAAGAAGTAGTGAAGTAGACCAAGATCTATCATAGAATACTTAAGGTAAAGCTGTGTGATGATGATTTGGATGCGTTCATCATCTGATCCTTTCAAGATCAAGTCATCTACATAGAGGATGATGATGGCTACTAAGGACTGGTTCTTATAAATGTATAAGTTAGCATTGGCACTACCTCTTTGAAATCCTTTATCTTCGAAGAACTTGCAAATCTTTTCATAACAGGCCCTGGGAGCTTGCTTGAGTCCATAAAGTGCTTTGTGAAGTTTGTATATTGGTATTCCTTTCATTGGATCTTGAATCCTTCAGGTTGTTCAACATATACTTCTTCTTGAAGATCTCCATTGAGGAATGCATTGTTGACATCCAGCTGGTAAATGGGCCACATAAAGTGAGCACTTAGTTCTAAGATGATTCTTATGGTTGTGAATCTTGTATTAGGAGCAAAGGTTTCTTCATAGTCAATGCCATGTTGTTGCTTGTATCCCTTAGCTACCAACCTTGCTTTGTACTTATCTAATGTTCCATCATTTGACCTTGTAGAGCCACTTGACTCCTATAACTTGATGATTTTTGGGTTTAGGAACAAGAGTCCAAGTCTTGTTCTTCTCTATTGCATCCATTTCCACTTGCATAGCTTCTTCCCACTCAAGTTGTCCTTGAGCTTCTTTGTAGTTAGAAGGTTCTGGGATTTGTTGAATTTGATGCATCAAGGCATAGTTGACATAATGAATTTGTTTTCATTATCTCTTGTCAATAAGTCTTTAAGATCTTCTTGGTTGACTTGAAGTACTTGCTTTTGAGTTGAGTTTGGAGAAGACTGAGTCCCCCTCTGTAGTGTAGATGGGTGGACGAAGATTTGTTGTTGGATCCTTGTTGTAGTATGTGGAAGCTTCATTGAATATTACATCCTTAGATATTGTGATAGAGTGGTTTTTAGGTTCATATAAGTGATACACTTTTGATTGCTCACTATACCCTATGAAGATGTGCTTCTTAGACTTGGATTGCAACTTATTGCGATCTTCTTTTGGCATGTGGAAAAATTCTTCACTGTAAAATACTCAAAAGTAATGCACTTTAGGCTTTCTTCCATAGTATGCTTCAAATGGTGTCTTGTTGTGAAATGCACTGGTGAAGCCTCGAGTAAGTATGTGAAGAGTAGTATGCACTCCTTCTGCCCAAAACTTGTAGGGTAAGTCTTTGTTATAAAGCATAGTTCTCACCATTTCCGTCACACTTCAGATCTTCCTCTCAGCTACTCCATTTTGGGATGGAGTGTGCAGTTGAGTAACTTGTCATTTGATCCCCTTTTGTTTTAAGAAGTTGTCAAAAACATGATTAATAAATTCACCACCTCCATTTGATCAAATGGTCGTAATGGACTTGGAAGCTTCATTCTCCACTAGGGTGATCCATTCATAAAACTTAGTAAAAGTGTTTGCCTTTGATTATAAGAAATACACCCAAATGTAGCATGAGTGGTCATCTACTAAAAGAAAAAAGTGGAGTGATCCATTGAGAGGCGAGGTGTTCATGGGTCCACAAAGCTCCATGTGGATAAGGGCTAAAGGGTTACTAGCTCTTGTCGATGCTTCTTTTGGAACGGGAGCCTTATGTTGCTTGCCTCGAGTGCAAGCCTGGCAGACATCAGTGAGTTGCCCAAGCTTGGGTAATCCTTTCACTATTTGTGATGAAGAAATTCTTGGTAAATAGGAGGTGTGGCCATATCTTTGGTGCCACAAACTAGATAGTGATTCCTTGGATAGAAAACAAGATAATTTATATAATCCCTTCTCTTCAATGCCTTGGGTGATTATGTCTTTCATATGAGGGTCAATGACTTTGACAAAGGTGTTATCAAACAACACCTGTTTGTTATGATCGGTAATTGCTTTTATTGACAACAAGTTCATGCATAAATTGGGAACAAATAACACATTTGAGAGTGATTTGCATTCCTCAGTGATATGTACTTTGCCTTTCCCTTCTATAGGTAGACTTTTGTTATTTCCAAGGTACACTTCACTTGTGTGCTCTTCAACTTCTCAAAAAAAATCTTTATCTTTACACGTGTGCGAGGTCGCTCCACTATCAAAGATCCATTCGTGAGGGGAGCTAGATATAACTAGAGAATTTTCCTTGATACAAATAAAGAGTTCTTCGTTAGAGCATTCTAACCTGTGTTGCAAAGGTTTGGATGAATGCTTGGAACTAGAAGCCTTTGAGGTCTGTTTCTTCTTATAGCAGAATTTCTCTAAATGACCTGTTTTTCCATAGAAGTTACACTATTGTAGGTAGATCAATCTAGGTAGAACATGTCTATTATGCATGTTGCAGATCAAGCTTTCTTGGCTAATCAAAAGGGCAAAGGTAAATGGAGCTCTTCTATTAGTAAGTAGAAATCTGTAAATGCTGCACATTCCAAGAAGGAAGACAAAGATGAGAATACATTAGAAAAGCAGAAATTGTTTTGCAAATACTATAAAGCAAATGATCATGTCATCAAGAGCTGTCCAAAACTGGCTGCTAAAGAGGCAAAGAGGAAAGAGGATAGAATGTTTGTTGCAGAGGCCTCTACACCAAAAACAGAGTCTCCTAATCTTGTGTAGGAAGAAGAATGGGTGTTTACTATTGTTTGTAGTTTTGACCCATCTTCTCATGAGCAGTGCATGTCTGCAGTAGACTCAGATGTTTGGTACTTTGATATGGGGCGACCAAACATATTACCTCGCAATGTAGTTTCTTCTCTTCACTCGAGCCTGCCCCTACAAGGAATACAGTTACATGCGCCAAAAACTCCTCCTATCCTGTTATGGGAGTTGGTAAGATCATTTTGACTATTGCTGATGGTAGTTCTTTCACTTTTTCAGATGCTTTGTTTGTGCCAGGGATCAAGAAGAATCTGTTATCAATTTCTGCATTAGCCAAGATTGGCTTGGTTGTGAAATTTGTTGATGATAGATGTACAACTCATGATCTATCAAATGGCGATGTCATTATTGCTTCTGGCATTTTATGTCAGATGTATAAGCTCATAGACTATGAAAGATTTGTAAATGATTTGGCATGTGCAGTACATGATTCTCAGGCTATGTCAGATGCAAAGCTTTGGCATGCATAGTCATTTGAATTTTGCTAGTTTGCTACACCTATAGAAATCTAAAATAGTGTTTTCTTTGCCCAAACTTGAGGCACCCGGTAAACATGTATGTAAAGGCTATATTCTAGGTAAAATGTAGCATTCTTCATTTCCAAAAGATTGTTCAATTTGGGCTACTTAGAAATTGAAGCTTGTACATAGTGATGTCTGTGGTCCTATGTGTTAAAAATAAAGAAGTAAGGTCGTATATATTTTGCAAAAAGGATTTTCTTCAAATGGAAGGAAAATACAAAAATGAAAAAGGGAAGCATTTACTTCAGCAAGTAGTGTAGATCAAAAGAGAATCAAATCCAAAAAAGCTGAATTGGAAGAGGAGTGGCTACTCAAAGTAGTGGAAGAGTTATGGAGAAGAGCTCTCAAACTCATCATGAGAGTTTTTGATCACTTGGCTATAAAAGAGGCAAGGGAGAACACTCAAGAATAGAGGAAGAAGGCATGAAAGTCCCCTTAGCTTTGGGCTTACTTCCTTTTGTGGATAGATTCTACATAGCTTAGCACTTCCTTATACATGAGTGCCAACTCCTTGTTCACCGCATCACTCCCAGGGGAGATTTGTTGATATATTTAGGTAGTGATGTGTGTGAACACTCCAGGACCATCGGGGCACTTTTTTCCCTCTTTAAGAGGTTTTTCCCCCCGGCTTGTATGTACGCTTATTGCCCTAACAAGCTACTTATCTTTGTACATTCTAGTGGTAATACCTTCAGTGCTCCAAGCTTCTTCTTCTTGCTTGTGCTGTTCACGTATTTTTGCAGACGTCTAACTCCAACATTCATCTGCAAATTACAATACTCTTTTTGTAGTGAGTACAGGACTAGGAGTAGGTCTTTCTAGCTTTTCAAGAAAAACAGATGCGCACAAAGTAACAGAGTGCAAACTAAATATCTGGTTGCTATTGGGATCTTGTGTTTGGACCACTCACAACTCAACTTGGTATATAGTTGTAGAAACAGGCATTGTCAAATGTCGACCTGCAATACTCACTTGGACGAGTGCACGACATAGGTAGTGGAGAATGATGCACATAATAACAAATGCCATGCAAATTACAACATGAAAATAATCATATGTTTGATAATGGAAAATATCCACTGAAATAAAGCTTAGTGTTTATGAATACAACAAAGTTGAGATGCAACAAAACATGGAAATTCCATAGTGTTTATAAACACTTAAAGAAATTTGAGATGCATAACAACTTTCTCAACAAAGTGCCATGTTGTATGATAATATAGTAGGGAGTCTCCACACAAGTATGAACACAGTGAAAGAACCACTTAATAATACCACAAGAGGTTGGGAGGGAGGAAAAAATGGCAAGGAAGGGTGAAAACTAGATGAATGAAGGGTGGGAGGGTGGTGGGAAAATGGGAAAAGTATAACCCAAAAGAGTATGAAATGATGGCAAAGAGAAGCTTCTCTCAATGAGAAGAGAGCCACACCACCAAGACTCAAGTGCCGCCAGCACCAAAATCATTCCAAACAAACCACCAAGACCTCCACCTAGTGTTTTGATACCATGTAGAGAGTACACATGCGGAAGCAAAACAAAAAGAAGAATGTACTCACAAAAGAAAGTGTGTGAGACTCAAAATGAGTAGACCATGAAATGGGTAAATTCATGGAGAGGCCCTCCTTATATAGATTTGGGAGGTCCTCTCCAAAGTACATCTCATGTGGGATAATTCCCCTCAAAGGATAATAAATACAATGGTAGAGGCAAATGGCTAGGTACCCAAATACAAAGGAAATACAATATAAAATGGAAATAAACTAGAAATGGAGTGCCTCCTAGATACAAAATGGAGATGCACTCATGCAGATACAAATGTAGATGTTGTAGGAGCAATCATGTCATCAACATTGCAATCTTTCTTCATGTGTCCTTTCTCATGACAATAATGGCATTCGATATCACTCTTCCTTGATTTACTTGCACTCTTATTATGTTGACCATTCTTTTCCTTGTTCTTGCTCCTACCACGTTACTCATTCTTTCCTTCGTAAGAATCACAAACATTATATGCATCTCCACTCTCAGTGCCAACCATATATTTTCTATGAATCTCCTCACTTAAGTGTGCTCCAAATATGTCATCATAGACTAGTTTACCACCAGGTGCATTATTGCTAATAGTTGTGCAAAATGTATCCCATGATGATGGCAAGGAGCATAAAAGTAAGACATTCGTTTCATTATCCATCTCAATTTTCTGAGCTTGTAACACATTCACATTAAGTACACTTTATTTGATGCCGTTTCTTTTACATATGTATTGCATAACTTCTTCCAAAGCTCCTCTGCGCTTTCACACTATGATATTGTAAAGTAAACATTATCTTCGAGATGCAATGGAAGGGTAGACCTAACCATTTCATCTGAATCATCTCAAGCATCTTCATCCATTGTTGATATATTTAGGTAGTGATATGTGTGAACACACTAGGACCACTAGGGCACTTTTTCCCTCTTTATGAGGTTTTTTCCACTTAGCTTGTATATATGCCTATTGCCCTAATAAGTTACTTATCTTTGTACATTCTAGTGGTAATACATTGAGAATTGAGTGTTGTGATCCAAGCTTCTTCTTCTTCCTTGTGTTGTTCATGTGCTTCCATAGACCTCAAACCCCAACAATTGATATCAGAGCATGTCGTTGCTGTTGGAATCAATCTCTTATTGGTCAAACAATGATCTATTGGTTCAATCAATAGTTCATTCTACTCCCTCCTACAAGCATCAACGGGTAGTCACAGAATAAGTAGCACGTTCCAATCATACTTCTACATCTAATTGCGTGGGGTGGTGTGGCTATGTCAGTTGCCTTCTAAAAAGCTGATCTGGGTTCGAATCCCACTCCCGGCAACGATAGAGAAAACAAAAATGCATATTTTATAGATCCATGCTTTTCATGTTAAGCAACGAACGCGCAACAAAGTGTTTTCCCGATTAAAATCTTCGAACAGCGATCGTGTGCTTTAGGAGAGCGATCGTGTAACTTTTTTATTAGTGGAGCTTTATTATGAGCTTTTCAAAGTTGTACAAACTACTATATAAGAAGCACCTTGGGCTCATTGTATTCATCCTTCACCTAGTATTCAACACAAGCTTGGAGCTTGTAGCTTGGACCTCAATAGAGGTGGAGTTTCTTTTAGCACATGGGGCAGCCATGGTGCTAACTTGAAGCATATTAAGGAGCATCTATGGAGTTCTTCTTAATGATTCTTCTTGGAGAAGATGAAGGGTGTGCTCACACTCTAGTGTGAAGAGATGGATAGGTATGTGCTTGAAGATGAAGAGGTGTTGCAAAATCCTTGATCTACACCAGCCAAATCTCCAAAAGTATATGGTGGGCCCTTTTAGCTTGCCAATGGATGTATTAGACACCCTATTTACCTTGGAAGATCACTCTCAAAAAGATAGATCAAAACCGATAAGTTGGAGTTAGCTCAGAGGTGAAAACTTGCTATTCTTGGTTCATACACCTATCTAGTGTTTTACATAATTCTCTGAGCACAGCAACAATTAGCTTAATTCCTCTTGGGGAAGTCTAGGTAACTTAAAGAGATAACTTTCAAGAGTAATCTCATAAAAAATAATGAACCACACACTGAGAATGAGTTTTAACAACTGATGACATCATCCTGATTTTCACGGGCTGCTACAATTTGAGAACAGTGAGCAGAAAAATCAACATAACTCAAAATTTAGGAATAAAATGATTATGAAAATTTTTATGGTTATACTAGACAGTAAGCTGAATCCAAGAAGCTTTAAGTTACTGAATTTAGATAAGTAACCACTGAGAAACACCTCTGACAAGATGAGTGAAAAGTCGGGTACCTGACAGAGAAGTGAAAATGCACAGACACTATTGAATTCAACTGAACATAACTGAAGATTGCAACATCCAAATGACATGAAAATTTGTGAGCATATAGTAGACTTATAGAGCTAACTTTACCAAGTTAAATCACTGAAAATGATGCACCAAGCTCAGAGAAAACATCTCTGCAAGCTGACTGAGAAAAACTGAGAGTAATGGCAGTGAGTAGTACACTTCACAAGAACATGGAAAGATGAACTCAAATAATCATGAAAATGAAAGTATATTGCTTGTACAATACAGTGACTTACTGATACATATGTGTGCCTTGTAATCACACCTTGATATGACATAAAGCTCAGCTCTTGGAGGTCTTCACATAGGTCTCTCTAACCACGACTAAAACTGCCATCTATTTATAGTTGAGTTTGGGAGGCTAACTTCCCTCAATCACTCTCCAATCAATCAATGATTGATTTGATTCTCTACCTACCACAAATCACCAATTCGTGGCTCCTCTTTCCATTCTTGATCAAGTGGACTCAACCATTAAGATTCTTTCACTTTTACATTAAGTAAACTCTTCAAAAGTTACAAGAGGTAGTTCACAAGTGAACTTTACATAGTCTTCATTTTAAGGCTTTTTCTATGACTTTGTGGGACTCAAGCTAATACTTAGGCTTGTCATAGACTTGCTCCAACAGCTCCCCCTCAAGCCAAGTATGGTTGAGGTCTTCAATCTTCCAAGATTACCTGCAAACCAATCATAGCCTTGAATTTGCAAAGCTTTGTACCATCCAATGCTTTGGTTAGAATATCTGCACATTGTTGATCAGTGGACACATATGATATTTGAATCTCTTTGCTTAGAACCTTTTCTCGTACATAGTGATAATGAACTTCAATATGTTTAGTCCTTGCATGAAAAATAGGATTAGCAGCTAAGTGAATAGAACTCCTATTGTCACCAAAAATAGCTGGAGTTCCAAACTCCAATCCAAGATCTTTGAATAATGTCTTCATCCACATAGCTTCTTGTGTAGCTATGGAAAGACCTCTATATTAAGCTTCAGTAGAAGAGAGAGCAACTATGGGTTGCTTCTTGGATGACCATGAAATAAGCTTTGAACCTATAAAAGTAAGATAACCTGAAGTGCTCCTTCTATCTTCCTTGGAGCCATCCCAATCTGCATCAGAAAATAGCTTCAAACCTAAATCAGATACATAAGGATAATAAAGTCCTTCATTTATGGTTCCTTTGAGATACTTGAGAATCCTTTTGGCAGGATCCATATGTGGTTTCCTTGGTGTGTGCATAAATTGACTTAGCACACTCACACTGTAACATATATCTACTCTTGTCAATGTGGCATAGTTGAGACTACCCACTAGACTTTGATATGATGTGATGTCTTCTATGAGTTCACCTTCATGTGAGCTCAATTTGTGATTGACCTCCATTGGAGTACCTACAATATTACAACCTTGCATATTGAATTTTGCCAACATGTCCTTAATGTACTTCCTTTGAGTGAGAAACAAACCATGATCTTTGTAGACAACTTCCAAACCTAGGAAGTAGGTAAGTGAACCCAAATCACTTATCTTGAACTCTTCTCTCATCTGATCTTTGATCTTCTTCATACCATCTACATCATTTCCTGTCAATATAATATCATCTACATATACACATAGGTAGATGACCTCGGAATTACTCTTTTTAATGAAGAGTGAAGGATCTGCCTTGCTTAGTTGAAAGCCTTTGTCCTGCAAGAATGAAACAAGCCTGAAATTCCAAGCTCTTGGAGCTTGCTTGAGACCATACAATGCTTTGTTAAGTTTACACACATAATCAGGATAAACTTGGTTCTCAAAACCAGGTGGTTTTGCCATATATACCTCTTCTGTTATCCAACCATTAAAGAATGCATTCTTTACATCTAGTTGAAGTATCTTCCAATTCTTGGAAGAGGCAATACTAAGCAAAACCCTAATAGTAGGCATCTTTGCCACAAGAGAGAAGGTCTCCTCATAATCAATTCCTTGAGTTTGTGCAAAGCCTTTTGCTACAAGCCTTGCCTTATACCTGTTAATGGAACCATCAGAATTCTTCTTGAGTTTATAGACCCATCTTGAGCCTATTACCTTCATGGATGAAGTCTTGGGCTCAAAATCCCAAGTGTTGTTTTCCTCCAATGTTTCAATCTCTTCCTTCATTGCATGCTTCCTGTGCTATGTAGATAGAATGTTTAGTTACTAATGAGGTGTCAAACCCATAACTTCAATCTCTTCCTTCAATCTCTTCCTGTGCATGCTTCCTGTGCTATGTCCTGTGCTATGTAGATAGAATGTTTAGTTACTAATGAGGTGTCAAACCCATAACTTTCTGGTTTTTTCTTTTCCCTCATAGATCTTCTTAGGCCATGATGTGATGATTCTGCCTCATGTCCAAGTTCCTGCAATTTTGCTTTACCTTTAGACTTCCATGCTTTGATCTTTTCCATCTGATATTCTTCATCATCCTCTGAGGTGTCTTGTTCTTCAATCTTCGGTTGTTCTCTACCAAGCTTTGGAAAATCTTCTTCAAGATTATATGGTAAATTGACCTTCCTGCATGAATCTTCATACCACGAATTGTTCTCATCAAAAACTACATCCCAAGAATCCTTTGTTGGTAGGGTTGTATAACCTGTAGCCCTTTTGATTGTTGTCATATACAATAAATACACACCTTTCTGCCTTTGGATCCATCTTGCCTCTAACCTATGAAGGAACATGAGCAAAAACAATACATCAAAAAATTTTACAATGATCTAAACTTGGTCTTCTTCCATTCCAAGCCTCATATGGAGTCATCCCATCAAGGGATTTTGAAGGCAACCTGTTAATCAAGTAAGTGGTTGTAGATATAGCCTCAGCCCATAAGTAATTAGGTAAATGCTTTTCATTTAACATAGACCTTGCAACTTCAACAATTGTCCTATTCCTCCTTTCTGCCACTGCATTTTGCTCAGGAGTGTACCTTGTAGTTACCTCTCTTTTGATTCTTCTTTCTTGAAGAAAAGAATCAAACTCATGGGAGAAGTATTCTCCCCCTCCATCTGACCTTAGCCTTTTTAGTGATTTACCTGTTTGATTCTCCACAAGAGCCAAATATCTTTTGAAACATGAAAAAACTTCATCTTTGTGTTTCATAAAGAATAGGATAGTCCATCTGCTACAATCATCAATAAAGGAAACATAATACCTTGATCCAGATATTGAAGCTTCCTTGCTAGGTCCACATACATCTGTATGAACCAACTCCAAGAGATCTCCATGCATATAACCTTTCTTCATGAATGGTAACCTGTGAGACTTTCCAAATTGACATGCACTACACTTATAAATCATATGTTGTTTTGACAAATTAGGAAGTCCAAGTACACTTTGGTCCCTGCAAATTTGCTTTAATGACCTTTCACCAATATGTGCTAACCTTTTGTGCCATACTTCCAATTCGGTGAGTGTCTGACTACCATAATTAAAGAGAGCAATGTTTCTAGTGTCCTGTAATTCAAATGTGAACAATCTACCTGTCTTTTCACCTTTTGCAATTTTTCTGAATCCTTGACTTGGATCTTCAACAAATGCTCCTGCTTTTGTGAACCTGACTTGCAACCCTTTCTCTACTATCTGCCCAACACTTATCAAATTCTTTGTAATGGTAGGGACATAGAGTACCTTACTGAGTAGGTTGATGTTTCCATCAGGTGCTTTGACATTGCCTATTTTCACCACAGGATGTTTTGTATCATCTCCTGTTTGTACCTCATGCTTATTCCTTGGATCTTCTAAATCTGATAGGAGTGCCACATTTCCTGCCACATGATTTGAACAACCTGAATCTATGTAGAAAACATGCTCACCAGATTTACCTTGTGGCATAGCCATGTTCATGATCAATAATGAATCCTCTTTGTTTGAGTTTTCTGTGTAGTTATTGTAGTCTCTCCTTTCTTTGTAGCCTCCTTGATAGTTTGAATGATTGTAGTTGTTGTAGTTGCCATGATAATTGTTGAACCTTCCTCTTGAGTAGCCATAACTTCCTCTATTGTATCCTCTGCCTCTTTGATTCCTGGAATTCCTAAAGCAATTTTCAGTTGTATGATTACTTAATCCACAAATAGAACATGAGTTGGAGTCTTGGGATCTCCCCCTGCCTTGTCTACCTCCTCTTCCTCTAGCTCTGCCATGTCTTCCTCTACCTACATAGTTAGCTTGATATGTACTTGCTTCATCATCCACTTTCTTTGCCTTTCCTTTGTTATCTTTAGACTTGCTTTTATCCGTGTATAAAGCTGAAGATTGATTACCTTTAGAGCTTTCTCCATTTTTGATAAGCTTTGCCTCTTGAGTAAGTAGTTGTCCAATGACTGTGTTGAAATCAGGTACATGCATGTCCATGTACAAATCCATAGCTGTGGTGAATGCTTCCCACTTGTCATCTGCCTTCAAGCCATTGATGACCTGCCTTACAATTTGCTCTTCATCTATTACCTCTCTAATGCTTCCCAACTGATCCGCTATGTCCTTGAGCTTTGTGACAAAATCAGTCACATTTTGTTTGGGAGCCTTCTTGAGAGTTGTGAAATCCAACCATAGTTGATGCTTCCTAGCTTTAGTACTTGAAGAAAAGAAAGCTTCAAGTGCATCCCACACTTCCTGAGATGTCTTACAACTTCTAATGTGAGGCAAAAAAAATCTGAGATAGAGTTGAGGAGATAAGACCTTGCAAGTGCATCCTTGGAGCACCACGTGCTCAATCTTTCTTGCTCTTCTTGTGTTGGTTGACTTTTGTTCCTAAAACTTGGCATAACTTCATCTCCAGCCACATAACCATATAAACTTCTACCTTGGAGATAAGCTTCCATTCTTAATGACCAAGCTGAGTAGTTACCTCTGTCCAATTTGTCAATTGATGAAGGAAATCCATCTGCCATGTTGTCCAACCTTGCTCTGATACCACTGTGAAGAGATGGATAAGTATGTGCTTGAAGATGAAGAGGTGTTGCAAAATCCTTGATCTACACCAGCCAAATGAACTCCAGAAGTATATGGTGGGCCCTTTTAGCTTGCCAATGGATGTATTAGACACCCTATGTACCTTGGAAGATCACTCTCAAAAAGATAGATCAAAAGCGATAAGTTGGAGTTAGCTCAGAGGTGAAAACTTGCTATTCTTGGTTCATACACCTGTCCAGTGTTTTACATAATTCTCTGAGCACAGCAGCAATTAGCTTAATTCCTCTTGGGGAAGTCTAGGTAACTTAAAAAGCTAACTTTAAAGAGTAATCTCATAAAAAATAATGAACCACACACTGAGAATGAGTTTTAACAACTGATGACATCATCCCGATTTTCACGGGCTGCTATAGTTTGAGACGAGTGAGCAAAAAATCCACATAACTCACAATTTAGGACTCCAATGATTATGAAACTTTTTATGGTTATACTAAACAGTAAGCTGAATCCAAAAAACTTTAAATTACTGAATTTGGATCAGTAACCAATGAGAAACACCTCTGACAAGATGAGTGAAAAAGTCGGGTACCTGACAGAGAAGTGAAAATGCACAAACACTGTTGACTTCAACTGAGCATAACTGAAGATTGAAACCTCCAAATGACATGAAACTTTGTGAGCATATAGTATATTTATAGAGCTAGCTTTACCAAGTTAAATCACTGAAAAGGATGCACCAAGCTAAGAGAAAACATCTCTGCAAGCTGACTGAGAAAAACTGAGAGTAATGGCAGTGAGTAGTACACTTCACAAGAACATGGAAAGATGAACTCAAATAATCATGAAAATGAAAGTATATTGCTTGTACAATACAATGACTTACTGATACATATGTGTGCCTTGTAATCACACCTTGATATGGCATAAATCTCAACTCTTGGAGGTCTTCACATAGGTTTCTCTAACCACGACTAAAATTTCCATCTATTTATAGTTGAGTTTGGGAGGCTAACTTCCCTCAATCACTCTCCAATCAATCAATGATTGATTTGATTCTCTACCTAGCACAAATCACGAATTCGTGGCTCCTCTTTCCATTCTTGATCAAGTGGACTCAACCACTTAAGATTCTTTCACTGTTACATTAAGTAAACTCTTCAAAAGTTACAAGAGGTAGTTCACAAGTGAACTTTACATAGTCTTCATTTTAAGGCTTTTTCTATGACTTTGTGGGACTCAAGCCAATACTTAGGCTTGTCATAGACTTGCTCCAACATCTAGCTCATGGAGAGGAGGTTATCTCTTGTTCATGGCAAGAAGACTTGGTCATTAGCAGCTTGATGGTGAGGATCGGCCATCTACATGGTGTATTGAAGATTGTCTTCTACAGGAAGATATTAGGTTGAAGATTGTCTTCTACAAGAAGATGTTGGGCTACTTCAAAGACATTGGATGGTGCCATCTACATGGTGTATTTGAAGATTATCTTCTACAAGAAGATATCATGTTGAAGATTGTCTTCTACAAGAAGATATCGGGCTACTTCAAAGACATTGGATGGTGGTTAACATAAGATTTACATCTTATGTTAAGTATTCAGGTACATATTCTTTTTATGCACACAAGTACTACTTGAAGTTTATGAAGGCCGTGGTGTTCATATAAGGAGGAGTCCTATTCGGCATAGGTACAAGAGAAACCGTACGTATATGCTTTATGCATATTTGATGAGGTGTTTAAGAAGGTGTGTTCACATGAGTTTGAGGATTTCCTGGAGCAAACTTGTTAGCATTCTATGCTACTTTATATGTATGTGATCTTTTCACACACGTATCTAACTTAGGGTCTTCCATAGCCTAAGTTCAGATGAGGGTTTGTTGACTATCAGTTTCACACTGATCCTTCCTCTTTCAGTCACTCATATTCACTCTTCTATAACCTATAATGTCACACATCTCATATATATTCAGATTACTGCCCACACATCTGAATATGTTTGTTACATTATACATTCACTCATTCATCTATTTCTCATCACATAGAGTGGTTGAGAGTTTTGCTCCCACATTGTACATTGAACATTGGTATATATGATACTATGAGTAAGTGATGGCTTACGTAACACCTTACACATGTTGTCTATTATTTCTCTATCTTTGTCTCATCATCTGTATGATTAAGTTGTGGTATGTTCATGTTTTGTCAATATTGAAGAATGCTGGAATTAATGTTGTATAAACTGGACCTATGGAACCAAGGACCTGTGACATGAGCCTAAGGGCCTACCTCACTTCCAACATTTGGTATCAGAGCACTAAGGTTTTGGTTTCAGAACTTTAGATATTTGGCATCAATGTATTAAGTCTCATTCATATTCCCAGGTTTTCCAGAATTCCAGATTTACAACATATGATTTCAAAGCATCTTCTAGCATTTGACACATACACACTTAATCGAGATGAGTAGAGATTTGAGAATTAGACACTTCAGTTACATGTGTATTCATCAGTGTGGAGTATGAAGTTGATGATCTGTTAGCAGCCGAATATTTTTGGAAGAGTATGCAAATACTTTACAAAAGTATTGTTTGAAGACCCAGACTTGGTGAAGAGAAGACTACTTCAAATTCAAGGAAGAACAATGGTTTAGAGAAGATGAAGGAATCAGATCAACATCAAATCACAAGAATCACTTTCTACTACCAGATTATCATTTGCAGGTCATATCTTAGAAGAGCAATTATGAAGAGATTTGAAGAAATTCAAGGAATGCTTTTATACGCTTTCATCATTTGAAAGTTAAAGGCTACATCAAAACATGTATCTAGAGGTTTTTCTAGAGAGTTTTCAGAAATCTCTTTCATGGCAAGAAAGTTCATCTAAGAAGACAAATGTGAAGATGGGATGAGTTTTATGTTCAATCAATTTTCTGTTGTAAGTTGGTTGGATATCCAGGTACAAATGTGATCTAGAAAGGTATCTCTAGAAGGGTAATTCATCATTCAGACAAAAGATTGGTGAATTTAGTCGTTTCAGACATTTGAAACAACATTTTGATTAAGAGATATGAGGAGATGATAAAACATGATTCTATATTCACTTCCATTTGTATACCATCTCTTACTCTTAGGACTAGAGGAAGAGAAAAAGTTCATTCAAAGAAGTCAAGAGTGTTTGCTACTTCAAGATGAAGAGAACAAAAGGTATGGAAGAGAAGTTTGAAGATGTTGACATCATCAGGTGGAAGAAAGATGTAGAAGAAGAAAGTCCATCATTTCCAAAAGAAAAGTAAGGCTTCCTTTTCTCATATAATTTTACATATACTTTTCCTATTTTATCCTCTACATCCAAAGAAAAGTCTACGAGAACATCTTGTTTAAAGAAGAAGCAGTTTCTTGTTTTGCATTACACTTGGTCATGATTTAGTAGATTTGACAAAGAATTGCATTGAGAGAAAGAAAAGCAGCAGATTTTAAAGACAACTTGTATGTTGTGACTCATATGTATGAGTTATATATAAATTGAAGTTTTTAAGCAGGCAACTTATATGTTCCCTCAAAGAACTCTTGGAATGCCAATACAGAGCTACTTGGTATATGACAAGTTGCAGAGAAGTATATTTCTTCTTTATCTAACTCTTGAGGTAAAAGAGTTCTTTATAGCAGACGTTGAAGACTTGGGTTGAGGTTTTATGTTTGGAGAAGGTTACCTCATACTCAGTATTTTCAGAAACTTCAGAAAATTCAGTCTTGTTGATGTACCAGTCAGTTGAAGAATCTACTTTCAGTAATTGTCTTGAATTTTGGATACATGTTTGTATTCAAAAATGTGTTCCATCAGATCGTATCACTTGATTAAGAAGTGGAGTTAGCCAAAAGAAAATCAAGCAGGTACTGTCACATTTCACCCGGGTAAAATATGAAAGTTATGAAGTATCAACTTGCAGCTTTTGGAGTTCTCAATGTGAGAAGTTTGTCCACTTATGCTTCAAGTAGGAATTGCAGATTCCTTGAAGGATTTGTATGAAGAAAAGTTTTACAACTTTTTGAGAAGCATGGACACTTGGAGACATTCAGGTAATAAATCAAACATTCAGTCATGAAGGTTTGATAAGAGCAGATTCAACACAGGAAGAATCATTGATCTTGTATGATATTATATGATCTTGAGTATTTATGAGTCAGTTGTCTATCCTTTGTTTATGAAGATTCTTAACATTGGAAGAAGTAAGTCAAAGATTCAGATTCTATCAGATTTTTGTTGCAGAGAGATAGAAATACTTGTTATGTTGTAGAAGGTTATGAATCCTATGATGCTTTCAGCAAGGTTTTGTTATGTTAGGATCAGCTAACCTTATTCTACAATATGGAAAGCTGATGACTTATAGTGAAAGCTATTAGCAACTGTAGTGCTAATAAAAAGGGTTCAGAGATTTTGTTTTAGATACATGTATTGATCACTGAACATCAGATTTATTGAAAGAAGGAAGACATTCCAAATTTCATAAAGTGTGATATACTTTGAAGAATACTGTATACTAGTGTTAAGTCATCCAAGGGGGTGATGAAACATGAAGACTTATTTTCAGCCATATGTAAAAGAATGCAGAGTCATACCTACAGGTATTCCTATTTCAGGCATTCCTATATTTCCTTTGTCAGGTTCTCTTTATGTTCTAGCTTTGAAAGAAGAAGGAAGAAGAAGAATGTTTGGAGAAAGTTCCTGTTAGGATGTTCCTGTTCAGGAGAAGGTTCCAGAGTTCTATTTGAAGAGAAGCTTGATATTTCAGAAAGGTATATTTCAGAAGTGCGCACATATATGTTTATACCAAGTTCTGAAGGGAAGAAGTATGAAGGATTTAAAGGATGAAGACATGATGAGATCATAGATTCTTTGACTCATATTTCAGTTGATTTCAATTGAGTTGAGTTGATTTGAATTAAGTACAGTCAAAGATGAACCAGCAGTGTTCATAATACACTAAGTTGTGAGTTGTCAGTCACAGGTTCTAGGATTTAGTTTTTGATTAGTGTATTTACATGATGCAGCAGAAGTACGTTGAGAAACCTTATTGGAAGGTAAATGCAAATATATGGATCCTGTGTATGTTTTCAGGTTTTTTGAAGAAAGGAGATAGCAAGTTCGGAGACAGTTCATGCTATATTTGTTGTCAAGCAGTGATTGCTTGATAAAATCACTATTGGATATCTAGTTTGCATATTTTCTCAAGTATTATGGTTCATATTCAGCAAGTTCAAGTTTCTTGAAGAAAAGTCAAATTCAATTTTGAAGAAGACTTTTGAAGAACAAGTTCTGAAGTACGGGAATACAAGCTTGATGCTTGTGGTAGTTTGCAGCTTATGACAGGTTGCAGAACCAGTCCAGGTTGAACCAATATGACATTGCAGGGGGGATTGTTGCAATCAATCTCTTATTCGTCAAACAATGATCTATTGGTTCAATCAATAGTTCATTCTACTCCCTCCTACAAGCATCAACGGGTAGTCACAGAATAAGTAGCATGTTCCAATTGTTGGAATTTATTGATCTCCAAAGTACAGCTAGAAGTAGGTGAAACCCAACAGGACCTAGTTGACTTTTTCACAAACTTGTATGCACAAACCAATTTTCTTGCAGAGCAAATTACTCTTTACTCACTTAGAATTTTCCAAAACTGTTTCACACACATAAACTAGACTCTAAGAGCTTTCCAACAAGATATAGAACACCTCAAATGGATAAATACACAATGAGCTATGACCTCTGCAACATGCAGCTTTAATGGAGACCTTGAAACAGAGATGAACTTGAGGACACACATCACTTGCAGAGACTACTGCTCTTAACTCAAAACTCCAATAAATTTGAAACTTTCCTGAATACAAGTAGACCTAGAGAGCTTTCTAACAAGCCAAAGAAAACATGATTTGGATACATACAAAAGGAGATATGACCTCTGCAAGTTTGAGGTTTAATGGAGACCTTCAGTAGGGGGTAAAACCAGAGAACACACCTTACTTGCATAGAGTACTGCTCTCAGCTCAAAACTCCAATGATTATGAAAAATTACAGAAAGAAAGTAGACAATAAGAGCTATCAAATGAGATATCAAACATGTAATTTGGATATATAATGAGGGAGATACAAGCTCTGAAATCTCTGCATACAAAACTACAGCAGTGTAGAAATACACATATGACTCTCTTGGACATCCCACAAGATCACGACTTTTCTCCTCTTTTTATAGCATGGGAAACTAATCTAAAACCTTCCTAATACATCTAAATTCGTGGTAGACACTTGGATGGAGGTATTACATGACTCAAGTGCTCAAATAAGCAAAGTATTGATGGACTTTGAGAACTAGCCACATCGACCTTCCACTAGGACACCACTGAAGCTCCTTTGTGACTCACTAATTTGACTCACCATGTTATAGAACTCACGTGGTATTTTTGATACATTTTATGAATAATATGAGCCTTCTTGAAGTATTTGAAGACTTCCCAAAGGTATTTACATAATTCGAAACTTGTACGCTACATAAAACAAATGTTCGCAACACCAATCATACCTTCTAAATCTAATAGCATTGGGTGGCGTGGCTATGTCAATTGCCTTCTAAAGAAATGATCTGGGTTCAAATCCCACTCCCGGTAGCGATAGAGAAAACACAAATGCATATTTTATAGGTCCATGCTTTTCACGTTAAGCAACGAACGCGCAACAAAGTGTTTTCCCGATTAAAATCTTCGGACAACGATCGTGTGCTTTAGGAGAGCGATCACGTAGCTTTTTTATTTGTGGAGCTTTATTATGAGCTTTTCAAAGTTGTACAAACTACTATATAAGAAGCACCTTGGGCTCATTGTATTCATCCTTCACCTAGTATTCAACACAAGCTTGGAGCTTGGAGCTTGGACCTCAATAGAGGTGGAGTTTCTTCTAGCACATGGGGCAGCCATGGTGCTAGCTTGAAGCATGTTGAAGAGAAGCTATGGAGTTCTTCTTAATGATTCTTCTTGGAGAAGATGAAGGGTGTGCTCACACTCTAGCTCATGGAGAGGAGGTTATCTCTTGTTCATGGCAAGAAGACTTGGTCATTAGCAGCTTGATGGTGAGGATTGGCCATCTACATGGTGTATTTGAAGATTGTCTTCTATAGGAAGATATTAGGTTGAAGATTGTCTTCTACAAGAAGATGTCGGGCTACTTCAAAGACATTGGATGGTGCCATCTACATGGTGTATTTGAAGATTATCTTCTACAAGAAGATATCATGTTGAAGATTGTCTTCTACAAGAAGATATCAGGCTACTTCAAAGACATTGGATGGTGGCTAACATAAGATTTACATCTTATGTTCAGTATTCAGGTACATATTCTTTTTATGCACACAGGTACTACTTCAAGTTTATGAAGGCCGTGGCGTTCATATAAGGAGGAGTCCTATTCGGCATAGGTACAAGAGAAACAGTACATATATGCTTTATGCATATTTGATGCGGTGTTTAAGAAGGTGTGTTCACATGAGTTTGAGGATTTCTTGCAGCAAACTTGTTAGCATTCTATGCTACTTTATAAGTATGTGATCTTTTCACACACGTATCTGACTTAGGGTCTTCCATAGCCTAAGTTCAGATGAGGGTTTGTTGACTATCAGTTTCACACTGATCCTTCCTCTTTTAGTCACTCATATTCACTCTTCTATAACCTATAAGGTCACACATCTCATATATATTCAGATTACTGCCCACACATCTGAATATGTTTGTTACATTGTACATTCACTCATTCATCTATTTCTCATCACATAGAGTGGTTGAGAGTTTTGCTCCCACATTGTACATTGAACATTGGTCATATATGATTAAGCGATGGCTTACGTAACACCTTACACATGTCGTCTATTATTTCTCTATCTTTGTCTCATCATCTGTATGATTAAGTTGTGGTATGTTCATGTTTTGTCAATATTGAAGAATGCTGGAATTAATGTTGTATAAACTAGACCTATGGAACCAAGGACCTGTGACATGAGCCTAAGGGCCTACCTCACTTCCAACAGTTGCTTCATCTAAGGTGTCATCTACAGCTCTCCGATCACAGTCTCAAAATCGCATGAAATTTGGTGAGCCTAATCAAGGTGATTAGGAGATCAAGACAATTTTGTTGTGTCGTGTCAAAATCACAATTTGAGCTCGTTTCGACCTTTGAACGCACTATCACAACACTTGTGTAGGCAATTTTAACTTTTTGTGTCAAAGATATATACAGGTTTTGGTTTGCCAATATAAGCATCTCAAAGTCTACTATAAGTTTAACAAAACTTGATAGGGTAGTTTTGTTCAACTTTTTAAGATACAATCATTTTTTTGCATCAAGGTATTTTAGTCAGTGGCCATGGCTGAACGTAGTGATGTATTCCGTATGTTGGATGTTGAGGATAAGTTGGATGGCACCAATTACCCATTGTGGGCTGATATGATGCATCATGTATTGGCTGCAAGAGGACTGTGGAATATTATGCAAGGTGTTGAAAAATGTCCTATTACACCTACAAATATAGTTGTCGAAGGTGATGTAGATGATGTTGAAGATGGTGATATTCTTCATGATCCTGATTGTGTTGCAGTTCTTGCTAACCTACTGCAGAGAAAATTCTTTGGGATTGTAGAGATGCTAAGGCACATGCATTGATAGCCTTGTCTATCAAACATGCCATTATTCCTCACATTTGCTCTTGCAGAATAGCTAAGGATGCTTGGATAAACTTAGCACTTTATACCAAGCAAGGACTGAGGCTCGTGTTGCTTACCTCCGAAAACAATTGGAGAGCGAGCACATGAATGAGGGAGATTCCATGGATAGTTTTCTGACAGAGATCAAATATTTGATGGAACAATTATTTTTTGCTGATGAAGTCTTACCTGACATTTCACTTGTGCAGAATGTTTTGAATGGTCTTCTTGATTCATATTAGAGTTTTGCTTCCATTATTTGTTTGATGATGAAAGGCAACCCAAATTCCTTAACATTTGAAGAGTTAGTCTCTATTCTATTGCAAGAAGATCAGTCTAGGCAGAACAGGTCCATTATGCATGTTGTAGATCAAGCTTTCTCGGCTAGTCAAAAGGGAACAGGTAAGTGGATCTCTTCTACTAGTAAGCTGAAATCTGCTAATTTTGCACAATAAAAGAAGGATGACATAGACGAGAAGAAAACAAAAAAGTAGAAATTGTTTTGCAAGTACTGTAAAGCAAATGATCATGTCATAAGAATTTTCCAAAACTGGTTGCAAAAGAGGCAAAGAAGAAAGAGGCTAGAATGGTTGTTGTAGAGGCCTCTACATCGAAAACAAAGTCTGCTAATCTTGTGCAGAATGAAGAATAAGCATTTACTACAGTTTGCAATTTTGACCCATCTTCTCATGAGCAGTATATGTCTGCACTATACTCAAATGTTTGGTACTTTGATAGTGGGGCAACCAAACATATTACCTCGCAGCACAGTTTCTTCACTTCACTTGAGCCTATCCCTATAGGGAATACTATTACAAGTGCCAACAACTCCTCTTATCTTGTTATGGGAGTTTGTAAGATCATTCTGACTACTATTGACGGTAGTTCTTTTACATTGTCAAATGCTTTATTTGTGCCAAGGATCAAGAAAAATCTGTTATTAGTTTTTGCATTAACCAAGATTGGCTTGGTTGTGAAAGTTTTTGATGATAGATGTATAGTTCATGATCTGATAAATGGCAACGTGATTATTGCTTCTAGCATTTTATGTCATGGGCTATATAAGCTCATAGAGTATTAAAAATCTATGAATGATTTAGCATGTTTAGTACATGATTCTCAGGCTATATAAGATGCAAAGCTTTGGCATGCACACTTTGGTCATTTGAATTTTGCTAGTTTGCTATGCCTGCAAAAAATCTAAAATGGTGTCCTATTTGACCAAACTTGAGGCACCTAGAAAACATGTATGTGAAGGCTGTATTTTGGGAAAAATGCAGCATTCCTCATTCCCAAAAGATGGTTCAATTTGAGCTAGTAAAAAATTGCAGCTTGTTCACAGTGATGTCTATGGTCCTATGTAGACACCCTCTTTTGGAAACTATCTTTACTTCATGAATTTCATTGATGATTTTTCTAGGCATGCATGAGTATATCCATTGAAAGCAAATTCTGACGTGTTTGTGTGCTTCAAAAACTTTTTGGTTTTGGCTGAAAATTTGTCTACATGTAAAATGGGCACCCTCCGTTCTGATCGAGGGGGAGGGATATATGTCTTATGACTTTAATGCATTTGTGGCTGAACGTGGGATAAAAATCAGTATTGATATATTTTGGTAGTGATTTGTATGAACACACTAGGACCACCGGGGCACCTTTTTCCCTCTTTAGGAGGTTTTTTTCCCCCGGCTTGTATATACGCCTATTTCCCTAATGGGCTACTTATCTTTGTACATTCTCTAGTAATACATTCAGTATTGTGTATTGTGCTCCAAGCTTCTTCTTCTTCTTCCTTGTGATGTTTGCGTGCTTCCGTAGACGTCTAACTCTAACAATTGGTATCAGAGTAGGTCATCGCTTCATCTACGGCGCCGTCGACACTCCTCCATTTGCAATCTCAGAATCACACGAATTTTGGTGAGCATACTCAGCTCGTTTCAGCCTCCAAATGCACTATTGCAGTGCTTGTGTAGGCTATTTCATCTTTTTGTGCCAAAGGTATATACCGGTTTCTATTCGCTAGTATAAGCATCTCGAAGTCTGCTATAGGTCTAGCAGAACTTATCTGGGCAGTGATGTTCAACTTTTTGAGATACAATCAATGTTCTACATCAAGGTATTTTAATCACTGGCCATGGCTGAAAGTAGTGATGTATTCCGTATGTTGGCTATTGAGGATAAGTTGGATGGTACCAACTACCCATTATGGCTTATATGATGCGACATGTGTTGGTTGCAAAAGGATTGTGGAACATTATGCAGGGTGTCGAAAAACGTCTTATTATACCTACAACTGTTACAACTGCAGGTACCGAAGCTGATGCAGAAGGTGTTGAAGACAGTGATATTCTGCATATTCTTGTTCGTGCTATAGTTTTTGTTGCACCTACTACAGAGCAGATTCGCTGGGATGGCAGAGATGCCCAGGTATAGGCATTGATAGCTTTGTCTATCAAACATGCCATTATTCCTCACATTCGCTCTTGCAGAATAGCTAAGGATGCTTAGGATACACTTACCACATTGTACCAAGCTAGGAATGAGGCTCGTGTTGCTTACCTCCAAAAACAATTGGAGAGTGAGCACATGAATGAAGGTGATTCTATGGATAGATTCTAATGTCTGCAGTTTTGACCCATCTTCTCATGAGCAGTACATATCTGTTGTAGACTCAGATGTTTGGTATTTTGACAGTGGGGCTACCAAACACATCACCTTGCAGCGTAGTTTCTTCTCTTCACTCGAGCGCGCCCCTACAGGGAATCCTGTTACATGCACCAACAACTCCTCTTATCCTATTATGGGAGTTGGTAAGATCATTTTGGCTACCACTGATGGTATTTCTTTCACTTTGTTAGATGCTTTATTTATGCCAGGGATCAAGAAGAACCTGTTATCAGTTTCTGCATTAGCCAAGATTGGCTTGGTTGTGAAATTTGTTGATGATAGGTGTACAATTCATTATCTGTCAAATGGCGATCTCTATGTATAGATACTTCTTAGTTCATTACACATGTTATTTTGATTCTCTTCTATCTTTCTCTCTCTTACCTCTTGAATTCTAGCAGCCATGGGGTACTCGAACAATTTCCTCCAAGGAGAAGATGTAACAATAATAGAATCACCAACAAAGAAATTTTTCTCCCATGAGATGACAATATTCATGTCCAAGTAGGTGGTTCATTCTTTCTTTGTGATCAAAGATGTACTATTCATTTTACTTTCTAGTATTCATCTACTATTTTTCAGGAGGAAAAGCACACAATACCATCATTGGAAGCTCTTTCATGTGGAGTGGGAGGACACAGACACCATATTCTTCTAATGAGGTATATATTTTTGTTGATTCTCATATTTGCAAAAGAATTAAACCAATATTTTCTTTGCATAGGTAATTCATCTAAGAAATAAGTGCTTCATCAACACCAAAGAAGCACGTTAAATTGTTAATAATTTCTCTTGCTTCTCCTTCTTTTCAAAAGATGCATGTTGACTAGTTGGAATAATTTTCACTTGCTTTTCTTCAAACAACTTTTGCAAGAGTTTGACTATTAGAAATGTTTTCATGAAATTGCAACACAACATTGCAAGTGAAAATTGGAGGTTATGAGCAAGTCCTTTGCATCATGATCAATGTCATGCACAAACAGTGTTTTAGGGTTCAACTTGGAACTCAAGTTACATAAGAGGCATCATTGATTATTTTATACTAACAAGTTTTTGTGGTATATCCTATCCATGCTCAAGGTACATAATGACCACCTTGGATGAAGCTCCATCACAGAGGATGAATGGTCTACATGCCCTCATCCATAGAATCATTCTTGTGAGCATGATGAAGATCAACTGCCACAAATGTGACCATTCATAAAAAGATTCTAAGGACATGCACAAAGGGGAATAATAGATCCACTAATCATTGGTGATGAACCATTTGAACTCAATCTACCTCCAAATGAAACATGGATGATGAAACATGCATGAAGTAACCATTTCAAGTCATCCAAAAAGGATAGCTTCAAGGAATCATCATGAAACATATGCATATTCCAACATCATATCAAGTAGAGGCTATAAAGTCACTACTAAAAGGTCAAAGAACACTACCCACATATGAGAAAAGAAACATATTCCATAAACTGTGTCACAATGTCAATCAAGGCATAGATGTAAAATGAATGAGAACTACCAACCACATCATAGATCATATGTGCACAACCTAAAGTTTCTCCTAATGCAAAAGCAACAAAAATGTGAGCAAACGTTAACGATCCTTAGTGATTCAAAGTTAATGCACCAGACTTTGGATATAATCAATAGCACTTCAAGCCATCCAAGAGGAAGGAGATGCATTCCTTACTTCTATTTTGAAAGATATTGACTTGTGTGTAGCTCATGTGAAGATGATGACCATACAGCCAAAGAAACTAGATGGGACCATACATGATTATGTAATCATTCTTGTTGAAGAGATACATTTTGTAAAATCACATTTCCATTATGATAATCTACTTTTCATCATCTTTCTTACACATGCTCAAGTCCACATTGATCTATATCATATGTTCATAATTGTATCCACTTGCGTAAAGATGGTATGTGTGCAAAACAAATCCCTTAGAATCAAAACTAGTATTTGCATTGTTCAACTAGGTTGTGCATATAATAAGGTCCATGAACCTAAAATCTAAAAGAAAGGAGTTGTATTGTCACTAACCACATCATATTCAAATGTCCTAGGAAGAAGATACAAGCTGGGTTTAAGACTTCCACGATCACCATTCCACATCAAAAGATCATCATCTGAGTCAGAAAAGGATTACTATCCATCATGAGAATCATGCCCTTGATTATTTAGCTAGATAAACTACAAACCCTTTCTAGTACCATCATGGATATCCATCATCATCGTGTTCTAGTACAACATATAAAGAACTCTAAAAAGACCAATAACTATGAAGATTCAATTTCCAAAAAATCTCACAGTTATATAGCTACTTCCCATGGAACTTATCGCTTTGAGAGGGAGATGATGTCATAAACACAAAGGAAACCATTGTAAAAACATAAATTCTATGAAAGGGTTTATATCTCATGAATGGTTTATACTTTGGAGAAATGGATGCTACCATCATGTTCAAAAGATGCAAAAACTCTAAGATTGACTGTTTATTTGTCTAATTCTGACATCCAGAGCCCTGGTAACCTCAAAAAGCACCAGTAAAGGGGCAGCCACAGAAATGCGGGATAGGCCTTTGCAAAACTTTTGCAAAGGCCTATCCCGCATTTCTGTGGCTGCCCCTTTACTGGTGCTTTTTGAGGTTACCAGGGCTCTGGATGTCAGAATTAGACAAATAAACAGTCAATCTTAGGGTTTTTGCATCTTTGGGACATGATGGTAGCATCCATTTCTCCAAAATCTAAACCATTAATGAGATATAAACCCTTTTTTGGTGCTTTGAGGTCATGCAAGGTCATCAAATGGTGGAAATAAATATTACTTCTTGCAAGTTTTAGGGAAATTTTGCAACCAAAGAACTAGATAGGAGCATATATGACTATGTGATCATTCTTCTTGAAGAGATGTTTTGTAATGTGAATTATCTCATTGGTAATTATACTTTTTCATAACCTTTCTTACACATGCTCAACTCCACATTGATCTATATCATATGTTCACAATCATATGCACTCAAGTCAACATGATATGTGTGCAGAGCATATCATTTATGGTTATAAACTCATTTTTCCATTGGTAAATTGAGTTGAGCACATAATGAGTTTCATGGACCTTCAATTTGTAATAATAAAGTTTCATATCCACTAGAAATAAACTTGCACGGCCTCAAAAACACAAAAAAAGTTCATCCATAGAAACAGACAATAGGCCTCTACAAAACTTTTGCGAAGACATATCCCATTTTTCTATGGCTCCTTTTTTTATATACTTTTGAGGCCATGCAAGGCTATTTTTAGTGGATATGAAGCTTTATTATTTAGATTTTTAGAGCCGTGGAACCTATTTTTAACAAGTCACTTACTCTATAGTGATCCATGCATATACAAGTTCTACAATGGGAGCCAATATAAACAAACATAGTCACATGAGATAAAATAGTTTGCAAAATATAATTTAGGATAATATCCTCATGTCTAGCATTCTCGTTGTGCCTCTATACCCCACATAAGGCAGAAATCCCCCTTTGAACTCCTCCCATTAAGGTTCTATGGGGAAATTCCATGGCACCAAAGGGCTTTTATTTTCAGCTTGAATGGCATTCAAATTGGCAAAACTTTTATGCCACACTTACCTCATGGCATCAATCACAAAGACCATTTATTACCATAAATTTTCACATATAAAACTTATCTAGCTTAGAAGTTAAGGTTCCATGGATGTTTGTACTCTCAAAGTGGTTTCTCCTCATAATGGGGGCCTTATAACTTAGAGCACCATGGATCATTTGTGGTACTTGAGGAGTAAGTATTGAGTATATCTAACATGAATGGCCTTTTTTAGTTATATCCTTTGTAATTTCAAACTTCATAAATGATCATCTATTGAGAAAATTAACCAATAAAATGTCAATTATTGTGAACTTGAACATACTCTATATAAAAGCAAAAATTGAATAATCACTAAGAGAAATTATAAATGCACAGTTGTAGACTATAAAAATGTGAGAGTAGACATGTTTTCATTACAAATATCAAATCTTACAAAATTTACAAATTATTGGTATCAATGATTGTACAACTTGAAGTGCTTGCAAATGCAAGAACGCATCACAAAATTTGTGATGCTCATCCATGATGTAAAGTATTTCTAGACCAATTCTAGATCAAGAGGATTTTTAGATATCTTAGTAGGAGAGAAGGGATCAGAGAAGAAGGTATATACAATATCTAACATGAATCAATTGTCCTACTTTTTACAAGGTTCTTGAAAGTGCAAAAACCATGAGATACAATAACTAGGGCCCAAGAAGTGACATTATCAGGTTGCAAAAGAACTATGACAATGAGAGTTATGTTCCATCTTTGCTCCAATCTACAGGGACTTTCATTTTGTATTCCATTCTTCTGCCTACCTGTAATCAATTTGCAAGAAATTGAAGTCATTAAAGTAAAATAAACAATAATGAAAAGATTACTTTAACAAAAGCACGAAACATTTTCTCACCTTATGTCCTTGAATTTTGAATTTGGATTGAGTTAGTCCTTCAAACCCCATAATCATCAAGTGTTCTCTCAGATTAGCCAAGGTCCAATGATTATTCACTAAAATATTTTTTGTTTCATTATTGGGCAATCTAAGCTTTATTTCAAATGAATGTAAAGATCCCTCTGAACTTTGAAATGGTATCCAGTTGCCAAGTTTGCACATCCAACGATCATAGTAGAATCTGATGTATAATGAAGTACGTTGTTTCAAATATCAAAATCCTATACCTGTTCCACCTATTTTACAAAGAGATTTATCGCGTTTTGCAATTCCTTCCATCAAACCCCAATCTTCACCAAGAAGACTTTCGACTTGCTCATATGTGATATCTTTACACATGAACATGATGGAAGTCACTTGGAATGAGAATCCTTGGAATAAATATACAAAACAATGAATGGGAAAAGACTAGTGCAAACCTAGAGACCTAGATGCTTTTGTGAATTTCAAAGAGTTATGTATATCAATTACCATCTTTTGCTTCAAAGATGATACTGACCATATATCAGGTTTTGGCCACTCCTAGCTAAGAAGAGAATGTACTTCAATTCTCTCTAACCTTCCAAAACCATTCATTGTAGATGGTACAACATATCTATGTGTGTAAAAGAAAACTCTATCATGGTAAAGTTGAGCAGGAGATATTTCCAGAAAGACTAGTGCACCAAGATCTGCATGCAATGCCTGGAAAGTACCTGTAAGAATATGAAGTGGTTGCTCTTCCACCAAAGTAGAAGGAAATATATCTGAAACAAACAAAAACATATCTAAATAGTTCAGAAATATATCTAACACAAGAAAACATAAAATATTGTAGAGTAATACTTACAATTCACAAGATATCTCATTCTACTAGAGTTTTCAATTTTCATAGTTGCCATTGTAAAAACATGTTGTACAATAGCAACCATCCCATTGTCTCTGTGCTTCTTGAAGCCAAGTAACTTTCCCTTCCAATGAAGATCTAACTCTCCACGATCTCTAACTCGATGAGGCCCAACTCTAGAGGGTTGAAAGTACACCCATGCACCTTTGGAGTACTCATATGATAGCCACTGTCCATCTATGGCTTTGATATTGTGACATCTTAATGTGAAGATTTCATCTTTCGGTCGCCTAAAAGCTTTAGCTGTTGGCATTGAAGCTAAAGGTCTTCAAGCTACAACAGTAATTCGAGATAGGAGATGCAGATAGGTTGGAGTGTAGAAACCGGAGCTTCAATGGTGTGCTACAAAGTGAAAGTAGTGCAAAAAGATGACTTTTTGAGACCTGGGTATGAAAATGTGAGGTTTAGGAGGGAAATAACTCTTTTTTGAGTATTTTTGAAAAAACCCATTTTTTTAAACCTCAAAACATGCACGGATTTTGAATTTGGGGTCAAAAAGAGTACTTTTGACCCTAAAAAGTAATGGGGGGTCCATTTTCAGGTGTTATGATGAGTTTTTCAACTTTTTAGAAATTTTGAATTTTTGGGCCCAACTGAGTTACGAGATTCCTTCTCTCTCTAAAGGCAGCTCATTAAATAAAGGAGAAATATGTCCCCTCTTCCCCCTTCAGCCTAATATTTTATAGGGCATAGACTGTGGCCACCACCCTCTTCTTATTGGTCCATCACTAATCACTCCTTAATCTAAAAGGCCCATTCAAGTTTCATTTTTTCCCCTAATGATGGCTTTTGATTCATGCTTGGTAGCTCATGTATATCTTGGTTGAGCAAGAAGCAGCCTATTGTGGCCACTTCCAGTTGTGAGGCTGAGTATAGTGCAGCTTTCACAGCAACTATTGAGTGTGTGTGGCTCAGACGCCTTATGGCTGATTTGGGTGTTGGTCAAACTTTTGCCACCACCATCTTCACTGATAGTCAGAGCGCATTGGCAGTTGCGAGGAACCCTGTGTTCCATGCTCGCACTAAGCACATTGAGGTGCATTATCACTATGTTAGGGAGAGTTCTCTGCTGGGGATATCAGCTTGGCATATGTGCCCACACAAGAGAACATTGCAAACCTTTTCACGAAGGCTCTGCCTAGGGAGAAGCGATCACTTGAGAGAGTAATATGTCGGCTTGATTCTGCAAGAAAGCTTCTTGGAGATAAAAATCATTAGTGAGCGCAGCATCGAGTCGTAACTTCATTTCGACAATCTCTACATCGAGGCGAGATAACCGCTCTTGCTCGATACCAAGTTGTTTCTCTCGTCTTTCAAGCTCTTGGGAATGATAGTGCATTATTTTGAAAAAATCCTGCCTTTCTTTTTGGATGGCTTCAACATCCTTCTTCAGCTTAAGATTTCGGCCTATTTCCTCTTCCAGGGATTGACTTTTCTGGAAAAGTTCTTCTGTGACTTTCTTTAATTCAATTTTTGCTTGTAATGCTTGCTCAGCCATCTCTTGGCTCTTCTGCTTGACCGTAAGAAATTGAAGTCATGTTATTTCTAGTAGATCACCAAAGGCCTTCACTGCATCCTCCTTATCGGTCATTGTCTGAGTCAGGTGTTTGATCTCATCATCGCGAGCTGCAATGATGGCATCCTTCTCGATCAATTGTCCTTGGAGAATAAAAATTCCTGTAATGAGCTTGCATCTGCTTTCGTTGCTAACACCTCTTCCTGGAGTGGTGCGATGTCCGCTTCAAGGAGATCAACCTTGGATTGATACTCCATTCGTAAGGATTGATGGGCGACTTGTAGGTGATGAGGGAGATGGTTGGAAAGGTGAATAAGATAATTACCTATCTGGGCTAATTGAGCCAATGAATCAGGAACAATGGAGGTAGAGATTGGCCAAGAGGGATTAGCCGAAACGGTGGCGAAAGATGAAGGAGGCGAGTAATCGGGAGAGGAAGGGAGAGGATGGGCTACTAAATGGCATGGGGAAGGAGGAGGGCTAGGCCGCAAAGGCACCTTTGACGGAGAAATGGGAATGGGTGGATTTTTGGGTGAAGATGGCAGGGCAAGAGTTGTTACCATAAGAGGCTAGATATCCAATTGCACAATCACTTCCTCGATTGGTGACGTGATTACGTAAAAACACTGAATGGAAACACCGGAAGAAAACATAATCATCACCAGTTATTGGGAATATGTAGACATAATGTCAACATGCACGCATTAACGAAATACAAGACACAGTGTGCGGCAGCTAATTATGGTTAGGTAATAAAACGGGAATTTTACGGTCAGTCGGTCAACTAGAAGCGCAAAATGGAAAGAGAAGTCAGGCCAGAACAGTGATAGAGACTGGATGGAGAATAAAAATACCCATAAATAATCAAGATGAGGAAGGTGTGGCATAATATAGACGAAATTTCGATCCATTTATGGATTTAGGTAGAAGAGTACAAGTTAAAGTGGATAACCAGAACATAGCGGGTCCAATCTGAGCTTCAATACAGTAAGGACCAAACCACTGAAGCTTGAACTTGCCCGCTGAACGATTAGACTTAGCATTATAGAACAGAACTAATTGCCCTTTGGTAAAAATGGGAGTGCAGAGAAACCGATCATGTGTCTTGGCTTCTCGGAGTTGCACTTCTTATAGCATTAGAAAACTTTCCCAGCGTTGTTCGTCTAAGGACCGCAACACATCCAACCAGAAAGGAAAGGATTCCTCCGGCAAGAGCTTATGATCTAGTGCCACCCTGAGGCTAGGTACCACCAACTCCATGGGTGCAATGGCCTCCAGCCCATATGCCAATTTGAAGGCGTATTCCATGTAGCCACTTTGTAAGTAGTATGATATGCCCAAAGGACCGAAGGAAGGAATTGATCCCAATGCTCCGGACATTCTAGAACTAGTTTCTTGAGCATATTAAGTAGGGTTTTATTGATACTTTTAGCAAGAACATTGACACGAGGATAATACGGGGAACTAAATTTATGAACAATCTGTAGGGTGCGGGTAAGCGCTTGCATTAAGGAATTAACAAAATGTGTGCGCTGATCCGAAACAATCCCTAAGGGAAGACCGAACCGAGGGAAAACATTAGTCATCAAAAATTTGACCACCACTGACACAATTTCGGACCATAAAGCCTAAGCTTCTGCCCACCATGTAGCATAATCCATACAAGTAAGTATATATCGATGATTAGTAATCGTAGCCGGAGGTGTAATGGGACCAATGAAAGCCAAGCCCCACTTTTGGAAAGGTTCAAGGGGCGCGACAGGCTGCAATGGAAAATGATGCCATTGTAAAGGTTGTCCCGATCGTTGGCAAGCATCACACGTTTTGACATAAGCAGCAATATCATGCTGCATAATGGGCCACCATAAGCCATTGTGTAGAATTTTCTGGTAAGTGAGATCGACAAAAAAATGACCACTAGAAGGAGTAGAATGGGCCATGTCAATAACCAAAGGAGCTTCATGGGGTGGGATACACCGTAAGAGTGCATCGGAGGGATCCATGTAATACAATTGTTGACCAAAGGCAATTTGGCACTCCTCAGTCCACACGAACTATATTGGGGATTGCTAGTGATCAACCGATTCAGGGGTATGGCTAAATGTGCGAGCCACCGTAGATGCCACCCATGCTAGCGTATCTGATCTAGGAGTCTCATAACTTCCTTTGGTGTCGTAGGGCACGTGCATGCAACACAGCTTGCACTTTATTTGGATCCACTTGAATGCCTTGCTGTGAAATAATATGACCAAGCAACTTTCCATAGGAAACTGAAAAGACAGACTTGTTGGGATTTAAGCACAAACAAAACTCTCGACACTTAGAGAAGCAGCACCGTAGGTGGTAGAGGTGAGTCGATGTGTGACCCGATAACGAAAAATCATCCAGATACACCTGCATAAAGGTGCTTAAGTAGGGGGGAAAAATTCTTGCATGCATCGTTGGAAGGTACTAGGAGCATTGTGAAGACCGAATCACATCACCGTACACGCATATACACCCCAATTTGTAATAACTGTAGTCTTCGGTATATCCATTTTAACCATGCACACCTAATTATAGCCATTGTAACCATCCAAAAAGGAATACATTTCTCGTCCGGCAACATCATCGAGCATTGTATAAAAAAAGGGAAGTGAGAAGGGATGCGGCATGGTCGCCGCATTTAATTTTTGGTAATCCACACAGATACGTAACTGCTTATTTTTCTTTGGCACGATAACAATAGATTGGGATTCATGCGATAACTGGGTTGCTCTATTGGACGCGCATCCGGCTTGAGTATCACACGTTGTTGATAGATGCGAGGATCCAACCCTTTCATATCTCGATAATCCCATGCAAATACATCTTGAAATTATGTCAACAACTGTAGTAGCTCATTTTGAAAAGTTTTCGACAACCCAGCCTTAAGCTTGACCAGTTGTTGTGTACCCTCATTTCCCAGATTGCAGGTGATAAGTTGATCTTCCGATACATATAACTTTCGTGGCATGGATATATCCTTAGATGACTGGAATAAGTGGTGGAAATTCTGGGCATTCAAAGCCTGATCTATAATTGGGTCCCCTTCTTCTATAGCCCGAACTACTGAACAAACGATCAGGTTCCAATTATCTGCAACCGCTTGTAAGTCGACTATACCTAGGGTGAGCAAATCCTAGTTAGCATTAAAGAAATCTTCTTCTTCATCATCTGAAAGTCCATCCAACATATGCACAAGTTTGGCTATGTAGGTTCAAGCATGGAGGTCGCACGGCTTCATCTCATCCAACGGTACTACATATTTCCAATGATTACTTCTGAAAATAAGTTCATGTGTAGACCAATCTTGTAACACTGGCTTGTTTCAGCCAGGGCTTCTCGAACAATAAGTTGTAATCCAAATTTGAATTAGGTAATTCTAGAACAACAAAAGTCATTTTGAACATCGCTCCCTGAAGAGTAATGGGTATATCCCACACCAAGCCCACTGGATAGACCCTTGATTGATCAGCCATTCTCATGAAAAACTAAACAGGTTCAATCTGAGTCCATCCTAATCTTTTACAAAGTGCTACCATAGCAATATTCACACCAGAGCCTCCATCAACTAACTCTTGAGTAATTTTGTGTTTTTTATACCATACCGTAACTAAAGGAACAACATGGTCCACTGTGGAATTAGTTTATGGACTAATAGTGGCTATAGTAGGTGTACACGAAGATCCTAGAAAAACTTGTTGCTGGAATTGTTGTCGTACACCTGGAACCGAGGTTAACAATTGCCCCAATGGTATTATAATAGATACCTACGATAGAATATTCCACACAGAGTCAAAATCTGATGTATCCGATACCAAACTCGGTGGGCTCTCCGATGACCCGTTCACCGGACTCGATTCTTTTGGTGGTAGATTCAGTGGTGTCTGCTGGACCACAGGTATTGGATCGGGAAAAATTGTTGGTTCTTGAGTGGCCCAGGGCCTAGCTTTGGTAAAAGCTCTCTGTTGTTGTTGAATGCCAGGCTCTAAAATCTCAGCAGCTGGTTATAATTTCTTGTCGGACCGTGTTTGAATTACTGCTGCTTGAGTATCCACTGCTGAAATATATACCATATTGGCCATTGGATGTTGTCGTTCTTTTCTCGATTTATCATACTCGGCTCCCTCTTTACAATATCTGTGAATATGTCCAATCTCACCATAGAAATGGCATCTGGGTGGTGGAAGAGATGTGCTTTCACCCGATTGATCGGAGTTCCACCAGGTCTGGCTGAAGTTATTTTCTCGCGTTCCCCTGTAGGTTTTATAACTTTGGTAGGAAGTATTCCTCAACTGCGGTGGTACATAGTGCGCAGCCTGTTGTCCCTGCTCCTGTATTATAGCATTTACGATTGGCCTAGCCACGTTTTGGTGGAGTGACTCACCGTATTAATTGGAACACTATTGCCTTATATGCTGGATCCGCTGGATAGTTGAGTACATCATAATTGATTGTACATCCGGGTCATCATCGGGGAATCCTCCAAATTTTGTATATGTAACTCCAGCGGGTACTGGTCGTGGTGGTATGGCTTGTTGTTGTTGCTATTGCTATTGTTGTTGTTTTTGAGGATGATGTTACTGTTGATGTTGCTATTGTTGTTGGTGTTGTTGCTGTTGCGAACCACTCATGGTGTTTAAACTAGGAGGAAATGTTACTGGCGAATGATTTGAACCAGTTAAACCTAATTGCTGTTGTGTTGTCCCATCATCTTGCACGTTCTCCAATAAACGGATATTGTTAAGTTGTTCCCACACGCCTACACCCAACTGCCCTTCATCATAGTGGACTTCTGAAGTGAGCTTTTCACCAAAACTTTCATCCAACAATACACTAGCTCCCTCAAAATCAGAACCCAGAGTAGAACTTTCACCGAAATTCTGCCCCGACCCCGAAAGTATCCGACATACCATCGAAATTCCACAAGTTGCTATCGAAAATTTCCACACTGTCACTGGAACCAATGCTTACTTCACCAACCTTACTTTCTGCAAATGGGGTTGGTTGCAATTCTGGTATACCTTGTAATCCTTGCACAAGAAAATGTTGAAGGGGTACCCCACTAGCCCAGATTTCTGGTTTTCCTTCCGACGATTGACCATCATCACTACTACCCAAAGGTTTTCCCAGTGCGCTAGGAACTTTCCAGGGATGTTGATGCCTTCTATACTTCGGGTACGATTCTCCGAAACGTGTTACAGGCATATATCATCGGATTCTTTCTCAAATTCTAGTCTATGCGCCGACTGGCTACTCCATGCCCCATGACCAACGCCAGTGTTAATTGTTTATGGTTAATCTAAATTATTAACCAATCTATACGTCGGTCCTTGGGATGGTCAGGGGTCTGTAATACAGAGACCCTTTATGTATATTCCCATTCACTGATTAACTTCTAAGTATTACCATAGATTCAACTATTACTTCCAGCGTAAAACAACTTCTTAATAATCACCGTAATCACATGTGCAAAACTTCTACTACTCATTTACTATTACTGTTATAATCGCTCTTCATTCACCACACAAATAAATGTTAACGCAGTACCTTATTCATTCAATACTGAATCTTTACTGACACAAATGACACCACAGTTTGAATAATCTATGACAAAATCAACTCCAGCCGATTGCCCAGACAAGACTGTCCAACGACACGTCTATCATTTCTTCCCCCACATTGCCTTTATTAACCAGGAAAACATTACAACGTTTGCACGACACCCTTTCAGTGCGCGACTTTTCTAATTATAATTAATCTTCTAAATAATATTCTGGCAGCCTGCCACAACTTATCCTCAACAACCAACATATAGAATACATCGATTCTTTTAGCCATGGCCACTCACTAAATACCTTGATGCAAAAAAATGATTGTATCTCAAAAAGTGGAATTGGACCACACTATCAAGCTTTGCTAAACCTATAGTAGATTTCTTGGCACTTTTACTAGCAAATTTAAACATCTATATATGTTTGACACAAAAGGAAGAAATTGTCTACATAGGCACTATGATAGTGCATTTGGAGGCTGAAATGAACTCCTAATTGCCTTGAGTATGCTCACCAAGAGTTCATGCAATTTTGAGACTGTGACTAGAGGGTTGTTGACAATGCCCTAGATGAAGCGATGGCTTGCTCTAATACCAATTTTTGGAGTTTGAGGTCTACAAAAGCGCATGAATAGCACAAGAAAGAGGATGAAGCTTGGAGCACAACAAAACTCTTAATGAATTACCAAGTGAACATATAAGAATTTTTAACTCTTTAGGGTTATAGGCATAAATACAAGCCAGTGGAAAAAACCTCCTAAAGAGGAAAAAAGTGCCTTGACAGTCCTAAGTGTGTTCACACACATCACTACTGAAATATATCAACATTTATATATGGTCCTCCATGTTCCACTTATATTGAGAATACGTGTTCATGTAATTACCAATTGCTGATGGGAAATATTTCATGAAATATTTCCTCCATGTCCTCCTTATTGTTTTTATTTATCATCTCCCTCGGATCATTTGTATGTTCAAGATCCTTAGTGTGGAGGTACATGGTATCCTCGTTGTCTTCAATTGTTTGATGATTATTTTTACTTCAAGATGCCCTACCCCAACTTCTCTTATTATTAAAACCATTTAAATGGAATAGGATTTTCAATGAATTGTCCTTTAGGAATTGTATGATTTTCCAAAAATCATTACTTCAAGTTTTTCCCATCTAATGAATGGGACATTGCATATCCTATGAAGTGGATATCTTTTTCCACTCTCCTTTTGCATCACTAAAGGATGCTATTCGTGCAAAATCAAAATGATCGATGATGCTAATCTTTATTGAGGATTGCATATATCTTCTCTGTCCAATTTTCCTACCACATCTCAAGTGCATTAATCACTTGACTTCTTCTTCATCTCACCTCCTAGAAATTCAGTTCCTAGGATCTTCTTTGATCACTTCTTCATGTTGGAGTTAGACGTTTGTGGAAGCACACGAGCAGTAGAAGGAAGAAGAAGAAGCTTGAAGCGCAACACACAATGTTGAATGAATTACCACTAGAATGTACAAAGATAAGCAGCACGTTAGGGCAATAGGCATATATACAAGCAGGGGGAAAAAACCTCCTAAAGAGGGAAAAAAGTGCTTGGAGCTCATCATGCTTGGAATGTACATCAGTTGGACATTAAAACTACATTTTTGAATGGTTTCCTTCATAAAGAAGTGTCTGTTTTTTAGCCCCATGGCTTTGTGTAGAAAGGGCATGAAAACCAAATGCACAGGCTGAAGAAGGCATTATATGGTTTAAAGCAAGCACCATGTGCTTGGTATGAAAAGATACATGCATATCTGATTGCACATGGTTTTAAGAACAGTCCAACTGAAAGCACGTTATATGTTAAACATGCTAATGATGTGCTTTTGATCATTGTTGTGTATGTTGATGCCATGCTACTCACTGGCCCTCATGAGAATCATATTGTTGATTTTGAGGCTGATCTGCATGCCTCATTTGAGATGTCAGATTTGGGGCATTCTATATGCAACAAAAATACATGTCACTGCTTTATCATCCAATTTCTTATGTTATTGTTGAGGCACAAATGCATATGCTAGATAACCAAAGACATGCTAATGAGCAACATATGACTTGTGACCATGCCAAGCCTCATACGGAGTAATAGATTGCAATGCTTTAGTGGGACACCTGTTAACTACATATGTTGCACACATGATAGCCTCAAGCCAAAAGCTATGTGGTAAAGCTTGAATTCTGATAATACACATTGCCACCTCCATGAGAGACATGTTCTTTCTTTCTAAAACTCCATTTTGTTGAGGTTTATATGGTATTGTGCATTGATGCTTTATCCCATGCTCATCCATAAGTAATCAGGAGAAATGTATCCCCCCCATTAGAATGGAGGGTGCCTCATTTACATGATGAGAGATTTTCAATCATAAAAGGAAATTGTTTGAAGCACATAAAAACTTTGGATTTTGCTTTCAATTGATATAGCCATGTATTCTTGGAGAAATCATCAATAAAATTCACAAAGTAAAGGTAATTCCAGAAAGAAGCTATATGCATAGGACCATAAACATCACTATAACCAAGCTTCAATTTGTGAACACCTCAAACTAAACCATCTTTTGGGAAGGATGAACACTCCATTTTGCCCAAAATAGAGCCTTCATAGACATGTTTACAAGGTGCCTCAAGTTTGGGCAAAGAGGGCACCATTTTAGATTTTTGCAGGCATAGCAAACTAACAAAATTTAGATGACCAAAGTGTTGCATATGAGATAGCCTGAGAATCTTGAACTGCACATGTTAAATCATTAATAGATTTTGCATAGTCTATGAGCTCATATAGCTCATGACATAAAATCCTAGAAGAAATAATAACATAACCATTTGAGAGATCATGAATTGTACATCTATCATCAATTAATTTGATAACCAATCGAATCCTGGTTAATGTTGAAAGTGACAACAGATTTTTCTTGATCCGTGGCACATACAAATCATCTGACAATGTGAAAGAACTACCATCAGTAGTAGTCAAAACAATCTTACCGATTCCCATTAAAGGATAAGAGGAGTTGTTAGTGCATGTGACAATATTCCCTATACTAGGTTCAAGCTCATGTGAACTAAAGAAACTACACTACGAGTTAATATGTTTGGTTTCCACACTATCAAATTTGCAAACATATGAGTCTACTATAGACATGCACTTCTCATGAGAAGATGGGCCATAGCAGCAACTAGTAGTAAACACCCATTCTTCATTTTGCATAAGATTAACAGATACTAATTTAGGTGTTGATGCCTCTACAACAACCATTCTAGCCTCTTTCTTCTTTGCCTCTTTTGTAGCCAGTTTTGGACAACTCTTTATGACATGATCATTTCCTTTATAGTATTCACGATTATTTCCTTTATAGTATTCGCGATGTTGTTTCTGCTTTTCTATATTTTTCTCTCATCTTTATCTTCCTTCTTTGACTGTGCTGCATTAGCAGGTTTCTGCTTACTTGTAGATGAGCTCGATTTACCTCTATCCTTATGACTAGCTAAGGAAGCTTGATCTATAACACACATAATGGATCTATTTTGCAAGGATTGATCTTTTTACAACAAAACTAGGACTAACTCCTCAAATGTTAAGGCCTTTGAATTGCCTTTCATCATCAATTGAAGAGTAGAAGCAACACTTTGATATGAATAGGAAAGCCATTAAGAACAGTCTACACAAGTGAACCATCTGGCTAAATTCATCAACAAAAACCAAGTATTGCTTCAATTATTTGATCTTTGTCAAAAAATTATCCAGGGAATCTCCTTCATTCATGTGCTCAGTCTCCAAATTTTTTCGAAGGTAAGCAACATGAGCCTCGTTTCTTGTTTGATATAACATTGTAAGTGTATCCCAAGCATTCTTTGTTGACTTGCAAGAGTGAATGTGAGGGCTAATGACACGTTTAATAGACAAGGCTATCAATGCATGTGTTTAAGCACTATTCTAGCCCAATGAAGTTGCTCTATAGTAGATGTAGCAAGAACCGTAGCTCGAATAGGAATGTGAAGATCATCATCTTCAATGCCACCTGCATCACGTTCAATATGCTCATAATAGGTAATTAGTGCCATCCAACTTGTCCTCAACAACCAACATATAGAATACATCAATCCTTTTAGCCATGGCCACTGACTAAATATCTTGATGCAAAAAAATGATTGTATCTCAAAAAGTGGAACTAGACCATGCTACCAAGCTCTCCTAAACCTATAGTAGACTTCATGGCGCTTGTACTGGTGAATTGAAACATCTATATATGTTTGGCACAAAAGGAAGAAATTGTCTGCATAGGCACTATGATAGTGCATTTGGAGGCTGAAATGACCTCCTAATGGCCTTGAGTATGCTCACCAGTTTTCACTTGATTTTGAGACTATGACTAAAGGGCTATTAACAATGCCCTAGATGAAGTGACGACCTCCCCTAATACCAATTTTTGGAGTTTGAGGTCTATAGAAGGGCATGAATAGCGAAAGAAAGAGGATGAAGCTTGGAGAACAACAAAAATCTTAATGAATTATTGAGTGAACATATAAGAATTTGTAACTCTTTAGGATTATAGGCATAGATACAAGCCCGGGGGGGGAACCTCCTAAAGAGGGAAAAAAGTGCCTCGATGGTCCTAAGTGTGTTCACACACATCACTACTGAAATATATCAACACTTATATATGGTCCTCCATGTTCCAATTATATTGATAATACATGTTCATATAATTACTAATTGCTGATGGGAAATATGTCATGAAATATTTTCCTCGAATCATTTGTATGTTCAAGATCCTTAGTATGAAGAAGAAGTTTGGAGCACAATACACAATGCTGAATGGATTACCACTAGAATGTACAACGATAAGTAGCCCATTAGGGCAATAGGCATATATACAAGCTAGGGGAAAAAAGCTTCTAAAGAGGGAAAAAAGTGCCTCGGTGGTCCTAGTGTGTTCACACACATCACTACCTAAATATATCAACACTTCATTCAGTTTTTGTGTTCCTTCTCCTCTTCCTAGATTATTCTCTTTCGTTTCATCTCTTAAAAGTGCTAGGACTTTCTCTAAAATTCATCTTGCACCTAGGTTCTAGTTTCTTCCAACTTTATTAGCACCCTTGAATTCGTGTTTCATTTTGATACCAAATAGAGTTTCCCTTAATCAAATTCACAATATCTTGTGTCCTTTTTGTGTAATCCCTCTTGCTTTCTCCAACTTATCTTAGTGATTTCATCATCAGATTATCTCTTCCACAAGTTTTCTAGAGATGGAAGCTACGTATTTTGCACTCAAGTTACAAGTAAACAAAATAATGGAAGTGTTTGCTCAATTAGCCTCTTAGAGAGAAAGGCACTCTTTTCCATTATCTTCAAAAGGATTTCTCACATATTTGCACTCAGATATCCCACACACTCATTCTTTTTTCTTCCTTTTTCCTCCCTTTTTTGTTTTAATTGATTTTTTATGTATCCTCATATTGTTATAGTGTTTGCTTTCTAATTACTTATAATCTTGCGTTCAATCATTCTTAGAAGTTTTCTTGATTTCTTTTTTTTTTCTCTCACAACTTCATAGTCTCAAAATTTCACCTCAATGTAGTTTCAAAGATTACTTCAAATTTGCACCATCAGTACTTATTCATTTTTTATCCTTTAATCTCTCTTGGATAAGTTTTCACGTCTATGCACTTCCGTTGGAAATTTTCAAGATAAAAATGAGGATTCACACAACCAAAGAAATGTTTAATTGAAACTCCCCCCTACTCACATTAGGAGGGTAAAATCGCATTGGGTGAAGTTCACCACTATTATTCAAGTAAAATTCCAATGCGTATATGGAAGTTTTCAAACTCATATAAAAATTACATTCTCCTCACAAACTCTTCCAAGCAATTCTTTGCAAAGTCATGCATGCAACTTGGACATTGAAACTTTTAATAACATTTTGAACGTCACACATTTCAAGGTTAAAGTTGCAATGAGGTGTGGGAATTCTTTCCTTGATTGAATGTATGCATAAATATTTATGCACAAGCATATCAAATCTTGTTATAAGTGTAGAGGAATTTCATATGGCACTTCTATACAAACTAATAAACAATAATTATTTGGCGTCAAGCTACCATCGTTAGGATCACAAATGTATTATGTATGCTAGATATTAAGTATAACTTGAATGGTACAAAGTGCTTCTACCTCATCCTCCATATTCTCCCCTATTTCAATGATCTTCAAAGGCTCAGTTTAAGTCTTCTTGCTATGGAAACCATTGAATAAGTTAAAATCTGTGTTTCATCAATAGTGACTGGAAATGGGTAGTTAGCATTTAATAGCACAATTCTATATGGTTCTCCATAACTAGAACCAAGGAATTCGAGAAAGAAAATATCCAAAGAGTGAAAAAGATTTATTCTAAAGGGCTTTTGTATGTGGAAGAACCAATGGAACCAAGATAAAAATGAAAATGGATCGGATTCAAGGACAATGATCCTAGCCTCAAATTGGACTACGATGATTGGTGCCTCTTAAGGCATTGAATCAGATCCTGTGATGCTTTGGAGGTCTATTTACTACTCGAATGGCATATTCCCCATGCGAAGGGAATCAAGTGGAACAATGAAAACAAGCTAGAGCACATTCCAAGACACAAGAAAAATATTGACATCTATGGATGGTGCACTCATTGGTCTTCGATAAGATGGGAATTCAAGTTCAATGAGTTATGGCACTCGCCAATAGAGAACAAGAAAGTGGTTGTAATGTGACAAATTCTTGATTAGATAATTCTAACCAATGTTAGAGCCAATAAAATCTATGATGCCCCTCCACGGTGCAAAATATGTCTAAGTGGTTGACATGACATCAGTGACCTTTTCTTCACTTTCCCTAAGAGTGCCAAGATTTGGAAGAGTTTCAATAAATCCCTTTGGTTGGATTATCCATTTAGTTGGAACCAAGCATTGCTTCAAAAATCTACCAGCTATTTCATGGCTCTCTGGAATGCCATAAGAAGTGAAGATCTCTAGCCAATTTGAAAGAAAATATGTGCAACCAACTTCAATGAACCCACTATGAAATGATCTTTGGAAAAATCCCTAGATTTCCAAGTGAAAGGATTCTAAATTGTAATAGTTCTCCACCTTTCAAACACCACAAGGTGTTTGTTGTGGATAACAACATGCTTAGGTAAGCACATTTAGGTGATGAAAGGGTCATCAACCTTATTTATACCTCTTCATAAATGTCTTCTATTTAATTTAATGCGCTTTCTCTAAAAGTTTTATGTTGAAAATGGTGTTGAGGATATTGTGGGTTCTACTACTATTATAGTTCCTATTTTGGATTCTTCTTTAATCCTATTTGGACTATTTCATGTACACCATCATTTCCAACCAGTAGAAAGCAAATTTTATTAGATTAAAAAAAAACGAGAAGTGCCAAAAATGTAGCAGAAGTATCTGAATGAGTTTTGGCAGGAATTACCACAAATGCACATGTACATGCATTCATTGCTTGGCATTCGAGCATTCCATTATCTTCCATTTTTGCTCATGCTAACCATCTAAGGATACATTGTATCAAAAAACAAATGGGGATAGTGTTTCTTATCTTAAAAAATACTTGAAGAGTATATGAAAAAAGATGATTTTGAGGACACTTTTCTTACAAAGATTAAATATTTGAAGAAGCAGTTGATTTCTTTAAATGCTTTTTTTCCAAAAAGTTCAATTCTACATATTGTTTTCAATGCGCTTCTTCATTCATATCAATGTTTTTCTTACACTCTTCCATTGATTTTGAAAGGAACTCTAATGTGTGAACGCTTGAAGAGCTAGTTTCTATTTTTCTATAGAAAATATATATGAATTTTCCATAGTCTAAAAATAATTTTTATAATCTTGTTGTTAAGGTAAATAAGAAAGAGATAAGAATGGTTGTAGCAAACATTTATACTTCAAAACTTGACTCCAATAGCCTTATACAATCAATGATCACTATGATATAGGATCAATGCATATCCATGGTATGTCACTATTATATAGGAATTATTGCATTAGTACGAACAATTTAAGTAGTTGAAAATAAATGTTATCATGCACACTACACACTAAACCATTGTGTGTTGAGCTACGAGTTGTCTAATAAAGGTTGAGGTATCCAATAGCATGGCCATTATCTCCACTCTTGAATAATGTCGTCACCTCTATTCAATATCATATTTTTGAAATGTTGAGATGGATGTTGAGGTGTTCTTTTGTACAAAATCAAAACCATGTCTCACAAAGATATTGGAAATCTTGAGAATGAGATTATAGAAGTACAGATGTCAAGAATAATGTCTTTTCCTCTCATAATTGTAGCTATCACAATATTTGACAATAATTACAAAACTTTTCATGGTACACAAAAGACTATTTCATTTTCATTTGAGAAACACTCATTCATGTGTTTTGAGATCTAGAGCCTCTCAAAACTCCTGATAGCAAGAGAGAGATATGTATGTTTATGCTTTTGTTTAAGAGCTCTTCAAGATTTCCTTTTATAGCTCTGGTTAGAACTTCTTGATAGGTGGTCTTGGAGAGATAATTAGTATATGAGTTCTTGGGTGAGAAAAATGATTTTTGCAATTAAATTTGCATGTCAGACGGCATCATGACCTTATTTTGGTTTATGCCACATTGACTTGATCATGGTCAACTAGTGGACGTATCACGGCATTATGATCACTTTTTGGTTCATCACATCTAGATTAAATGATTGATTTATAAATTGCATAGACTTTGAAAAACTGATTTCAATTCGTTTAGAGTTAAGGTACATGTTATCATTGATTGGTTAATGGAAATTTCATTATGGTCAGTGTGAGTGGATGTTCTATTCTCACTCATAATATTTCCCTAGTCTATTTCACAAGAGAGATGTTGCTGAAATTTCACCAATCTTATTGGTAGACACGTGGTCTATTGTTCCCATGACAAGTTGATAGATAGATTTGATCTTGGTTTATCTTTACTCTCTTGGACAAGATCACAAGGGATTCCTCATATATTGGCCATTTCACGAGGATCATTCTTGAGTGGGAGGTGTGCTATTAGTGTGATTCTCCATCATTTTGTTGGAATAGGTTATTTCCATTTTTTTGGCACTTGATTCAATTAATGTTGGGCCTTGAGATGACATGACTTTGATTCAATTTACTACTGGCCATTTAACCTTGTATTGCTTTATTACAAGGGGCACCTATCAATTTTCACTACAATCCTTTCACATCTATTTGATGACCTTCGAATATTCAATCAGCAAATTCATGCTCAAGGTTTAGCGCACAAGTTTGCTACATGTATGTGCAACAATCTACTTGCATGTCTCATTGGTAGTGTTGCAATTTGGACCCTATACGTGAAAGAATATTGATTTATGCTCAACTTTGCTAGTCCCTTGGATCATTATTGATCTTTTGATATTAGCAACATCATGCCTTCACAATTCCATGACACCAATCCCAATTTGGAAAGTTCAAATGTGGGGCACTATGATAGAGTTACACATGTATGTGCATAACGATTCACATAAGCCTTATGAAATTCCCCATTATCAATGGATAGATGTAGATGTCTTGGCCAAATCCACTCAGGTCATAGCTTATGGATTCCCATTATGAGTCCACAACACATGATAATGTGGGCGATTAACTTTCGCTCTAATACCACTTGTGATGGTCGACGCGGCAAAGGCCCGAACCTTGTCAAGCCTGCGGAATTTGCTACGCCACCAAAAATTGGTTGCCAAGCTAGAGTGATATTAGAACACCTCTATAATAAAAAATAACTTAGCAGAGTTATTGTCACTCCAACGTATAGGACTTCGTTTTGAATTTACTGAGAAATTCACTGGGACTTCACCGGACTGTCACCAGACTGTCACCGTAATTATACCAGAATCTTATCGGAATCAACTCCTATTCTGTTTGTAATTACTTCAAGTGATTGTACAAGAAGTAAGGAAGTGATGTGTGAACTTCCTTCACTGAGTGAACACTTTCTGAAGTTTAAGAGAAAAATCCTCCGGTTCAGAATGTCCTTTTTCGGTTAACTGTGTGTACATATCCATTTCACCAAAATCCTTGACGAACTGATAGTAGATGTCTAGCTATAAAATAAGCTAACTCTCATACAAATCTTTAATTTACTCTGTGAGATATACTTCGTTTTTCTACCAAAAAACACGTTTTCTGAGAAAATTGTAACTGATCGAAACATTCGTTTTGATATCCAAATCTGAAGAGTAAGGATAGAATATACCTTCGTTGATTGTACCTTCGAGATACTTAAGTACTCTCTTAGCAGCATCCATGTGTGGCCTTCTCGGTGAGTGCATGAACTGACGAGGGACATGTTTACTAACAAACTGTAACTATTAACGGTTAACGAACTTTCTACCGTAACGCGAAATACTCAGATTTTTCACATATGAACAGTGAGCGCAAACTTCCACATGAACATGTGTTTTCTATTAGAGAAGATGTGTACAAATTAACTTGGCCTCTTCTTGCTCAAGCTATGGAAACTCTCCTACACTGAGTAGTTTCTGTTTACCATCTCTCTCAGATGAATACGTGACATTTCAGGTTTCTGTTATTCATCAAAAATAGACCACTGTATAGTTGACTAAACCAGAAATCTGGAAAAATTTTGCCAGAGTATCCTCTGCAAAATTAGCATATGACTAGTGTCAAAGTATCATAAAACTGCAAGTACTGACATGTCTACCTGCATAGTGAATCACTGACTCCACTGCATATAATCAGTTACCCAATAGAAGCCAACTAGGCTTATCGAGCACCTATGAACAACTATCGTACATCTCCTATGGCAAGGCTAGGTAAGTCTTCCACCTGCATCACCGAAGAGACCCCGACATATGGATGTCTCCCAGTTAAGAAAACCTCACCACGACCCTCTTTATCAAACGTAAAAGGCTTTATGCAAAGAACATGACCGCTATATCAATGACCACATGGACGTACATAAGCGGTATCCACAGAAGCGTACATGGTGTGTATGTGCTCAATATATGCAGTAAAATGACACTAAAAGGCTGAATACACAGCCCAAAAACTAGCCAATAACACCTGCAAGTGTCTGTCAACTCTAGTGTTTTAGGCTTTAAAAACCTGCATAAATTTGCAGCGACTGCTCCCACCAAAACTGAAAACCCCTCGAGAAACCTGTACTTTTACGAGTGTGGCTGAAAATACAGCCCCAAAGGTTGATATTTATTGTTTGAGAAGTACAAGAAACACTCTTTCTTGATGTTCTTGGACCTGTGCAAAAAGAACTATGTGCAAAAGTACTCCGAAATGGTTCCAAAAACCACCCCAAAATTGCTTCAAAAATAGGCTTTGAAAGCAAAAAATGAAGCTTTGAGGGACCAAAACTTGTTCAAGGTAATGTCAACCTTAGTCTTTCCCCTTCTTCAAACACCACAAGAGTGTAGCTTAGTGGCAAGAGATTGCCACGGTTAAGCGAGCTCTAGGGGGAACAGTACTGGGATGGGTGACCTCCCGGGAAGTATCGGGAACCTCTATATTCCTTGATCATTGAGGTCCTCCCTCACGTGCAGCCAACGGTGCCAACGGCGCCAACGGTGACTCGGATGACAAGGTATGCCAAGGTCTATGCCTTGGTCACCGCCTTGGTCGTAAGCCTTGAAGAAAGCCTGGGGGGGGGGGGGCTCGCTTCGCTCGCACAAAAGGAACAAAGCTTTTGCCTCGAACTGCTCTGATACCAGTGAAGTGTTTCAACGGCGATTGCACCACAGTGCGCTCTTCTTCTCGAGAGCTCCGCGAGCATATGCTCAGAGTAGAAAACCGAGCTCCTGAGGCTGCAAACAGTACTCCGCACAGAGGTTGTAGAATACACAGAAAACACAGTACACAGGAAGCACAAAGACAGCCTTCTTAGGTCTTACAAATGCGGTCGTACTTACAGTACGTGACTGACCAGGCCACTATATGTTTTATTAAAGAACATATACAAAGAAGTGTCCGGTGGCCATTTGGCCTTTCACATGGACACTAACGGTAACAACAAGTGTATGTATATTGCTTACATGTAATGTACAAGTGTTTTGAAGTTTTTATATAGACTTTTCAAGTGCTCCATGACTTCTACAAGTGGATTTTGAATTCAAATGAATGTGGGAAAGGTTGTTGGAGGGAATCATTTCACTTTCCTACAATCTAGGAAAAGTGAAGATCTAGTTAGATCTACTTTTAGGTGATTGATTGATTGATTGATTGCAACTCAACCACCACAAATGCATGGAATATTATCTCTTATTTTCTACATTTGCATGTGTAAAGCTCTGGGCTTTTATGATGGTAAAAGATCCATGAAAAATCTTTTAATTAAGTACAATAAATGAGCATAACTAAAAGAACTCTCCAACAGATATTCTTTCGTTGTAATCCAAGCGATAGCTTTTGACGTAGATCAAATCCACCACAAGCATAGTGTAAGCTTCATGTTTCAAGAGCTCCCCCTCAGGCTAAAGTATGCTTGATTCTTCATTCTCTAATAGGTTGAATATTTGCCATAGCTTTGAACCTACAAAGCTTTATTCCATCAAGTGTGTCATCATATCTATTACTTTCTTTTTTGGAACAAAAGAAACGTCAATCTCCTTTGCCATGTGTTTCTCCTTGATGAAGTGGTAATGAACCTCTATGTGTTTGGTTCTTGCATGGAAAATAGGGTTTGCTGTTAGACGCATGGAACTTACATTATCTCCAAAAATGTGAGGTTTGGAACTTACAAGTCCCAAATCTGTATACAATGATTTTAACCATATTGCCTCTTGAGTTGCTATGGTCAAACCTCTATACTCTGCTTCAGTTGAGCATAAAGCAATTGTTGGTTGCTTCTTGGAACTCCATGACACTAGCTTTGAACCTGCAAATGCTAAGTAACCAGAGGTACTTCTTCTATCATCCTTAGCTCTTGCCCAATCTTCATCTGAATAGATTTGGATATCCAAATATGAAGAGTAAGGATAGAATATACCTTCATATCCTTCATCTGTGTATATGACCTGCATACCTAGGAAATATGTGAGCTTACCTAAGTCACTGATTTTGAACTCCTCTTACATGTTTCTTTTGATAATTTGAATGCCATTTACATCATCACATGTCACAATAATATCATCTACATATACACATAGATAGATAACCTCATTGTGATCCATTTTGATGAATAGAGAAGGATTTAAGTTGCTAGGTCTGAACCCTTGATCTTGAAGGTATGTAACCAACCTGTAATTCCAAGCTCTAGGAGCTTGTTACAATCCATACAATGCTTTCTTAAGTGTGCAAACATAAGATGTATGATTAGGGTTTTCAAAACCTGGTGGTTGTGATATGTATACATGTTCACTTATCCAACCATTTAGAAATGCATTTTTTACATCAAGTTGGGGTATCCAATTTCTTATAGCAACTACACTTATCAATGTTCTGATTGTAGTCATCTTTGCAACTGGTGAGAATGTTTCATCATAGTCTATACCATGAGTTTGTGAGCATCCTTTGGCAACTAATCTTGCCTTGTACCTGCAAACTGATCCATCTCAGTTTCTTTTAACTTTATATACCCATTTGCAACCAATTATCTTTTGATTCGATGACATTGGAACCAAATCCCAAGTATCCATCTCCTTCAATGCATCTATTTCTTCTTTCATGGCCTTTTCCCTATTAGGGTTTCCCTTTGCCTCTTCATAGGTTGAGGGTTCCTTTGAAATCGAGTCTTTTGCCATGTAGATTGAATGCTTTGTAACATATGTGGAATCATATCCATACCTTTCTGGTTGTTTCTTCTCTCTTTTTTATCTTCTAGGATCTTGCTTGGAGCATTCTCCACACTCCTACATCTTTGCTTTGCCCCTTGACTTCCATAGTTTGTAATCCTTTTCCCTTTCATCTTGTTCATCATCTGTATCACTTCTTGGATCATGGACCTGTGTATCATGCTTGCTTCCTAATTAATAAGAATCAAAATCAATATCATATGGTAGAGTTACCTTTGTACCAAGACCTGTGTTCTTCAAACACAACACCTCTACTTGTAGTGAATTGCTTGGTTCAAGGATTATAGAACCTGTAATCCATCGGAGTTGAGTCATACCCAATAAACACTACCTTTGTTTCCCTTTGATCTAGCTTACCTCTTATTTGTGATGGTACATAACCATAAGCTAAACAACCAAACACCTTGCAATGACCAAGACTAGGTTTTCTTCCATGCCATGCTTTGAGGGAAAGCCATCATCCATCTTGATATAGCTCTGATACCACTTGAAAGAACTTGGAGAAGTTTGTAGGAGGTAGAAAAGTGAGTTGCGAAGCGATGAAGTTTGGTCCATCCAACTGGCACAAGACCAGTCCTTGAGCTTATGGAGACTCAAATAAACATTATAGGCATGCGATAAGTGCACTAAATTGCGATGTGCTTTGAAGCAACAAGGAGAAAGATTCGATACAAAACAGATAAGTTTGTGCATCGACTAGCTCAAAAAACTTTCTATCTTTGGAAGAGACAATGAACTTCAAATGCTCATAGAGGCCAACGTGATTACAATTAGAAAAAATCCTTTTATGGGAGTGATACACATAGGGTTGAGTGTATAGAATGCACAAGAGTATAAGGAATAAGCAAAATATGCTTTTGGAATGAATCAGACATTCAACAATGGTACCTCCTATTTTTCAGGAATACATAGAGATTGACCTCAAGACACAAAAACTAAGATTTCTTCCAATGTACAAAGCCAAATGCTTAGAAACTCTAGAAGCGTAGAATAGATACTTATATCTTTCTGATGAGTCCTTTGTCATCCAATTTTGAGCTCTGTAGAGAGAGAAGCAGCCTCTGCAAGGTTACTGTTCATGAAGAAAAGGGTGCAGCAAAATGAAAGAGCAAGACAATGATGGTCACAAGTGTATGTATATTGCTTCCATCTAATGTACAAGTGTTCTTAAGTCTTTATTTAGAATTTTCAAGTGCTCCATGACTTCTACAAGTGGAGTTTGAATTCAAATGAAGGTGGGAAAGGTTGTTGGAGGGAATCGATTCACTTTCCTACAACCTAGGAAAAGTGAAGATCTAGTTTGATCTACTTTTAGGTGATTGATTGATTGATTGATTGATTGATTGAAACTCAACCACCACAAATTCGTGGAGTATTATCTCTCCTTTTATACACTTACATGTTTAAAGATCTAGGCTTTTACAATGGTAAAAGATCCATGAAAAATCTTTTTGAAAAAATACAATAAATTAGCATGAGTAAAAGAACTCTCCAATGGATATTCTTTTGATGTAATCCAAGCAATAGCTTTTGATGTAGATCAAATCCACCCCAAGCATAGTGTAAGCTTAATGTTCCAATAGGAGCAACATTGAAGAGCTACATGTAATGCAAGTGAGGTAGTGGGTTCAAGATTCTCCAAAATTTGAATGCTTAAGTGATATTGATGTCATCTTCTTTTATGATTCCTCTTTGTGATAGTATGGTGTATATTTTGCTTGGTTGCTTGATGTGATCGTCACATTTCATGTCACTCCTTTGTGTGAGAGGTTTTCTAGATTCTACAATGATTCATGATTGTATGCACATGTTTGAGGGTTCAACATATGACATTTAGGATGAAAAGATATATGTTGATCGTCACATTTCATGTCACTCCTTTGTGTGAGAGGTTTTCTAGATTCTACAATGATTCATGATTGTATGCACATGTTTGAGGGTTCAACATATGACATTTAGGATGAAAAGATATATGTTTTTTATGGTTTGTGGTGTGAGAGAGAAAGATAGTTCTTATGACACATGGTGTATGGTGCTTAACTAGATACATCCCTCGTCAAGAAGATAATTTATTTGGATACGATCATTCTTAGATTGGCTCATGGTAAATGTTGACATGGACATGTCAAGACATTATGGTCTTGATGATGGTGTTTGAAACTCCTTAGATGTAAGCATGCTTCATCAATAGATCTCATGTATGAGTTGTGCTTGAGACTAGACATGCCACTTTTCGTTAGGTCATTTGCATTTGAAATTGTGGATCATTCAATGATTTAACACAAGCATAGAGTGAATGGGAGCCTTACAACAGATTTTTTAGTTGCCCCTCAAGTCCCAGGGCCTTTCTAATCCATTCTATCTCTCGATCCAGATTAGACTATACGTTTTTTCTTATCTCACATTTAAGCTATCACCCTTCACCCTAAAACAAAATTGTGTTGGTTTCATGCATGTGTGACTCTTGGTCGGAGAAGGTTCTCAAGTTTACTAATCATATGTGGCCTCAACTCTTATCAGCTTACTAATCATATGTGACCTCGACTCTTGGTCGGAGAAGGTTCTCAAGTTTACTAATCATATGTGGCCTCGACAGGTTGATCTCTATGGGTTACCATTCCCTACTCTTCCTACACATTTCTGTATAGTCCTACATCACTTCCTAGGATCTTCTTTGATCACTTCTTCATTTGGTTTTTGTATTCCTCCTCCCCTTCCTAGATTATCCTTTTCCTTTTCATGTCTCTATACTGCTAGGACTTTCTCTCAAATTCATCTTCCATGTAGGTTCTAGTTTCTTCCAACTTTATTAGCATCTCTAAATTTGTGTTTCATTTCAATACCTGACAGAGTTTCCTTCCTCAAATTCACAATATCTTGTGTCCTTTTTGTGTAATTCCCATTTGATTTCTCCAACTTATCTTACTGATTTCATCATCAAATTTTCTCTTCCCCAAGTTGCCTAAAGATGGAACCTATGTTTTTTGCGCCCAAGTTGTAAACAAAATAATGGAAGTGTTTGATCAATTAGCGTCTTCAAGAGAAAGGCATTTTTTCCTTTCTCTTCAAACGTATTTCTCACATATTTGCACTCAGATATCCCACACTCTTATTCTTTTTTCTTCCTTTTCTACTCCCTTTTTTGTTTTAATTGATTTTTTTTGTATCCTCCTATTTCTCTAGTGTTTTACATTTGGGTAAGAATTCTTGTAGCTAGATAGTTATAACGCTTTTTAATTTCCTATAATCTTGCATCAAATCATTCTTAGAAGTTTTCTTGATTTTTGTTTTTTTTTCTCTCACAAGTTCATAGTCTCAAAATTTCACCTCAATGTAGTTTCAAAGATTACTTCAAAATTGCACCATCAATAGTTATTCATTTTTTATCCTTTATAATCTCTTTTGGATAATTTTGCACGTCTATGCACTTCCCTTGGAAAGTTTCAAGATAAAAATGAAAATTCACACAACCAAAGAAATGTTTAATTGAAACTCTCCCCTACTCACATTCGGAGGGTAAAATCGCATTGGGTGAAGTTCTTCACTAGCTTCTGATGTGCCCCCTTTAATAAATTCTTTTGCAAATGATTTTTTATTCAAGTAAAATTCCAATGCGTATATGGAAGTTTTCAAACTCATATGAAAATTACATTCTCCTCTCAAACTCTTCCAAGAAATTCTTGCAAAGTCATGCATGCAACTTGCACATTCAAAATTTTAAGAACATTTTGAATGTCACATATTTCAAGGTTGAAGTTGCAATCAAATGTGAGAATTTCTTCCTTGATTGAGTGTAATGGCTATTAACTACGAATATACAATGGAAACATAGTTGGTATCTTTGTGCAAGTGTGGGTGACTATGTCTTTATGCATAACGATTTATGCACAAGCATATTAAATTTTGTTATGTGTAGAGGAATTTCTTTTTCATGGAGGTTCAGTCGAAGCCTACTCTCCCAAGCTTTGACTTTGAAAGTGAAGTTGTACAAGTGAATGGGCATAGTATGTGTGGGACCCCTTGTATCCCACAAAGCAGGGGTTAGACAAGGTTATAGCATTACAAATGTAGAGGAATTTCATATGGCACTTCTATTGAATTAATAAACAATAATTATTTGGCATCAATATATATTCAATGGTCATGGTTAAGATCACAAATGTATTATGTATGCTAGATATTAAGTATAATTTGAATGGTACCAAGTGCCTCTACGTCATCCTCCTTGTTCTCCCCTATTTCAATGATCTTGAAAGGCTCAGTTTAAGTCTTCTTGCTATGGAAACCATGGAATAAGTTGAAACCTGTGTTCCATCAATAATGACTAGACATGGGTAGATACCATCTAATAGCACAATACTATATGGTTCCCCATAACTAGAACCAAGGAATTCGAAAAAGAAAATATCCAAAGAGTGAAAAAGATTTATTCTAAAGGGTTTTGTATGTGAAAGAACCTACGGAACCAAGACAGGATTCGATTCGAGGACAATGATCCTAGCCTCAAATTGTACTAATGATGATTGGTGCCTCTTAAGGCATAGAATCAGTTCTTATGATGCGTCCAAGGTCTGTTTACTACTCTGATGGCATATTCCCCATGCGAAGGGACTCAAGTGGAACAATGAAAACAAGCTAGAGCGCATTCCAAGACACAAGAAAAATATCAACATCTATGGCTCTTTCAACAAAAAAGGGTGCACTTATTGGTCTTCCGTTAGATGGGAATTGAAGTTCAATGAGTTACCAACTACCAATTGATATGAATACCCTTGTATACTACTTCAAAATCTATCACATTAAATATGAGGAATTCTTTTTGGTCATTCTCATTCCGTGTATGCTTATCCATGGACTCCATGGATTCTATGCAGCTTGGAATATCAATCATCACTGTGGGTAACTCCAAAAATCTTTTGATTCCCACCTCCTCCCAAGCATCCATGAAGTAGTCACTTTTGTTCAGTTTCTCGATGTCCTTGGTAGCAATTGTAAACTTGAAGTTCTTGGATTTAACCAAGTAATTTTACTTGGAAACTCTAGTGAAGTGCTGCTTGGTTTCCTCCAAAGTTTCTCCTCTATAGTTCTTGTAGTTGGAGGAGATGAGGGAAAGATGGCGACAATAATGGAGTTGCATACAATATAGAGAACACATTAGTGAAAATTAATAGAGTTTGTATGCTTGTGTGGTTGGGGGCCTCCAACATTTAATTGATATTTTGAAGCAATCATTCCTATATAACAGGTACATAATCATGTGTATAGGAAAGTGAATAGAGGGAGGATTATATGGACTCCCAACAATCTTCTCAGTGAAGGAGAATGTGACCATAAGTGGCAGAGATTACAAAGAATGATGTAGGACTATACAAAAATGTGTAGGAAGAGTAGGAAATCTCAACCCATAGAGACTAACATATAGTAATTGTCTCAAGTTAGGTTTGAGCATGCATCTGAAACTGCGATAGATTCAAGTTGATAAGAGTCAAGCTCACATATGATTAGTAAACTTCAGCACCTTCTTCGACAGGACTCACCCATTCATGAAACCATCACACTTTCATTTTAGGGGGAAGGGTGATAGCTTAAATGTGAAATGAGAAAAACATATAGTCTAATTTGGATCGAGAGATAGAGTAGCTTGGAAAGGCCGTCCGACTTGAGGGGCAACTGATAAATTTCTTGTAAGGCTCCCACTCACTCTATGCTTGTCTCAAATCATTGAGCGATCCACAATTCCAAATGCAAATGACCTAATGATAAGTGTCGTGTCTAGTCTCAAGTAGCACTCGTACATGGGATTCTATTGATGAAACTTGTGCTATCTTTGCTAACCTAACTAGGTCATGCATGCTTATATCTAAGGAGTTTGAAACACCATCATGAACACCAGATTTTCTTGACATGTCCATGTCAACATTTACCATGAGCCAATCTAAGAATGATTGTATCCAAATCAATTATCTTCTTAATGATGGATGTATCTAGTTATGCACCATATGCCATGTATCATAAGAACTATCTTTCTCTATCACACCATGAACCATCAAAAACATATATCTTTGCATCCTAAATGTCATATGTTGAACCTTCAAATATGCGCATACAAACATGAATCATCGTAGAATCTAGAAAACCCACTCAAAAAAAAGGAGTAACATGAAATGTGACTATCACACCCTGCAACTAAGCCGAATCTGCACCATCTTGTCAAAAAGAAGAGCCATAAACAAAGATGACATCAATATCACTTATGCATTCAAATTTTGGAGAACCTTGAACCCACTACTTCACTTGCATTATGTGCAGCTCTTCAATGTTGTTGCCATATCCAAATGAAGCAACATCATTGAATATGGCCCACATGAACACAATTCCAACATCAAAGTCGTGGACTCATAATGGGAATTCATAAGCTATAACTAGAGTGGATCTTGCCAAGACATCTACATCCATCCATTCATAATGCAGAATTTCATAAGGCTTATGTGAATCGCTTTGCACATACATGTGTAGTGCCCCACAATTGGGATTTCCAAATTGGGATTAGTGCAATCAAAATGAGATGGCATCATGTTGCTAATATCAAGAAATCAATAATGATCCAAGGAACTAGCAAAGATGAGCATAACTAATATTCTATCACATATAGGGTCCAAATTGCAACACTAACAGTGAGACATGCAAGTAGTTTGTTACACATACATGTAGCAAACTTGTGCACTAAACCTAGAGCATGAAATTTCTCATTGAATAGATGTGAAAGAATCCTAGTGAAAATTGATAGGTTCCCTTGTAATAAAGCAATAAAAAATTAAATGGTCAGAAGTAAAGTGAATCAAAGTCACGTCATCTCAAGGCCCATCATTAATTGAATCAAGTGCCAAAGCAATGGCAATAACCTATTCCAACAAACTGATAGAGAATCATGCTAATACCACACATCCCACTCAAGAACGAACCTCATGAAATGGCCAATATATTATAAATCACTTGTGATCTTGCCCAAGAGAATGAAGATAAACCAAGATCAAATCTATCTATCAACTTGTCATGGGTACACTAGTACACATGTCTACCAATAAGATTGGTGAAATTTCAACAACATCTCTCTTGTGAAATAGACTAGGGAACCAAATATTATAAGTGAGAATAGAGCATCCACTCACAGCAACCACAATGAAAAAGTAACCGATTAATGATAAGATGTTCCTTAACTCTAAACGAATCCAAATCAATTCTTTGAAGTCTATGCAATTTATAAGTCAATCATTTAATCTAGGTGTGATGAACCAAGAAGTGATCATAATGCCATGATACATCCACTAGTTGACCATGATCAAGTCAAGGTGGCATAAATAAAAACTAGTTCATGATGCCCATTGAAATGCAAAGTTTATTCCAAAACTCATTTTGCTCTCTCAAGAACTCATATACTAATTATCTCTCCAAAAATGCCTATGAAGAAGATCTAAACAAAGCTATAAAAGGAAATCTCCAAGACCTCTTAAACAAGAGCATAAACATCTCTCTCTCTCTCTCTCTCTCTCTCTCTCTCTCTCTCTCTCTCTCTCTCTCTCTCTCTCTCTCTCTCTCTCTCTCTCTCTCTCTCTCTCTCTCTCTCTCTCTCTCTCTCTCTCTCTCTCTCTCTCTCTCTCTCTCTTTGAGAAGCTCTAGATCTCAAAACACATGAATGAGTGTTTCTCAAATCAAAATGGAAGATGATTTTGTGTACCATGAAAATCTTTTTACTTATCATCAAAGATTATGATAACAAAAAGTATGAGAGGAAGATACATTATTCTTGACATCTCTACTTCTAAAATCTTATTCTCAAGATTTCCAAGACCTTTATTGGACATGGTTTTGATTTTGTACAAAACTACACCTCAACATCTATCTCAACATTTCAAAAATACAATCGTGAATAGAGTTGATGACATTCTTCAAGAATGGAGATAATGGCTATGCTATTGGATACTTGGGTGTTCATCAGACATCCCATAGCTCAACAAACAATGGTTTAGTGTGTAGTATGCATGATAATATTTATTTTCAACCACCTAAATTGTTTGTATTAATGCAATAAGATTTTATATAACAACGACACACCATGGATATGCATTGCCGTAGTAAGGAAGAAATAAGCGGTAATAGGTTTGGTTGCAACATTGTCAAATTAACAAACATGTGGGACCAAAATAGACATACAATGATCATTGATTGATGGATCATAACTACATATTGTACTAAATTCCCATGCTTCATTCTATATAAGGCTATTGGAGTTAAGTTAGAAGTAAAAAAGTTTACTACAACCATTCATATTTCTTTCTTATTTACCTTAACAACAAGATTACACCAATTTTTTTTCGATTATGAAAACTATTTAGATTTTTGCTTACTAATGGAATTTATTATTGTCATTTTAGCTATCAATAAAACCTCGATTTGCACCTTGTAGTATGTATTTGTTATGCTTAGATCGATGCTCTATCGCAAAATAGAAACTAAATCTTTCAAATTTGCCTCTCCGACTTGTTTTTTACCGAGAGGCTTATTAATCTTACCCGTTTATCAACTTTTTTTTTTCGCTCAGTTCTTCTATTATCTTAAGAAAAGAGTAAGCATCTAAGGTAGCTACTTGGGCGAGTATCTTGCAATTCAAAAAAACTCGGTTCTTAAGTGTTAACACATTAGGAGTTCCTTTCAAAATCAATAGAAGAGTAGAAGCAATACATTGACATGAACTAAGAAGCACATTGAAAAAAATATGTAGACTTGAACTATTTGGGAAAAAAATCATGTATAGAAATCAATTAATTCTTCAAATATTTAATCTTTGTGAGAAAAGTGTCCTCAAAATCATTTTTTTCATATACTCTCCAAGTATTTTGGAAGATAAGCAACACTAGTCCCATTTCCTTTTTGATACAATGTAGAAAGAGTATCCCAAACATCCTTAGATGGTTTGCATGAGCAAAAATGAAGGATAATGGGATGCTTGAATGACAAACAATGAATGCATGTACATCTAGAAAAACTCTTCAATTGGAGGGAGTAAATTTAGATCTACCTTCATTGAGGGTCATCAACATGAATCTATCCATTCAAATCAATACCCAAAGTTTGTGTGCTTTGAATAATTCTTAATTATGATTAAAAATATATTAACATATAAAAACGGGTACCTTCTACTTTTATCTAAGGGAGAGTAAATATCCTCTGAGATTAACACTTTTCTAGCTAGGGATTGGATAAAATACCAATCTACAATGTCATATGCACCAAAGCATGATGATGTTGCTGAGAGAGAAAATAGATCCCTTATGGATATTCAAGATGAATGGTCAAAAGCTAAGCATTATCTAGTCATTTTTTGCTCAAGGCCACTATATGTGTTGCATATATACTTAAAAAGTATCACACTAAATCATTATGGTCTATCACTCCTTCTAAAGCTTGACATAGTCACAAACCATCATGAAATACAATTTATTATTTCTTATGGCGCTTGGCATGCTATGGCCATAAACCATTATTGCTATTATGTTTGTTTTTTGTTCAACATATGCTCTATAATGTATGGACACCAACACAAGATATTGGATAATAAGGCAATGAAATGATTCCTTGACTAAAATTTTGAACGCAAAAGCTATTGTTCGTATAGACTGTTGTTTAATATTTTTTTTGTTGCCAAGTTGTGATTTTGTAAAGAATGCAATCCAGCTTCTTGTGGAGTCTTTCCATCAAGTGCCTTGGTGTAGCTCATATGTATTAAGAAGACTTCAATTAGTTCAATGGATATGTATAACACTTTGTTCCCTCACTTCGCCAATGGGAAACCAAATGTAGTTCCTTGTGAGAAAACTTCTTGGCCTATGCAAGTTATGAATGAGGATACAAATCATTGAACTTTTTTTACGCACATGTACATGATGTGATTATTAATGAGAGCAAACATTGATGGGCAAAAGGAGGTTGTAGACTATGAGGGAATACATTAGATACATGATTGCTTTATTGTGTTTGCTAGGGCTCCCATGCTTCTTTTACATAAGATTTCTATGGAATGACTCTTTCCAAACTTTGTGATGGAATTCAGCAAAACCTATACAACAAAGGTTGTTGTAGACTGAGAGAATAAATTAGATACACGATGAATTTAATTGTGCTGGTCAGGGCTCCCATGCTTCTTTTGCATTAGATTGCTATGGAATGAATATTTCTAAACTTTGTGATGCGAAATAGTCGATTTCCTTTGATAAAGAATAACAATCAACCCAATGCCAACTATGCAATCACAACTTCATGCTATTTTGAAAATGGTTGTTGGTTTTTTTGCCGACTAGAAAAAACACCATCAACACTAAACGGGCCTAAGTTGAAATGCAAAGTTAACGGCAATGATGATCGAACTGAAAGGGATCAGATCAAAAATTTGCAATGAAAGTTACCTTCGTAGCCCCAATAGGATCGTTTCTTGAAAACAGGCATGGCAAGAATAACACTCAACAAGAAAATGTCGGACCAGCCTAATCATATTTGAAGATGTTTCGGAGGAAACCTTGACATTTTTAGTGCAAAGGTATCGACATACCTTTTCCAGCCATCACGTGTAATTATAAACCTCATTTGACCATTATAGAAGTATATTTTTTCCAGCAATCACAAAGGCAAACAGCACACAGGACTTTAATCACCAATTCCAATACGGAAAATATATCAGCCATAACATCTCGATCTCTATTACCGAATCAACAATACTCTACCACGTCAGTTCAGCTAAATCATACGCTATGACACGTACAAAAATGCATCTAAGTTTCGTAGACTGACTTAAAATTATAAATTCTCTCAAGAAGCAGGTGCTCACTATCCATCGTAATATCACAAGGAAACTTATCCAAATGGCATCATATGCAGACATGGAAAAACAACACAACTGCTGAAATCAAGTACAAAAGACCACAAATAATTTTTAACGTCGCGGATAAATAATTTTCAAGTTGACATTGAAATAATGGTAAAGAGATATCTGAAATTTGAACTCCACTTTGGAGAGTTTCCTCAGCTGCTGTACATCATCCTTGAAGCGACTATCAAATTACAGTAATCAACAGTCTTTGCGAATCAATGTTAATGATCAGAGAACGGCACAAAGATGCGTATGTTGAAATACTATAACTGCTTTCGATTTCGAGTTAGCCTAGACAACCTAATGTTACAAGGTGAATCACCTTCAAGGAAGTCCCCCTGAAGGCCTCATAAGTCAATGCTCAATGGTTCTTTCTATCTTCCCAGTGATCCCTTCACCCTCAGTGAAACTGCTTTTAAGTCCTCTGGGCTTTGCCATAAGAAACCTCTAAAAAACTGACCAGCTGTACATCACTTGCTTGACATGAGGTTTCCTCGTATCTAGTGCCACTATTGCAGTCGATCCTAGAATATTATAATGGCAAAAGACGCCATCTGAAGAATACGCGCATGTCCTCTCACTCAAGCACATGAACAAGGCTACCAAAATTGCATGAGTAATGCGTCTACAAAACAGACAATTGCTAAGTCTGTCAATCAGCTTCAAGCTCTGCTCCAAACCTCTCCAGCCTTGCAGCCTCATCTGCAGCATCTATCTGAGCATAATTGACAAACCCATCATCCTCATAAGCTTCGACCCTCTTGCCACCAAACCTGTATGCCACCAAACTCTCTCTCTCTCTCTCTCTCTCTCTCTCTCTCTCTCTCTCTCTCTCTCTCTCTCTCTCTCTCTCTCTCTCTCTCTCTCTCTCTCTCTCTCTCTCTCTCTCTCTCTCTCTCTCTCTCTCTCTCTCTCTCTCTCTCTCTCTCTCTCTCTCTCTCTCTCTCTCTCTCTCTCTCACATTCGTAGCAAACCCTCAGTGACCCATGATATCCTAAGGGCAGAGCTTGCTGCACCACCGATGCTAGTAGAGGCACTCTTCCAGACAGTATGCTTATTACACACAATCCAAGGCAAGGATAGAGAGTGCATCACTTCCAGAGCTTTCCAGGCATCACGAGACATAAGTTAGCGGGGGGCACTTCCTCATGGTATGCACAAACACGAGATTGGTTGGCCCACCATGGAATTGACATAGACAGACTACCACCTGTACATTATGACTCCCACCCCCCACCTACTCGCTCTCCCACCAAGAGAGGAATAGGATCATTTGTCGAGAGAGATGGCATACATGTATACAGAGGACAAGGGTTAGCCCGAGAGATCCATTGCCACCAAAAATGCTCCATTATCCTGAGCATATCCTAGAGATCTCCGATCAGGGCTTCAATGAGATCCCACGTTACATGGAGACATACCTACCACACCACCTTCGTGTCCTCATTGGGCAGCTTCCAGGTTCATCACATCAACTCGAGATCGAGAAAGGTAGGGCCAAAGGAGTCCTCCGAGAGGAGAGGTGGTGCCCAGTTTGCCATACAGAGATAGAGGGTGAGGATCACTTGATTGCAAGATGTCCGGCATTCTTAGACCTACGAGCACAGTTCCAGATTGAGGAGTCACTCCAGTTGTGCATGACCACAGGAGACCAGCAGAGGGTGGGTCGTTAAATCAAGGCACCATAAGAGCGACCAGCGCAGATGTTACAGCGCACACGCCAGACACAGGCACGTACCCAACAGACTATTACTCAGTTCTTTCGGTGACTTAACAGACCAACCTTCAAGAGTCATAGGGCTCACGCTCGAGCAGGCAACGGCACAGAGAGTGCGACACAGATCACCTGGGTACCGACGAGCACGACTGCATCATGAGGACATCTCTCGCATCAAGATAGTCCACGACCACATGATGGAGCATCAATGCACCACCAACACTTGGGTCGCCCTCTTGCAGGAGATGTTAAGTCCGACGCCGATGTACCATATACTCCACCCTCCTCCACCCATATGTACCAGTTAGGGTATACATATTCACTCCAACATATGTCCCCATGAAGTAGGTGGCCATTATTTGCAGAGTCAGAGCCACGCTCCCCCACGCACCACTACTTTATCTCCATTATTCCATCATTGCTAGGTACACCATCATCTTGCTGTTATCAGCCTACATAGTTCTTTTTTGTAGTGAGTACTTTTCTTTTCATTGATACACAGATATGACCACAATTATACATGGTTTTGTCTCATAGACCAAGTTTGGCCTTTTGGTAGACGTTAATATGACTGACTCTCTCTCTCTCTCTCTCTCTCTCTCTCTCTCTCTCTCTCTCTCTCTCTCTCTCTCTCTCTCTCTCTCTCTCTCTCTCTCTCTCTCTCTCTCTCTCTCTCTCTCTCTCTCTCTCTCTCTCTCTCTCTCTCTCTCTCTCTCTCTCTCTCTCTCTCTCCCCCCCCTCCCTCCCTCCCTCCCTCCCTCCCTTCCTCCCTCCCTCCCTCCATCAGGAGTCTTCTCTATGGCTCAGGCAGCCCGTGACCGCATCACACGTGGGTACGCAGCACTAGCTTTGATGGAGAGACAGTGCCACCAGGCATATTTTCAGGAGCCCCGCACAAAGGGGTGGCTCTTTGACACTTTGGTTATGCCAGCGCTCATGTATGGGGCAGCCATATGGGGACCAGGATTAGCTACATCAGTATGGACAGCATTAGAGAGGCCACAGATCCTCATGATTGCCAGATTTATCCGCAGTAAGCCTTCAGTACCACATGACATCATTAGAGCAGAGCTCGCTGCACCACCGATGCTAGTTGAGGCACTATTCCAGACAGTATGCCTATTACACAGACTTCGGAGCATGGAAACAGAGCGTATTGCTTATCGTGCTTTCGAGGCATCACGTGATATGGCATTAGCAGGCGACACCTCCTCATGGTATGCGCAGACACGAGACTGGCTTGCCCACCATGGCTTTGACATAGACAGGCTACCACCACTACAGTACGACTCTCATGCACCCACCTACTCGCTCTCTCATCAAGAGAGGAATAGGATCCTTCGTCAGGAGATATGGTATACATACATACAGAGAACATGGGTGAGCCCTAGGGGTACATTGCCACCGAAAATGCTCTACTACCGCGAGCATTTTCTACATATATCAGGCATGGGCTTCATCGAGATTCCGAGATACATGCAGACCTACCTTCTCCACCACCTACGAGTCGTCATTGGGCAGCTCCGGGTTTCATCACATCAGCTCGAGATTGAGAGGGGTCGGTCCAGGGGAGTCCCCCGTGAGGAGAGGTGGTGCCCAGTATGCCAGACAGAGGTAGAGAGTGAGGAGCATTTTGTTATCAGATGTCCAGCATACTTAGACCTACGAGCACAGTTCCGGATCGAGGAGTCATTCCAGCTGTGCATGACTATGGGAGACCAGAGACGCTTGGGATGCTTTCTCACAGCAGCATACGAGAGGCGAGAGCGGTCACTACAGCGCATACATCAGTCACGGGTGAGTACCCAGCAGACCATTACCCAGTTCTTTCAGCGAGTTGAGCTACATCAGAGAGGTCGATCTATAGGGCTCACGCTCCACCAGGCAGCAGCACAGAGAGCACGGCGCCGACCACGCATGGGCGGATATCGTCGACCACGACTATATCAGGAGGATGTCTCACGCATCACGATTGCCTACGACCACATGATGGAGCATAGGCGTACCACCACCCCTCTCTCTCTCTCTCTCTCTCTCTCTCTCTCTCTCTCTCTCTCTCTCTCTCTCTCTCTCTCTCTCTCTCTCTCTCTCTCTCTCTCTCTCTCTCTCTGTATATATATATATATATATATATATATATATATATATATATATATATATATATATATATATATATATATATATATATATATATATATATATACACACACACACACACACACACACACATACATGGCACCGGCAGAGAGAGGGGCCATTGGGCAACTCAAAGTATCATCGCACTAGCTCGAGATTGAGGTTGGGCGAGTGACACATACCCTGAGGACAGGAGATTATGCAAGATATGTCAAGAGGAGGTGGAGGACGAGGAGCACTACACATGTAGATGCTAAGCATATGAGGATATCAGAGACCGCTTCCCACATCTCTTCAAGGGGTCTAGAGAGATCAGGGCTTTATTGGAGACGAAGGACCAACGCCCTCTAGGTCGTTTCCTAGTAGAGCTCCAACGCCGACATGCCTCGCTTCTCCGGCCGATGGAGATACATTGGGCCCACTCATATTACAGATTTTTTCAGACCCACAGCCGCCCAAGGACCAAGCTCGACGCGGGGTGTCAAATTACAGAGAGCAGAGGAGCTTAGACGACAGCGTCGACAACCGAGACCCCACTCCGGAGAGCCAGTCCCCACCAGAGAGAGATTCAAGCGAGTCGCGCACGCCATGACATGGAGATACGGAGACGTCAGCAACGCATCCTGCCGATCTCGACGTTCAAAGCATTTTGAGGATTGCAACGATGCCTTACCCACCGATGCATTATATCCTACACCCACTCCAGGCATTTAGAGGATAATGACACCACCCAGCCTCCCCTCCCTCTGCATATCATATTTGTATCTCACCTATTGAGCATATAGACTGCATATCCATAGCACCCACACCCTCGACGCCAGATATTATACACTCAATTTATACTCTGTTTTGTACTCCAACTTTATTTTCCTTTTGGGATCACAGTGGATTGGATCATACAGATATATATGTTTTGTCTCATAGGCCGATTTTGGCCAATCGACGTTAAAAAGTCTCTCTCGTCCTCCACGCCAGACGAGAGGGACATCGTGCCCTCTACAGAGACGGTCGGATCATCATTGATGGACGGCCCATTGACTAGGGATTCGCGGCCTATGAGACAGCACAGCAGGAGGTGCACATTGAAGTCTGGAACTGCAATGGACCTTTATGGACACATCCAGGGCGCCTCGAGGAGGTGATGGAGGGCAGAGACATTATCTTCTTGACAGAGACACACGAGAGCCCGGGGAGGAGCCTACGGAGGATTGAGGGCTATATGTGGGAGTCAGCTCACCGCCGCCAGATGAGACAGCACACCACACGAGGATCAGGAGGAGTAGACATGCTCTATAGACAGTCGTTACAGCACAGGGTACAGGTGGTAGCCAGAGACCCAGAGGTACGTTTCATGTGGATACGCTTGCAGCTATCAGAGGAGAGAGCAGCGTACTTCGCCGTATGCTATATTGCACCCATTGGTTCACGCTTCACACATTCCACTGAGCAGCTATCAGGAGGGGAGGGACCAGACACCACATCGCCATATGACTGCCTCAGTGACACGATTATGGAGTATACGGGGATGGGTGAAGTCTTCCTTGTAGGAGACTTCAATGCCCGCACTCAGAGCCACGAGTGTGATATCTACGACTTTGACGACCTTGAGATGCTTCGTACCATAGAGGACATGCCTACACTCAGAGCCTCAGCCGACACCGCCACACCCACCTTATATGGCCGACACTTACTCCAGATGGGAGCAGCACACCATCTCGTTATATATAATGGGATGGGGAGCTAGCCCACCTCGCGCGGTCTCACCTGCATTCCACCCACGACACCACAGGGGGGCAGTGTGGTAGACTATGTTATCGGACCCCCGGAGGCGACACATCTCATCACCTCAATTCACTATCCCACCCTTACCGATTGGAGCTGATCACGCATATCTTGCCCTATCCATTTGCGGCTCACCATGCATACCCCACCCCGTCACCATACAGCCACGAGCCCGTACCACCATTCACTTTAGACATGAGCTAGCACATATCTATAGCTCCCATGTTCGAGAGCGCATCTACTCCCTTGATCCCTCTGCCTCCTTGGACACCCTCACCGCCCACTTCTCCTCGATCCTCCATACATCCGCTACTCTCAGCTTCCCATACACCACCCACAGCAGTGCACATCCGACACGGTTGGGGCATACACCCCAGAATAGATGGTACGATGAGGAGTGTAGGCGACTAAACCGACATCTGAGAGCACAGAGTATCTTGGGATCCATCACAGAGAGGGAGGCACGACGACAGATGCGAGCCCTCACACGCCGGAAGCGGCGAGCTTTCGAGGAGCGACAGGAGGCAGAGTTGATCGACTTTCTCATGAGTAGGGATTGTGCCACCGCGTGGAGGGCACTACGTGAGCCACGTCCACCTACACCCATAGCAGATCCTTCGACTTGGCACACCTACGCCCAAACGTTATATGACGTCCCGGGACAAACACCATTACCGATTCCTTCCACACTGCGTCCGGTGATATCCACCCTCTTCACAGCATGCATGGTACGACAGGCCATCCATAGGCTACAGCATGGCCGTTCAGCAGACCACACGGGGCTACAGGGAGAGCACTTTATATACGCAGCAGATGTAGTTTCCCACTTGATCGCCCATCTCTTCAACCGTGCTCTGGTTGAGGGATTACCCGACTCATGGACTATGCATACCATTACGCCTATCCATAAGTCCGGCGTCACCCAGGGAACTACAGGACTATTATGATAGGTCATATCTTGGCCAAGATCTATGGGGCAGTACTAGAGGCAGAGCTCAATACACACGCTGAGGCAGGGGGGATCAGAGCACCCGGCCAGGCAGGCTTCCGCCGCACTTTCTCCACCATCGACCACATCTTCGTGCTTCGTTGCTTGATTGAGAGCGCGAAGGCGAGGAAGCAGAGACTATACTGTTGCTTTGTGGATTTCCGCAAAGCCTTCGACATGGTCCCTCGAGACAGACTACTACGGAGGCTCCAGGAGTTACAGCTTCCATCAGACATGCTATGGGCCATCCACGCTTTGTATGCACGAGTCACAGGCAGGGTACGCTGCCCCGGAAGTCTATCACATAGCCTTGTTAGCACCATTGGTGTGAAACAAGGTTGCCCTCTCTCACCCACTCTCTTCGGTCTCTACATCGACGAGATCACGGAGTATATACAGCGAGAAGGAGGGCGAGGAGGAGACCTCGGAGGTACACCAGTACATATCCTATTATATGCTGATGACATTGTCCTGCTCTCAGAGTCACAGGAGGGGTTGCAGTCACATTTACAGACGCTCAATACCTTTTGCATGGAGAGAGGACTCACAGTGAACCTTGGCAAGACCAAGGTCATGATCTTCCATACCTCCACTACAGTACACCATCGCGCCTCTTTCACAGCAGCTAGAGGACAGATAGAGGTAGTGGACTCCTACGTCTACCTAGGTATCACCTTCTCGGGCAGCACAGGGGTATTCTCCATGGCACAGGCTGCGAGAGATAGATTGACACGAGGTTATGCGGCACTTGCAGGATTGGAGAGACGCTGCTTTCAGACACATTTTCAGGAGCCCCGAACTAAGGGGTGGCTCTTTGACACTAGTGTGACACCCGCATTGATGTACGCAGCAGCAGTATGGGCACCAGGGATCACAGAGGCGATGTGGACGCAAATTGAGAGGGCCCAGATCACCATGATATCACGATTGCTGCGCAGCAAGCCCTCCGTTCCACATGACCTTATACGAGCTGAGCTTGGCACACCACCGATGCTAGTGGAGGCCCTCTTCCAGTTAGTGACCTTTATTCTGAGAGTCAGAGAGCTCCCCACTAGCCGACTCACCATGCTTGCATTTGAGAGCTCTAGACATTTGGCAAAGACAGGGCATGAGAGAGTATGGTATGCACAGACTTACCGATGGTTAGCAGACCATGGCATGGGCATTACGGATCTCCCCCCTTTTCAATATGACCTCTCTTCCCCCCACATTACCCTCTCTCGTTCGGAGAGGAATAGGATCATCCGTCAGGACCTACTATAGATACACGTCAGGGAGACATGGATAGCACCACGGGAGCCTCTTCCCACAAAGAGGCAACACTACAGAGAGCACTTCCTGACTGTGACAGCGGATGGTTTCATTCAGAGACCACGATACATGGAAACATATATGGCACCAGCTGAGAGAGTGGCCATTGGGCAGCTCAAAGTATCATCACACCAGCTCGAGATTGAGATTGGGCGAGCCACACATACCCCCAGGGATGAGCGACTATGCAGGATATGTAGAGAGGAGGTGGAGGACGAGGAGCACTACACATGTAGATGCCAGGCATATGAGGACATCAGAGACCGCTACCCACAGCTCTTCAGGGGGCCTAAAGAGATCAGGGCTTTATTGGGGACAGAGGACCAGCGCCCTCTAGGTCGTTTCCTAGTGGAGCTCCAGCACCGCCGCGCATCACTCCTCCAGCAGTAGATGGAGATGCACCTGGCCCCCCCCCCCCCTCAGACTTATATTACAGATTTTTTCAGACCCACATACACTCGTGGGCCAAGCTCGATGCGGGGTGTCACATTACACAGAGCAGAGGAGCTTAGACGAGAGCGTCGACGACCGAGACCCCTTGTCCGGAGAGCTCGTCCACATCAGAGAGATTCAGGCGATTCACGCACGCCATGACATGGAGATACAGAGACGTCAGCAGCGCACCCCTATCGATTTGGACGCCCAGAGCATTTTGAGGATCGCCATGATGCCTTACCCACCCATGCATTATATCCTACACCCACTCCAGGCATTTAGGGGGTTCTGATACCATCGAGCCTCCCCTCCCTATGCATATCATATTTGTATCTCACCCATTGAGCATATAGAGTACATACTCATAGCACCCCACACCCTTGATGCCAGCTACTATCCCTCCTTTTATACCCGTTTGCAGTACTCACACTTTATTTTCGTTTTGGATCACAGTGGATTGGATCATACTGATGTATATGTTTTGTCTCATAGGCCGATTTTTGGCCTCTAATAGACGTTAAAAAGTCTTTCTCTCTCTCTCTCTCTCTCTCTCTCTCTCTCTCTCTCTCTCTCTCTCTCTCTCTCTCTCTCTCTCTCTCTCTCTCTCTCTCTCTCTCTCTCTCTCTCTCTCTCTCTCTCTCTCTCTCTCTCTCTCTCTCTCTCTCTCTCTCTCTCTCTCTCTCTCTCTCTCTCTCTCTCTCTCTCTCTCTCTCTCTCTCTCTCTCTCTCTCTCTCTCTCTCTCTCTCTCTCATAGGGATTCGCGGCCTGTGAGACACTCGAGGAGATACACCTTGCAGTTTGGAACTGCAATGGAGATCTATGGACACACCCAGAGAGATTGGAAGAGGTGCTCAAAGGCAAAGACATCATTATGCTCACAGAGACACATGAGAGCCCGGACCGGGGCCTACCTCGTGTCCACGGTTTTCAGTGGGAGTCCACATACAGAGAGTGTACACGTCAGCACACCACCCGAGGATCAGGAGGAGTAGCCATACTCTTTAGAGATGGACTTCAGAGAAGGATACAGATAGTCGCACGTGATTCACAGGCCAGATATCTTTGGATTCGACTATCATACACTATCTAGCTCGCGTTTCGCTATCATAGATCGAGAGGAGGACTCACCATACACTTGCTTGTCAGAAGAGATTACAGAGTACTCTGCATTAGGGGAAGTCTTCCTTATCGGAGACTTCAATGCAAGGACAGGCAATGATCAGTGTGAGATATTTGACCCACAAGACCCGGAGATACTACATACCATAGAGGATGAGTCTACAGCTCGAGCTTCAGCTGACCCTACACACACTCACTATGGCACTCACCTACTCAGACTAGGCTCTCGACATAATCTCGTTATCTATAACGGGATGACTCAGTGGCCTACCTCAGGAGGATTGACATGCATACCACACTCAGTCACAGATGGCGGGGGAAGTACAGTAGATTACATCATGGGGTCCAGAGAGGCCATCCACCTACTTACCTCATTCACCATCCCACCCATACCCATTGGGGCCGATCACACATACCTCGCACTCTCCCTGAAGGGAGACACCCCTACACGCATACCCGCAGCACGCATCCCACACACCACCATCCACTTCACACACGAGCTAGCTCACATATATGCGGCTCGAGTCGAGCAGGGTCTTCTCTTACTTCATCCTGACACTCCACTATCCCTACTCACCTCTCAGATAGCATCAGTTCTTCAGACATCAGCCATCCGCTCCTTCCCACACACCATCCATTCTCGTCACACACCTCCTCCCGGGACTATGCCACAACATCGTTGGTATGATGAGGATTGCAGAGATCTTTACCGCCGACTACGAGCTCAGCGAGCATTGGGAGAGATCACAGAGAGAGAGGCCAAGGGACAGATGAAGACTCTCACACGTCGAAAGAGGCGAGCCTTTGAGGAGGCACAGGAGCTTGAGCTATACCATCTCTTTATGAGTATGGACAGTGCTGCAGCATGGCTCAGCCTACGAGAGCCACGCCCGACCACACCTATTGGAGACCCACACACATGGCATGATTATGCTCAGATGTTATATGAGGTACCTAGGCAGCCTCCCATTCCCCAGCCACTTGAGCCTCGCCCTACTAGTTCTTCTCTCTTCACAGCAAAGATGGTTGAGAGGGCCATACGACGACTTCGACATGGACGTTCGACAGACCACGCAGGATTGCAGAGCTAGCATCTCATATATGCAGCCTCCACTATAGCCCCGTTGATTGCACATGTCTTCAACCGGGCTATAGGAGAGGGCTTCCCAGAGGAGTGGACTAGGCACACCATTGTGCCTATCCACAAATCTGGCGACACCCTCGATCCAGGGAACTACAGGACCATCATGATTGGCCACACCATGGCCAAACTATACGGTGCCATACTTGAGGCAGAGCTCAGTTCATATGCAGAGACTGAGGGGCTACGAGCACGAGGCCAAGCAGGTTTTCGACGAGCTTTCTCTACTATTGATCACATCTTCATTCTGCGCTGCCTCATTGATGGGGCAAGGGTGCGGAAGAAGAGGCTATATTGCTGCTTTGTGGACTTCCGCAAAGCTTTTGATACAGTGCCGCGAGAGAGGCTCTTCCAACGCCTCCAGAGCTTGGGAGTACCATCAAGGATGATTTGGGCCATCTATGCACTCTATGAGCAGGTGACTGGGAGGGTACGGTGTCAAGGAGGTATGTCTGAGGCCATTGCTAGCACCATCGGTGTTAAGCAAGGCTGCCCACTCTCTCCCACTCTATTTGGTCTCTACATTGACGAGATTGAGGACTACATTCTCCGAGCTGGAGGAGAGGGTGCAGACCTCGCAGGTACACATGTCCACATTTTATTATATGCCGATGACATTGTCTTGATTTCAGAGTCACCCGAGGGATTACAGCGCCACCTTGAGGCCCTGGATGACTTTTGTACACAGAGGGGCTTGACAGTAAACCTTGGCAAGACCAAGGTCATGATCTTCCACACCTCCCCCAAGGTGAGAAATGGAGCAAGATTCAGAGCTGGTGGTGGACAGATTGAGGTGGTCACTTCCTATGTCATCTCGGAGTCACATTCACGAGCTTGCCTGGCCCCTTCGGCATGAGACAGGCAGCCAACGATAGACTCACACGCGGATATGCAGCTTTAGCCATGTTAGAGCGGAGATGTCACCAAGCACACTTCCAGGAGCCCCGCACGAAGGGCTGGCTATTTGACACACTGGTCAGACCAGCTATGATGTATGCTGCGACAGTTTGGGCCCCAGGTCTCACAGTCACCCAGTGGAGTGCGATCGAGAGGCCACAGGTACGTATGATCTCGCGATTATTTCGTGGGAAACAGTCGGTGCCACATGACATCATCAGGGAAGAGCTAGCTGCACCACCCATGGCAGTAGAGGCACTATTCCAGACTATCTGCTTTATTCAGAGGATTAGGGACCTCCCTACAGATAGACTCACACACAGAGCTCTTGAGGCATCTATACAGATATCAGAGTTAGGATATGAGAGAGCTTGGTACACTCAGGTTAGAGTCTGGTTTGATAGTCATGGACTTGATATGGACAGATTGCCGCCTTTTCAGTATGACCCAGACTCACCTCACATCCACCTTTCTCGTCATGAGAGGAATGTTGTGCTCAGACAGGATCTCTGGCAGCTCTACATTAGTCAGACATGGCACACACCACACATGGGATCGAGACTATCGCACTATCGAGACCAGTTCATAGACATACTAGCTGACGGTTTCATCCAGCGACCACGCTACATGGATACTCACATGCCTCATAGCTTGAGGGTAGCGATTGGCCAGCTGAGAGTCTCATCACACCGACTCGAGATTGAGACGGGCAGAGCCGCAGACATTCCCAGAGAGGAGCGGATATGCAGAGTATGCAGAGTAGAGATGGAGGATGAGGAGCACTTTGTATGCAGATGTAGCGCATATGATGGCATCAGAGGCAGATACGAGACTCTGTTTGCAGGGCAGCCCACCCTCCGAGAGATCATGGACTCTAGAGACCAGCGACAGCTCGGGCGATTCTTACTAGAGATACAGAGTCACAGAGATTCCCTACTCAAGCCTACTGTAGCACTCCATACAGGAGGGAGACAGAGTCAGCTCACTGACTTCTTTATTCCACGACGTGCTGCAGCCCTCCCCCCCTCAGCCCACACACCGAGCGGGCTGACTCTTCAGCAGGCTCAGATATCTCGAGCTAGGAGACGACCCCGTGCTATAGGATATCGGGCCCCGAGACTTCACCGACACCAGATTGCGGAGATCCAGGCTTGTGACCATCGCGCCATGGAGGAGAGACGATCCCAGATGATGGCCGATCCCGTTGCAGCCATCAGGGTGGCCCTGACTCCACCTCCACCTATGTATCACATATTACATCCCACCCACTAGCACAAGATGGAGCTAGTTAGTCGTTTTAGTCGTTTTAGATGCATTCTCATGGTTGTTGTACTACCCTTTTGCATATAGACTATCATAGATATCGCACTCCATACACCCCCCACTACTTTCATGGGTATCCCCACATGCATACTATGGAGATCTATATCAGCTTAACCAGTTTCTTTTCAGCACTTTTATCTTTTCTGATTGACAGAAGATACACCCATGTACATCGATTTGTCTCATAGGCCGAGTTCGGCCTCCTAATAGACGTAAAAACACTTTCTTTCTTTCTTTCTTTCTCTCTCTCTCTCTCTCTCTCTCTCTCTCTCTCTCTCTCTCTCTCTCTCTCTCTCTCTCTCTCTCTCTCTCTCTCTCTCTCTCTCTCTCTCTCTCTCTCTCTCTCTCTCTCTCTCTCTCTCTCTCTCTCTCTCTCTCTCTCCCCCCCCCTAAAATCCCCCTCGTCAGGTCGCTGCCCCGATCATCACCTGTTATCCTCCTGTAGCTGCTCGACCATGCCACACAGAGCTTTCGCTGCTCCCATCACCCCCCCTCCTAGTTGCTCCTATCAGCGACCCTTGGCACAGACTTCAGCTGCCCCTCGCCCTCCAGCTCAGCCCTTTCTCTACCTCCCCACTTTTGGACCCTTTCCACACCTGGCCCCCCCTCCCCCGCCTAGTCATGGCTTACCTAGTTGACAGCCTGCCTCGTCAGCCTCCTCCCACCACCTGCAAAAAACCCTAAAAAATGTGCAACCTTAACCCTAACCCTAACCCTAACCCTAACCCGAATCCGAACCCGAATCCAAATTTGAACCCTAACTCTAATTCCAGAACCAAACCTTAAACCTAACCCTAATCCCAATCCCCAAGAAAACTCTCTCTCTCTCTCTCTCTCTCTCTCTCTCTCTCTCTCTCTCTCTCTCTCTCTCTCTCTCTCTCTCTCTCTCTCTCTCTCTCTCTCTCTCTCTCTCTCTCTCTCTCTCTCTCTCTCTCTCTCTCTCTCTCTCTCTCTCTCTCTCTCTCTCTCTCTCTCTCTCTCTCTCTCTCTCTCTCTCTCTCTCTCTCTCTCTCTCTCTCTCTCTCTCTCTCTCTCTCTCTCTCTCTCTCTCTCTCTCTCTCTCTCTCTCTCTCTCTCTCCCCCCCCCCCCGAGCCCTAATCCTAAACCTTGAAATGGCTCCCATGGACCGGAAGGAAGTGGACGACCTTATCGCTAAAGCTCTCAAAGAGGCCAAAAAGGAAGCAGACCGCAACCTCAATATGGAGATACAAAAGATGATGGAAAAGTTCAAAGGACTCGAAGAACAAGTAATGAATAAAGTCAAAGGACTGGAAGAACAAGTGAATACTCTCACAAAAGAAAGAGACCATTGGAGGACAGCTTATGAGCACATGAAAGAAGAGGGGGAGATCTCCGACGTGGAGCTACTCAGGGAAGAAATAAAAAGGAAATCAAAATGGAGGTAGAATCTACTCGAGAGTCATGGGTGGAAGTAGTACACAAAAGGGTTAAGAAGGAAGTTAACGAAGACGTGCAGAAATAAGAGCTCACACGAGTCCAGGATACACTTGAGGAGGAGAGGCTTCGACACACTCGAAGACTTCACATTCGGATTACAGGCCTACCCGAAGGGGTATCACCGGAGGCATACGCCACTTACATTTGCCATCGACTTGGATACGAGAGCATGCCTTACAGAGACGCATGGAGGGTTGGGAGGGATACATCACGTTTGCGAGCACTCATCCTCAAGATGAGTTCGGAGGAGGCACGGACCGCCTTTTTTAGACGTCAATCGGTACTACGTGGACTATCCGGCGGCACCCTCTACATGGACGAGGACCTCACGCGTATGCAGGTGGCACACCGACGCGCTTGCATGCCACAAATACTCCAGGCATGTCGGGAGGGGAGGAAGGCCTTTTACCGTAATGGTAAGGTCTTCATAGATGGACGCTCTATCAAATAGGGCCATGCGGCCTATGAGACATCACTACACCGGGAGACACCACTCAGAGGAGCAGTGTGGAACTGCAACGGGGCACTCTCGACGCGACCAGACAGAGTCGAGGAGATCCTTGCATCACATGACTTTGCGTGCATCACAAAGACACACGAGAGCCCAGAGAGAGGTCTACCACGCATTGCAGGTTTTCATTGGGAATCTGCATTCAGGACTACGACGAGACAGAGTACAGCGCGAGGATCGGGAGGAGTGGCCATCGTATTTGGACAGGAGATACAGAGCCGGATCCATATTATAGGTAGAGATGAGGAGGCACGATACATGTGGGTTCGCATAGAGATAGCACAGGGGAGCTCGATTTACATTGCTATATGCTACTTCCCACCAGGCAGATCTCGATACGCAGGACAAGATCTGGGGGGGGGGGGGGCCGATCCGAGATAGAGACTCACCATACACAGCGCTTTCAGATGAGATACTACATTACAGCACACTTGGTGAAGTCTTCCTTATGGGGGACTTCAATGGCCGCACTCAGTCGTATCAGTGCGAGGCATATGACATGGATCACCCGCATCTCATGAGGGCCAGAGACCCGGTTAAGATTAGCAACAGCAGAGTATCGACAGATACGGGTCAGGACACCACCGGCTATGGAAGACGTCTACTCGAGCTAGGCAGTCGACATCATCTCGTTATATATAACGGGATGAATCGGTGGCCAGGTTTAGGCGGATTTACTTGCTTCCCTCACGGGGGAGGTGAGAGCACAGTCGACTACATTTTGGGTACTACCTCTGGAGCTTCACTCATCCCTTCACTTAGTATTGGACGACGCCCACTCGGTGCTGACCACACATTTATTACATTCACACTCTCATCTCCGAATCCATTAGACCCTCCCTCACCCACTGAGATACATACCACGATACACTTCACACACGAGCTCTCACACGTTTATGCACACCATTTACACACCCGCCTACTCTCCCTCGATCCATTCTCACCTTTGGACACACTTACATCACATATCACCTCCATCCTACAGGACTCAACTCTCCGCATCTTCCCACACTGCACACATATGCACCCTCCACGCACAGGATCCATGCCCCATAACCGTTGGTATGATGCAGACTGTCGTGAGTTGCGGAAGCACCTACGGATTTTAGAGCATAGAGGAGATATTACACACACACGGGCACAGAGTCGCATGCAGAGCCTTACTTGCCGCAAACGGCGAGATTGGGAGGAGAGACAATATTAGGATATTTACCATTTGCTCATGAGTCGAGACAGTGTAGTGGCATGGCGACATTTGAGAGAGAGGAGACAGCAGACACCTATCCGAGACCTGAGCACTTGGCATAGCTATGCACGGAGCCTATACGAGATCCCAGATCAGCCTCCCATTCCCAGACCGCAGAGCCCACTTTCCTACTACCCATAGTACAAAGTAGAGATTTAAATCGTAGATTTAAATCGGGATTTAAATAGTTTAAATCGTAGAGGTTTTTAAAAAAAAAAAAAAAATCGGGGTTTTTATTCATCAAGAGAGATTTTTATTTTTTTTCTTATATTTGAGGTATGCACAATCCCTAGTACATTTAGTGTCAAAAACACATAAAATACCTACTCTAGAAGTTAGAACCCCTCCCCATTACATGATACATCATTACAATTTACATCGATGAGTCATGACTCATACATCGTAGAACTTTAATGAATGGTAAATCATGAACATCATATCTACATTGCAATTTACACCATGAATGAGATAGTGATCAATGACATTTCATTACATGAATGATGAAAAGTAAAAGATATACATGAATGTCAATAGCTTAAGGCTGAAGCCTGAACGCACAAAAACCATAGAATAAGTGGCAATGTCATACAAAAAAGCATAGAGTGATCACTATCACATGACAGAGTCCAGACTATAATCTAAGATGTCTAATGAATCATGAGTCATGAGTCATGACTCCTGAATGTCATCCATGAAGTCATCATCTATGGGATCCTCATCAAATGTACTAGCCCATGATGATGTACTATCCGACTCTGAATGTCCAAACTGAGCTACAATCGCTGCAGCATCTGGGCCAAGATCATCTCCGCTAGAAGACGAGGCCGATAACTCCTCCCAATCATGTGCATGCTCTGTAGAAGTCCCAAGGCCACCAATATCACGAACACTAGATGTCCCACCGCGCTGTCCACGACCTCGGGCTCGTCCACCTCGTCTCGAATAATACTTCCGTGGTCGACTAGTAGATGGCAATGATGGATCATCTACACATAGCACAATATTTTCATAAAACAATATATTAGAATTTTGAAAATAGAGTGTAGAATGAAAAATATTCTTGAATCTTATGATTAATCCATATATTATAATTTGAACTTTGTAAATTGTACCTATGTGAGGTCTATCTCTTCGAGTGCGACTACGGGTCTGACGCACATGCCTATCAGACTCCATCGCAAGCATGGCAAAGATCTCTCTCTCCTCCTCAGGGATTTGAGGGATATCTTTGACATGGCTGATATCAGTAGAATCTACATTAACCTGCAATTTAAAAATTTCAAAATTATAGAGACTAGACTCTAGAATATACTAAATACAAATATAAATTTTAAATGCATGACTAAATGTCAAAGAATTTATTTACCTGTAGAGGAGCAATGTTATGTCCTTTAGACTCTAACAACTTGAGATTGCAATGGCAATACACCAACTTTTCAAGTTGCGCTGGGCTCAATCTATTCCTCTTTTTTGTATGGAATAGAGCCCATGTGCTCCAATTCCTCTCTGCAGGTCCTGTACTACAATCTTGCGAAAGTATCCGCAAGGCAAGTTTTCTCTGCGATTCACACATAATCAAATTATTTAAACTTGATTCTTTGATAATAAGATGAAATATTTACTAAAAAATCACTTACCAATATAGGAGTACTAACTCCATATTTCTCCCACCATGTGATAGGAGAAAGCTGATTCTCTCGTAGCCGTGCCGTAGGCTGCCCAAAATATTTCTCCATGCTACGGAACCGCACTCTCTCATCCTCCAACTGAGACAAGAGTGCTACATCACCACCTGTCCATCCTGCGATGTACTCAATCCAGCTATCCTCAAGAATCTCGTTTGTGCATTGCTCCTCACTCCTCCATAGTGGGTGAAGAATATGAGCAACTGCATGGATTGGTTTATGGAACCAATCCCATCGACTTTGGACAGCATCACATAAACCCTTCTTTCTATTAAAAGATTTAAAAAACATATGTAAGTAATTATCTAGACTATAATCATACAAATTACAATGAACACAAACAAGTAAAAAATTGCAATAAACTTACTCTTCCTCTGAAAGTCCATTGACTCGCTGGATGCAATCTTGTATACGGTTGATGTACTCGTATACAAGGCCAAGTGTGCTACCCTCCATATCTGTAATGCGGAGCACAGTGTATACAGGCTGAATAGCAGCTACCAATATCTCTACCTTCACCCAAAGTTCATCCTCTCCCATGACAAGAGATGAAAACTTTGTGAAGAGAGAATTCCCTGCTCTAACTTCAGATAATTGATACCATTCTTCTGAAACACATGTGCGCAAAAGACCCTTCCTCACTCTCAAGACTCTATCAACGACTATGTACATGTAACAAAAACGGGTGAGAGAAGGTTTTTGGAAATCTAAGGAGGAGTGAGCGCGGAAAATGTTGAGGACTTTAGGGCGGCTAGTGAGAAACTTCACTATAAATTTGGCTTTATCTAGGATGGTTCTTACCCATGGAATTCCCCCTATGTCTTCCATGAGTAGATCTAAGCTATGTGATGCACAAGGTGTCCATTTGATTTTGGGATACATATCCTCAACCATACGCCCCATGGACACACAGTTAGCCCCATTGTCGGTCACAACTTGCACCACATTTTCACTCCCCACATCCTCAATGGCTTTTTGAACATGTGAAAATATGAATTGGCCAGTAACCACTGTGCCAGATGCATGTGCAGGTATGGCACGTAAGAACATTGTGCCCTTGCATGAGGAGACAAGAATGTTGTAAACATTCCTCTTCCTCATGTCTGACCAGCCATCACATAGAATAGAGCAGCCATACTTTTCCCATGAGCTCCTCAATGACAACATTTCTGTCTCAACTAATGTCTTTTGTTTGGAGAGCTCAGAGGTACGTAAGACTTGCCCCGATGGACCCTCCCAAGGATAACCAATCCTACTCACAGCCTTCATGGCCCTCTTCCATGCAAGTGTGTTTGCCACATTGAATGGGATACCACATTCAATGAAGAGCTTGGTTATCTCTCGGGTTGCTTCATTCATGCATTGTTTCTGGATTCCAGCCCTCATGCTACCTTTCACAAATATATTGCTCTCTGCAATCTTGGGTCTAGGATTCTCAGAGATGTTCACTGAGCTAATGCTCTCAGTGCGGGGCTTTTTGGATGAACTAGGGGTATATTCAATGACATCAACAGGATTGGTTTGCTCTTCATTGCTATGTGACAATGAAGATGAACCAATTGGCATCTTACCCACCCCTTCGCTCAATTGAAGTTGAGCAGTTAGCTCCAAAACAATCCTTGGAAGAATAGAAGTGCATTTTCCAATGCCTCCACCTTTTAAGCCAAGGAGATGAGCTTTGATACGAGATGCAGTGCCCGTGTAAACCCCCATGCAATAGTTGCATTGCCATGTGTTCTTGCCAAGCTCTTTCACATGGTTGCGAATAACATTGGGAGTTCTTCCCATGATGATAAGACTCAAAAGATCAAGGCTCAAGAGGACAAATTGCAAGGGGCTGAAAATCTCACTCAAAATAGATGGCTGAAAATCGAAGGCTCTCTCTCAAGAACAAGACTCAACAGGCAAGCTGAAATTTGAATACTAAAGAGTCAAAGCTGAATATAATCTCTCTCTCTCTCTCTCTCTCTCTCTCTCTCTCTCTCTCTCTCTCTCTCTCTCTCTCTCTCTCTCTCTCTCTCTCTCTCTCTCTCTCTCTCTCTCTCTCTCTCTCTCTCTCTCTCTCTTCATAGCATTATGCTACTTTGCTCCTTCTAGCTCGCGTTTCGCTATCATAGATCGAGAGGAGGACTCACCATACACTTGCTTGTCAGAAGAGATTACAGAGTACTCTGCATTAGGGGAAGTCTTCCTTATGGGAGACTTCAATGCCAGGACAGGCAATGATCAGTGTGAGATATTTGACCCAGAAGACCGGGAGATACTACATACCATAGAGGATGAGTCTACAGCTCGAGCTTCAGCCGACGCTACACACACTCACTATGGCACTCACCTACTCAGACTAGGCTCTCGACATAATCTCGTTATCTATAATGGGATGACTCAGTGGCCTACCTCAGGAGGATTGACATGCATACCACACTCAGTCACAGATGGCGGGGGAAGTACAGTAGATTACGTCATGGGGTCCAGAGAGGCCATCCACCTACTTACCTCATTCACCATCCCACCCATACCCATTGGGGCCGATCACACATACCTCGCACTCTCCCTGAAGGGAGACACCCCTACACGCATACCCGCAGCACGCATCCCACACACCACCATCCACTTCACACACGAGCTAGCTCACATATATGCGGCTCGAGTCGAGCAGGGTCTTCTCTTACTTCATCCTGACACTCCACTATCCCTACTCACCTCTCAGATAGCATCAGTTCTTCAGACATCAGCCATCAGCTCCTTCCCACACACCATCCATTCTCGTCACACACCTCCTCCCGGGACTATGCCACAACATCGTTGGTATGATGAGGATTGAAGAGATCTTTACCGCCGACTACGAGCCCAGCGAGCATTGGGAGAGATCACAGAGAGAGAGGCCAAGGGACAGATGAAGACTCTCACACGTCGAAAGAGGCGAGCCTTTGAGGAGGCACAGGAGCTTGAGCTATACCATCTCTTTATGAGTATGGACAGTGCTGCAGCATGGCGCAGCCTACGAGAGCCACGCCCGACCACACCTATTGGAGACCCACACACATGGCATGATTATGCTCAGAGGTTATATGAGGTACCTAGGCAGCCTCCCATTCCCCAGCCACTTGAGCCTCGCCCTACTAGTTCTTCTCTCTTCACAGCAAAGATGGTTGAGAGGGCCATACGACGACTTCGACATGGACGTTCGACAGACCACGCAGGATTGCAGAGCGAGCATCTCATATATGCAGCCTCCACTATAGCCCCGTTGATTGCACATGTCTTCAACCTGGCTATAGGAGAGGGCTTCCCAGAGGAGTGGACTAGGCACACCATTGTGCCTATCCACAAATCTGGCGACACCCTGGATCCAGCGAACTACAGGACCATCATGATTGGCCACACCATGGCCAAACTATGCGGTGCCATACTTGAGGCAGAGCTCAGTTCATATGCAGAGACTGAGGGGCTACGAGCACGAGGCCAAGCAGGTTTTCGACGAGCTTTTTCTACTATTGATCACATCTTCATTCTGCGCTGCCTTATTGATGGGGCAAGGGTGCGGAAGAAGAGGCTATATTGCTGCTTTGTGGACTTCCGCAAAGCTTTTGATACATAACGCGAGAGAGGCTCTTCCAACGCCTCCAGAGCTTGGGAGTACCATCAGGGATGATTTGGGCCATCTATGCACTCTATGAGAAGGTGACTGGGAGGGTACGGTGTCCAGGAGGTATGTCTGAGGCCATTGCTAGCACCATCGGTGTTAAGCAAGGCTGCCCACTCTCTCCCACTCTATTTGGTCTCTACATTGACGAGATTGAGGACTACATTCTCCGAGCTGGAGGAGAGGGTGCAGACCTCGCAGGTACACATGTCCACATTTTATTATATGCCGATGACATTGTCTTGATTTCAGAGTCACCCGAGGGATTACAGCGCCACCTTGAGGCCCTGGATGAGTTTTGTACACAGAGGGGCTTGACAGTAAACCTTGGCAAGACCAAGGTCATGATCTTCCACACCTCCCCCATGGTGAGGAATGGAGCAGGATTCAGAGCTGGTGGTGGACAGATTGAGGTGGTCACTTCCTATGTCTATCTCGGAGTCACATTCACGAGCTTGCCTGGCCCCTTCAGCATGAGACAGGCAGCCACCGATAGACTCACACGCGGATATGCAGCTTTAGCCATGTTAGAGCGGAGATGTCACCAAGCACACTTCCAGGAGCCCCGCACGAAGGGCTGGCTATTTGACACACTGGTCAGACCAGCTATGATGTATGCTGCGACGGTTTGGGCCCCAGGTCTCACAGTCACCCAGTGGAGTGGGTTCGAGAGGCCACAGGTACGTATGATCTCGCGATTATTTCGTGGGAAACAGTCGGTGCCACATGACATCATCAGGGCAGAGCTAGCTGCACCACCCATGGCAGTAGAGGCACTATTCCAGACTATCTGCTTTATTCAGAGGATTAGGGACCTCCCTACAGATAGACTCACACACAGAGCTCTTGAGGCATCTATACAGATATCAGAGTTAGGATATGAGAGAGCTTGGTACACTCAGGTTAGAGTCTGGTTTGATAGTCATGGACTTGATATGGACAGATTGCCGCCTTTTCAGTATGACCCAGACTCACCTCACATCCACCTCTCTCGTCGTGAGAGGAATGTTGTGCTCAGACAGGATCTCTGGCAGCTCTACATTAGTCAGACATGGCACACACCACACATGGGATCGAGACTATCGCACTATCGAGACCAGTTCATAGACATACTAGCTGACGGTTTCATCCAGCGACCACGCTACATGGATACTCACATGCCTCATAGCTTGAGGGTAGCGATTGGCCAGCTGAGAGTCTCATCACACCGACTCGAGATTGAGACGGGCAGAGCCGCAGACATTCCCAGAGAGGAGCGGATATGCAGAGTATGCAGAGTAGAGATGGAGGATGAGGAGCACTTTGTATGCAGATGTAGCGCATATGATGGCATCAGAGGCAGATACGAGACTCTGTTTGCAGGGCAGCCCACCCTCCGAGAGATCATGGACTCTAGAGACCAGCGACAGCTCGGGCGATTCTTACTAAAGATACAGAGTCAGAGAGATTCCCTACTCCAGCCTACTGTAGCACTCCATACAGGAGGGAGACAGAGTCAGCTCACTGACTTCTTTATTCCACGACGTGCTGCAGCCCTCCCCCCCTCAGCCCACATACCGAGCGGGGTGACTCTTCAGTAGGCTCAGATATCTCGAGCTAGGAGACGACCCCGTGATATAGGATATCGGGCCCCGAGACTTCACCGACACCAGATTGCGGAGATCCAGGATTGTGACCATCGCGCCATGGAGGAGAGACGATCCGAGATGGTGGCCGATCCCGTTGCAGCCATCAGGGTGGCCCTGACTCCACCTCCACCTATGTATCACATATTACATCCCACCCACTAGCACAGGATGGAGCTAGTTAGTCGTTTTAGATGCATTCTCATGGTTGTTGTACTACCCTTTTGCATATAGACTATCATAGATATCGCACTCCATACACCCCCCACCACTTTCATGGGTATCCCCACATGCACACTACGGAGATCTATATCAGCTTAACCAGTTTCTTTTCAGCACTTTTATCTTTTCTGATTGACAGAAGATACACCCATGTACATCGATTTGTCTCATAGGCCGAGTTCGGCCTCCTAATAGACGTAAAAACACTTTCTTTCTTTCTTTCTTTCTTTCTTTCTTTTTCTCTCTCTCTCTCTCTCTCTCTCTCTCTCTCTCTCTCTCTCTCTCTCTCTCTCTCTCTCTCTCTCTCTCTCTCTCTCTCTCTCTCTCTCTCTCTCTCTCTCTCTCTCTCTCTCTCTCTCTCTCTCTCTCTCTCTCTCTCTCTCTCTCTCTCTCTCTCTCTCTCTCTCTCTCTCTCTCTCTCTCTCTCTCTCTCTCTCTCTCTCTCTCTCGAGCGAATGAAGACTCTCGTGCGCATCAAATAGACAAAAGACCACTCTCAAGCGAAAATCGAACAACATAAAACCCTCGACGATTTTTTTGGCCAAAATCGGAATAAAAATCGCTGTTTGCGATTTAAATCGCGATCGCGAATTTTACGATTTTTATTTTAAAAAAATCGTACGATTTTTTTTACTATGCTACTACCTCTCACTTCTTCACACCCACTATGGTGGAACGCGCTATTGCCCGACTGCAGCATGGCAGTGCCCATGATCATTTCGGTTTACAGGCAGAGCACCTCATCTATGGAGGCACGACTCTCACACCGCTCATTGCCCATCTCTTCAACCATGCATTGGTTGAAGGGTTCACACACTCATGGATTGAGCACACCATAGTGCCCATTCATAAGTCAGGTGATACTATGGATCCAGCTACATACCGGACGATCATGATTGGCCCTATATTGGCCAAGTTATATGGGGCGGTACTAGAGACAGAGTTGAGTACTCTCGCTGAGAGGAAGGGCATCAGGGCTCTAGGACAGGAAGGTTTCAGACGAGATTACTCTACCATTGACCACATCTTCACTCTGAGATGCCTGATCAACCAGGCCAAGGTGAGGAAGAGGAGATTATATTGTTGCTTTGTGGACTTCCGCAAAGCATTTGACACTGTTCCCAGGGATCGACTCTTCAGACGACTACTTGACATCGGAGCTCCGGAGGAGATGATATGGGGGATCTACGCCTTATACAAGAGAGTATCTCATAGAGTCAGATGTCCAGGGGGCTTATCTGATCCACTTACTAGCACTATCGAGGTGAAGAAAGGATGCCCTCTCTCACCCACCCTCTTTGGTCTCTACATTGATGAGATAGTGGACTTCATATAGCAGCAGAGGGGAGATGGCATTGAGGTACACGGGTCCACTGTCCATATTCTTTTATACGCTGATGATATTGTATTGGTTTCAGAGTCTGCAGAAGGTCTACAGCATCATCTTCATGGCCTAGATGACTTTTGCAAACACAGAGGGTTATCTGTGAACCTTGGTAAAACCAAGGTCTTGATCTTTCATACATCAGCACAGGTACGCAGACATAGTTTGTTCACAGCAGCAGGTGGACCGATCGAGGTGGTCGGATCATATGTTTACTTGGGGGTGACATTTACAGCAGCCTCAGGGGTCTTCTCTATGGCTCAGGCAGCCCGTGACCGCATCACACGTGGGTACGCAGCACTAGCTTTGATGGAGAGACAGTGCCACCAGGCATATTTTAAGGAGCCCCGCACAAAGGGGTGGCTCTTTTGACACTTTGGTTACGCCAGCACTCATGTATGGGGCAGCCACATGGGGACCAAAATTAGCTACATCAGTATGGACAGCATTAGAGAGGCCACAGATCCTCATGATTGCCAGACTTATCCGCAGCAAGCCTTCAGTACCACATGATATCATTAGAGAAGAGCTCGCTGCACCACCGATGCTAGTTGAGGCACTATTCCAGACAGTATGCCTATTACACAGACTTCGGAGCATGGATACAGAGCGCATTGCTTATCGTGCTTTCGAGGCATCACGTGATATGGCATTAGCAGGCGACACCTCCTCATGGTATGCACAGACACGAGACTGGCTTGCCCACCATGGCTTTGACATAGACAGGCTACCACCACTACAGTACGACTCTCATGCACCCACCTACTCACTCTCTCATCAAGAGAGGAATAGGATCATTCATCAAGAGATATGGCATACATACATACATACGTAGGACATGGGTGAGCCCTAGGGGTACATTGCCACAGAAAATGCTCTACTACCGCGAGCATTTCTACATATATTGGGCACGAGCTTCATCGAGATTCCGAGATACATGCAGACCTACCTTCCCCACCACCTACGAGTCGTCATTGGGCAGCTCCGAGTTTCATCACATCAGCTCGAGATTGAGAGGGGTCGGTCCAGGGGAGTCCCCCGCGAGGAGAGGTGGTGCCCAGTATGCCAGACAGAGGTCGAGAGTGAGGAGCATTTTGTTATCAGATGTGCAGCATACTTAGACCTACGAGCACAGTTCCAGATCCAGGAGTCATTCCAGCTGTGCATGACTATGGGAGACCAGAGACACTTGGGATGCTTTCTCACAGTAGCATACGAGAGGCAAGAGCGGTCACTACAGCCCATACATCAGCCACGGGTGAGTACCCAGCAGACCATTACGCAGTTCTTTCAGCGAGTTGAGCTACATCAGAGAGGTCCATCTATAGGGCTCACGCTACACCAAGCAGCAGCACAGAGAGCACGGCGTCGACCACGCATGGGCGGATATCGTCGACCACGACTATATCAAGAGGATATCTCACGCATCAAGATTGCCTACGACCACATGATGGAGCATAGGCGTACCACCACCCCCTGGGTTGTCTTCCTTCAAGAGGCACTCAGACCACCACCGATGTACCACATACTACACCCACCTCCACCCATCACCAGTAGCTAAGGCGTTTTACTCACATTTTGGATCCCCCCATGTATTAAGTGGCCACTATCTACAGAGTCAGAGCCACGTCTCCCCAACCTTTTCCAGCCCTATATAGCTTTGTGTAGCGATATACTTTTTATTTCATTTTATCTTCTACACAGGGTTACTACACTTGTACATGGTTTTTGTCTCATAGGCCAAGTTTGGCCTCGAGAAGACGTTAATATGACTTTCTTTCTTTCTTTCTTTCTCTCTCCACAAATGTGCCTATCCACAAATCTGGGGACACCTGGATCCAGGGAACTACAGGACCATCATGATTGGCCACACCATGGCCAAACTATACGGTGCCAGACTTGAGGCAGAGCTCAGCTCATACGCAGAGACTGAGGGGCTACGAGCACGAGGCCAGGCAGGTTTTCCACGAGCTTTCTCTACTATTGATCACATCTTCATTTTGCGTTGCCTCATCGATGGGGCAAGGGTGCGGAACAAGAGACTATATTGCTGCTTTGTGGACTTCCGCAAAGCTTTTGATACAGTGCCACGAGAGAGGCTCTTCCAACGCCTCCAGAGCTTGGGAGTACCATCAAGGATGATTTGGGCCATCTATGCACTCTATGAGCAGGTGACTGGGAGAGTACAGTGTCCAGGAGGTATGTCTGAGACCATTGCTAGCACCATCGGTGTTAAGCAAGGCTGCCCACTCTCTCCCACTCTATTTGGTCTCTACATCGACGAGATTGAGGACTACATTCTCCAAGCTGGAGGAGAGGGGGCAGACCTCGCAGGTACACATGTCCACATTTTTATATGTCGATGACATTGTCTTGATTTCAGAGTCACCCGAGGGATTACAGCGCCACCTGGAGGCCCTGGATGAGTTTTGTACACAGAGGGGCTTGACAGTAAACCTTGGCAAGACCAAGGTCATGATCTTCCACACCTCCCCCGTGGTGAGGAATGGAGCAGGATTCAGAGATGGCGGTGGACAGATTGAGGTGGTCACTTCCTATGTCTACCTCGGAGTCACCTTCACGAGCTTGCCTGGCCCCTTCAACATGAGACATGCAGCCACCGATAGACTCACACGAGGATATGCAGCTTTAGCCATGTTAGAGCGGAGATGTCACCAGGCACACTTCCAGGAGCCCCGCACGAAGGGGTGGCTATTTGACACACTAGTCAGACCAGCTATGATGTATGCTGCGACGGTTTGGGCTCCATGCCTCACAGTCACCCAGTGGAGTGCGATCGAGAGGCCACATGTACGTATGATCTCGCGATTATTTCGGGGGAAACAGTTGGTACCACATGACATCATCAGGGAAGAGCTAGCTGCACCCATGGTAGTAGATGCACTATTCAAGACTATCTATCTGCTTTATTCAGAGGATGAGGGAGCTCCCTACAGATCGACTCACACATAGAGCTTTTGAGGCATCTATACAGATATCAGAGTCAGGATATGAGAGAGCTTGGTACACTCAGGTTAGAGTGTGGTTTGATAGTCATGGACTTGATATGGACAAATTGCCACCTTTTCAGTATGACCCAAACTCACCTCACATCCACACCTCTCGTCGTGAGAGGAATGTTGTGCTTAGACAGGATCTCTGGAAGCTCTACATTAGTCAGACATGGCACACACCACACATGGGATCGAGACTATCGCACTACCGAGACCAATTCTTAGACATACTAGCAGAGGGTTTCATCTAGCGACTACGCTACATTGATACTTATATGCCTCATAGCTCGAGGGTGGAGACTGGCCAGTTGAGAGTCTCATCACACCGACTAGAGATTGAGACGGGCAGAGCCGCAGACATTCCCAGAGAGGAGCGGATATGCAGGTATGCAGAGTAGAGATGGAGGATGAGGAGCACTTTGTATGCAGATGTAGCGCATATGATGGCATCAGAGGAAGATACGAGACTCTGTTTGCAGGACAGCCCACCCTCCGAGAGATCATGGGCTTGAGAGACCAACGACAGCTCGGGCGATTCTTACTAGAGATACAGGGTCAGAGAGATTCCCTACTCCAGCCTACTGTAGCACTTCATACAGGAGGGAGACAGAGTCACCTCACTGACTTCTTTATTCCACGACGTGTTGCAACCCTCCCCCCCTCAGCCCACACACCGAGAGGGGTGACTCTTCAGCAGGCTCAAAGTTCTCGAGCTAGGAGACGACCTCGTGCTCGACCAGATTGCGGAGATCCAGGCTCGTGACCATCGCGCCATGGAGGAGAGACGATTCCAGATGATGGCCGATCCCACTGCAGCCATCAGGGTGGCCATGACTCCACCTCCACCTATGTATCACATCTTACACCCGCCCACTAGGACAGGATGGAGCTAGTTAGTCGTTTCAGATGCATTCTCAAGCTTGTTGTACTACCCTTTTGCATATAGAGTATCATGGATATCGCATTCCATACACCCCCCCCTCCCCCCCCCCCCATTTTCATGGGTATCTCCACATGCATACTACGGAGATCTATACCAGCTTTACCAGTTTTTTTTCTGCACTTTTATCTTTTCTGATTGACAAAAGATACACCCATGTACATCGATTTGTCTCATAGGCCGAGTTCGGCCTCCTAATAGACGTAAAAACACTTTCTTTCTTTCTTTCTTTCTTCTCTCTCTCTCTCTCTCTCTCTCTCTCTCTCTCTCTCTCTCTCTCTCTCTCTCTCTCTCTCTCTCTCTCTCTCTCTCTCTCTCTCTCTCTCTCTCTCTCTCTCTCTCTCTCTCTCTCTCTCTTCCCCCCCCCCCCCTCTCCCCCCCCTCTCTCTCTCTCAATGCAAAATGTCAATCTACAATGTGTGTATGATACAAAAATCTGAAATTAGGTAGAATCTAAAGGTTCTAGTTTAAAAAAAAACTAGAGAAAAGTCTAAGAGGTATTATGTCGTTGAGCTTTATTGAAGTTTTTCATAAGTTTTTACCAATTAAATCTGAGCTACTCCTTTTTTGTAAGTGAAAAGCACTTAACAAGTAGGCATTAGGGTTTAATTTTGGTTAACTTTTGGATGCAAGATGCTTAAGTGTTATATATCATCATATCATTAGAAAGCTCTCAAGGAATACTTTCCGATGAGCCAATTAAAATATTCGGCCATCTTTGAACAAATTTTGACTAAGTACCAAAAAAGGTTGAAGGATTTTTCGGCATTTTGGGATATTTGATATTGTGTCCCAAGAATCCCCCCTCAATGTCATAATGGCATAAGGTTCAAAAGATTGCATATAACATGTGATGTCTATCTCTTAGTAATGCTTTGGTAATATTTGTGAGTGAATATGCGCAAAACATTGGGTAACAACTCTTCAAAACAGCTTATACAACAAACCCTTATCTCGAATCAAGACTTCTCTAATGTAGTGTAGATGTCAGGGGAGCACTAGATTGTGCCCTCTGACAAGACTAGACAAGATTTCGGAAAACACTTTTGATTATAAGATCACCCACGTAGGAAAAATTATACAAGAATATACAAGTGATTCAAGATGTCCCACAACCCGAGACTGATAGGTTTGGATAACTAGGCCACAGATGATACAGAAGATCCCATAACCCGGGACCGTAGATATGAAGCAAGATATCTCGATTACAAGAACTCCCTTCAAGGAGATGAGCTAAATACAAGGAGTAATTTTTAAAGGATCTCGTACTATAAGATTACAACAAGACACGACAGGATGTCCAAGATACTAGACTACACAAGACTAAAACAAAGCACAAGTCTAGAACTTGAACTAGAACTTGGAAAGTACTTACTTGGAGATCGTGACTTCTTGAGCTCCCAATATTGGCATTGGCAAGAGTGAGTATATATGTGCTCAACCCCTCCTTATATAGATTTCCAAGGGCGGTTCTAGGGCAGTTACGAATTAATGATGTCATCAATTTTAAACATCGCCTCTGCATATCATAATCAAGCAAGTAGATAATCAATCTTAGGGTTTTGGCACATTTTGGACACAATGGAAGCATTAGTTTCTCTAAATTTTGAACCAATCATGAGACATAGAAAGTCACATGGAACATGAGGTTCGGGATGATTTCTTTTGTCCATGACATAACCTCCCCCTCAAGTGACGAGTTCCACGAGGTGCAGTCATGTGATTGTCAGATCTTGTAGAACTTCAATCTTCAAAGCTCTTGGTCCTTTTTGAAGTTCTTGATATATGGTACGGGAATACAATGATGATGGATATGCATGATGAAACTCAAAAGGGTTCATGTATATCTAGGTGCAGAATCAACTCCCTAATTCTCATGATGGGATATGTTCATCCCTTGACTCTGATGATGATTCCTTTGATATGGGATTATGATTGTGGAACTCCTAATTCAAAAATTTTTCTTCTTAGGACATGTTCATGATCTCCACGATAAAAGCATAATCCATTACCCTTTTGATGTTTTCTTTCCTTTGATGTAAGCCGTCTTACCCTGATTTTATCCAATTGCATAGGTTCTTCATAAGATAGATTGCTTAAACTTCTAGTGGTATAATTCTTGTGCTGTATGTAGATGAATCATGACATCCTGCTGGCTGGGAAGAAATAAAGCACTCCAAATGATCTCAAACAGCAGCTGAACTCTGCATTTCCAATGAAAAGCCTTGGAGAAGCTGAGCATATACATGGATGATGGTACTCTAATAAAAAGGGCTAGGCAGCAGCATACTTTGCATTTACCCCATGCAAAGTACATTGAAAAAGTGCCGAACAGATTTAATGTGGCTGATGCTAAGCCACTAGGAGTGCCATTGCAGCCATATGTTAAGCTCTTCAAGTATGATTGTCCCAAAGATGATAATGCAGCCAACTACATGAAGAGTGTTCCTATGCATCAGCTTGTGGTTCACTTATGTATATGGTATACCATGGTCACTCCGCCAGACATTGTTCATGCGGTTGTTGTTAGCAGGTTTATGGTTAATCGTGGAAAAGCTCATTGGGGGGCAGTCCAATCTATCTTGAGATACATAATAAAGCTCATTGGGGGGCAGTCCAATCTATCTTATGTATACGGTATACCATGGTTGCCACTCCGCCAAACATTGTTCATGCGGTTGTTGTTAGCAGGTTTATGGTTAATCATGGCAAAGCTCATTGGGGGGCAGTCCAATTTCGATGTATACATAATAAACTTCAATAAGCGTACTATCACCGTATGTACACTTTATGAATTTACATGATGCATTCAGCATTGCATTATGGCATATGCACATTGTATGTTGCACTTATTGCCTACACATGCCAAGAAATTGATTATTACTACCTACCATGAATTTTGCTCTTTTTTTCAATCACATGTGGTAATGTATGATAATCTCAATCATACTTCTTCCATATTTCCACTAGATTTAATTTGCGATTCAATCATGTAAATAAAATTTATAAAAAAACGCTTAGCGATTTAAATCGTATGCATGCATCTCGTATGGAGGCACATCTTTTTTGTTTGCAAGATGGTGGCATTGGAAAGTCAATTTATTCCTCAACAAATTATGATTACCAAGTTGCAATTGACTCAAGGTGTGGGGAGTATGGGAGTGAGTGAAGATTCTCTTGAAATCCCTAAAAAACATAGGCATGTTAGAGAGCCCTTTACGGAACCTTCCAAAAGGCTCTCACTGATAATGTAAGTTGTTGGCTATAAGCTTATTCTAGTTCATATGTGAACCCTCTTTATGTAAGAGAGAAATCTTATCCTCCCCTTATCTCCTTTTGATTGGCCAAAAGGGTTTAATTTTGTATAAGAACATGACCTTTTGTCACTTAATTCGAGGCACAACATTTGTCATACATGTGCATACGTGTTTTGTAGAAAGGCCTCGTGTCTTTCTATCTTAATCTTTCACTCTCTCCACCACATACGAGAACTTCTCTTTGTCTCTCTCTACATTATTGGAGAGAATTCCTCTCCCTCTCCGCTACATATGGTAAACTCCACCACTACTGTTGCACCAAATCCTACAAGTGGTATCAGAGCACTTAGGCGACATGGATTTCTTAGGCGATGCCAACACTAGAAGAACGTCGGATGCAGATGCTAACTCCTCTCATCGTGCTCACGACAGACCTCATGAGATCATTGTGGGAGTGCCGAGCACACCATAGTGGAAAGCAACGTTTTAGCAACGGCAACGGCAACGCGTTAGCAACGGGTTAGCAACGAGGGCAACGTTTGGACCTAGGCATTGCGATAAAGTTATTTGTGGTGATAGGATTGAAGCTCAATTCATCTATGACTGATGTGAAACTCTATCCTCACATGGATAGGACTCACGATGAATGTGAATCCCATCCAAATGGAAGCAAACGTGAGCCTGTGAAATTTCATTGTGGTAAAGATATGTATGGGTAATAACCGAGGGAAGTTTTGGTGAGCGTGGGGTTTTCTACCTACGTCATGAGCTTCTACAAGTCTTGAAGATGGAATTAATAGCTCCAAAACTCTTCACTTTCAAACTATATGTCGACTACTACGCGTGTGCAGTGAGACAAGCGTGGTTGAAGGTGCTTATCATAGAGCACATGATACTGGTTCTACAAGCGGGACTTCCAAAGGTAGAGCTCATTGTTCAACCACTGTCTCTGATGCTCATATGCTGATGTCATCTTTACGGTTCTCATCAATCTTGCTGCATGTGTTGGTCAAGGTACTCATTCTTCACTATCAACCTCGAAAACCCAAGAAGAGCAAGATGGGAGTCATGGCTTCTGGTTATCCCTCTGACAACTCTTCCAAAGAGAGAACGAAGACTCCTGCGTCAAGATGGACAGGGTGTACTCTTATAGTATAAAAATGACATTCTTGCAAACGAAAGACTTATCCAACAAAGGTTCTTGCGACCACCCCTTTGCAAACTCGTGACATATCCTATCAAGGTTGATCCAGAATACATATGCATTCGTATGGTAACACAGGGAGAATGAACCGTCAGACTAATAGCCATATGGGTTGCATCAATACATGTAACGCACAATAGACTGAAGTCTGCCACTCTAGCTTCCATGTCCTGATCAAAGAGTAGAGAATCATGGGTACTCTTTGAATTACGAATCACAGTTCCGAGGTATTGAAACTAGAGCTAGGAAGATTGGTATGTGATCATTGCACTGTACTTGAGTACTACATATTCTCATTCTTCTCCCCCTATTTTAGTATCCCCCCCCCTATTTTTGCCTAAGAAAGCGATTTACTACAATAAGAGAATCTCATACACTATAGGAAAGCACATATGTAGAGCTTCATGAAGCCCGAATAAAAGGTTCTCATGCTATTTGTTGTCTACACTACTTGTATCCTGAGTCAAGCTATTAAAAGAGAAGTTTCCAAATGAGCACTTCACCCATCAAGGCCAGATATTCAGATATTCAAAGATTTATGTTTCTTTGTAATTGTGGCACATATGGTGGGGCGTTTTGCACTTGGTGCTTAAAGAAGAGGGATATATTCCATAGTTCTAAAATCTATAAGAAGAGAGATCTATATTCCTTGGATTCAATCAAAGCCTAAAATGTGGCTAACAAATGTATGAAAAAGCTCTTAGTGCTTTGAAATCATTTCTATTCACATAGTTCTAAGCATACCATTTTCTATTTTCTTTTATGTACGAGAATTAGACACCCCCTTTATAAAAGGGAAGGACCTTTCCTAAACTCTTCTACTTGTTTTTATCTATAAGTTCTCTCATAAAGTGCAAACAACCAAATACAAGCAAAACAACAATGCACAAGAGGAGAAGTGAAAATCAACCATCAACAACATCTACTACAATAACAAAAACAAAGCAATGTGACATCCTTCAATCTCTTCGTACCCTCCTCATTTGTATAGGGAACGATTTGCCACCCATGATTTTGTTGAAAAAAGAATATAAACATCGTACCACTTTCTTTGTACATGGGAAGAAAACATATATTTGTACCACCCAAGCCTAGTTGGAAGGAAAGGATAGTTCCTAAAGATTCATGTATAATTAAGCTCAAGAGGAGATTGTTGGATATGAGCTTATTCTAGTTCATATGTGAACCCTCTCTATGTAGAGAGAGATCCTATCCTTCCCTTATCTACTTTTGATTGATCAAGCGGGCCCCTAATTTTGTATAAGAACATGACTCCTTGGTCACTTAATTCAAGGCACACCATTTGTCATATATGTGCATAAATGTTTTGTAGAAAGGCCTCATGTCTTTCTATCTTATCTTTCACTCTCTCTATCTCTCTGCGTACAAGAATCTTCTCTTTGTCTCTCTCTACATTATCAGAGAGAGTTCCTCTGCCTTTATCTTAGCTCCGCTTCAGATGGTAAACTCAACCACTGTTTTGCCAAATCAAGGTGGTCAAGTGCGTTCGGTGCATTTCAGGTGCGAGGACCGAACCTTACGGTCAATGTAACGTGTGTACGGTTCGTTTAGGGTTCATTAGGTGTGGTTAAAGTGCAAGAACCTTACCTTCTCTTCAAGGAAAGGTGCATAAGGTGCTTTCCATAATCTATTATAAACATAATATTTACTAGTATATAATATATGTATAGGTAGTAGCCTTAGGCGTATAGGTTCCATAATCTATTCTTTTGAATTCATTATTGCGTGCACACCGTCATAACTTAATACTTAGTGATAACCATTTTCACAATATTGAATCCAATATCAATACTCAATACTTATTCAGTATGACTTTGTGACATGTATCACGTGTCTATGAAGGAGTAGATTCTAGACCATGACATGTGTGACTCTAATATGTATAATGAATTATGAATCATATTGCACGATGCACGATGCACAATGCACATTGCATAATGATGCATCAATCATGGTGCATGCAAGTTGCAACATTGAGCATATTATTGTTGCAATTCATAGAAGCTGCAGCTATTACCAATTATAATTTATTAGTGCACATCGTATAATAACGCAATAATGCATGCAGCAAAATCATGCAGCATGGAGCATGCATGCTGCATGCATGTCAAACCATTATGCAACATGCATGTCACATCATACACAAGTCAAGATGCATGATGCAGGGATGCTCTAATGTGCATGCATGATCATTGATCAAAGATGATGCATGCAACATGATTATGCAATGTGCATTACATATGATTCGTGAATCATGAATGATACATCTTACATATAATGCATGCAGCTGCCAACATAATGCAGAGTCATTGATGCTTAATGCATAAATTATGATGCATTAATCATGATTCATGATGCATAAATTCATAAATGACTTGATGTGACTCAACAATGAGGCACGACTGAATAATGAAGTCTAAGATGGATCATAAATGAGAGAGAGAGTGTGTGTGTGACTGCGTACATGTGTAATATGACAATGTGTATAACGAGAATGGACACCTTTGTGTCTCAGGAAGACCTAGAAAAAGGCCCGTCAGATCTCTCTCTCTCTCTCTCTCTCTCTCTCTCTCTCTCTCTCTCTCTCTCTCTCTCTCTCTCTCTCTCTCTCTCTCTCTCTCTCTCTCTCTCTCTCTCTCTCTCTCTCTCTCTCTCTCTCTCTCTCTCAAACCCTAACTCGAAGCTGCTAGGTGCTGCTCTGCAAACCCTAACTCGAAGCTTCTAGGCGCTGCTCTGCTCGAATCTGATGGGCACTGCCCTGCTCGAATAGAGATCTGACGGGCCTTTTTCTAGGTCTTCCTGAGACACAAAGGTGTCCATTCTCGTTATACACATTGTCATATTACACATGTACGCAGTCACACACTCTCTCTCTCTCTCTCTCTCTCTCTCTCTCTCTCTCTCTCTCTCTCTCTCTCTCTCTCTCTCTCTCTCTCTCTCTCTCTCTCTCTCTCTCTCTCTCTCTCTCTCTCTCTCTCAAACCCTAACTCGAAGCTGCTAGGTGCTGCTCTGCAAACCCTAACTCGAAGCTTCTAGGCGCTGCTCTGCTCGAATCTGATGGGCACTGCCCTGCTCGAATCTGCTGCAGCAATCCTAGGCCCTGCTCGAAACTTCTACAGCTGCAGCAAACCCTAACCCGAGCTGCTGCTGACCTGCTGCGCTGCTCAAAAACCACTCCCTGCTCGAACCTCTGCAGAAAACCTAGGCGCTGTTGGAGCTGCTGCTGCAGCGGCTAAAAAAAAAAAAACCCTAACTCGACTTCTAGTCATCCTGACTTATCAACGTGTTGTTACTAGAAACCAAACCCTTAACCTTAGCCCCCTATCTCTCCCTAACCCTAACCCTAACTCTTCTCCTTACTGCTTGAAACCCTAACCCTAGCCCTTCTCTCTCCCCTATCCCTAAGCCTAACCCTACAACGAAACCATAAAATCCTAACCCTAATCTGAAATATCTCTCTCTCTCTCTCTCTCTCTCTCTCTCTCTCTCTCTCTCTCTCTCTCTCTCTCTCTCTCTCTCTCTCTCTCTCTCTCTCTCTCTCTCTCTCTCTCTCTCTCTCTCTCTCTCTCTCTCTCTCTCTCTCTCTCTCTCTCTCCCTCCCTCCATGGCTCCCAAGTTGGAGGAACAGCTGGCCACCTTAGAGCACATCCTTCAAAGTTAATAGGAAAACAGAAGAAAGAAGGCCATTCTGCACTAAACGGGGTTACCTGCAAAGTTTCCGCCCTCGAAGCCAAGGTGGCAACCTTGGAGAAGGAAAACGAGTCCCTTCGGGAAGAGCTTCTTGCTACCCGCAAGCAGCACTCACAACACCAGGAGGAGTTGCACACTGAGCTTACTAAGATGAGAACGAAACTGGACAGCATACGCGAGGAGGGGGAGATCGCCCCTCAGCTAGAGGACATTCGGATGACTATCAAAAAAGAGTGCATGGAGGTGGTTCAGAGCGAGCTTGAGACTAAGAAAGATGGATGGGTCAAGGCTGTAAAAAAGAACCTTCAACAAGAAGCAAAGAAGAACCACCACCATGAGGAGATCCACATAGTACAAACCACCATTGAGGAGGAGCGGATGCGACAGGCTCGCAGGCTCAATGTTCGCGTCTCCGGCTTCGCAAGACAGACGGATCACCAGAGAAGGACGGGGATCGCTTATGCACATTACTTGGATACCGTGCGGATGAGCCTCTCCCTTTCACCAGATCCTGGAGAGCAGGACGGGACATCACACGGAGCAGAGCACTTATCCTTCAGTTCTCAGATGGGCCGAGAGGAGAGCCTTCCTCAAACGACGGGCGGTACTACGCACTACACCGGGCACCCCCATCTATTTGGATGACGACCTCACACGGATGCAGGTAGAGCACATACGGGCATGCATGCCGCGTGTCCCCCAGGCAAGACGAGAGGGACATCGTGCCCTATACAGAGACGGTCACGTCATCATTGATGGACGGCCCATTGAGTAGGGATTCGCGGCCTATGAGACAGCACAGCAGGAGGTGCACATTGCAGTCTAGAACCGCAATGGATCTTTGTGGACACATCCAAGGCGCTTGGAGGAGGTGATGGAGGGCAGAGACATTATCTTCTTGACAGAGACACACGAGAGCCAGGGAGGAGCCTACCGAGGATTGAGGGCTATATGTAAGAGTAAGCTCACTGCCGACAATTGAGACTGCACACCACACGAGGATCAGGAGGAGTTGTCGTGCTCTACAGACAGTCGCTACAGCACAGGGTACAGGTGGTAGCCAGAGACCCAGAGGCACGTTTCATGTGGATACGCCTCCAGCTATCGGAGGGGAGAGTAGCGTTTTTTGCCGTATGCTATATTGCACCCACCGGCTCGCGCTTCACACATTCCCCTGAGCAGCCCTTAGGGCGGGAGGGGACAGACACCACATCGCCATATGAATTCCTCAATGACACCATTATGGAGTATACCGGGATGGGCGAAGTCTTCCTTGTAGGAGACTTCAATGCCCAGACTCAGAGCCACCAGTGTGATATCTATGACTTTGACGACCCTCAGATGCTTCGTACCATAGACGATATGTCTACACTCAGAGACTCAGCTGACACCGCCACACCCACCTCGTACGGCAGATACCTACTCCAGATGGGAGCAGCACACTGTCTCATTATATATAATGGGATGGCGACGCATCTCATCACCTCATTCACTATCCCACCCATACCGATTGGAGCTGACCACGCATATCTTGCCCTATCCATAAGAGGCTCACCATGCATATCACACCCCGTCACCATACAGCCACATGCCCATACCACCATTCACTTTAGACATGAGCTAGCACATACCTATAGTTCCCATATCCGAGAGCGCATCTACTCCCTTGATCCCTTTGCCTCATTGGACACCCTCACCGCCCACTTCTCCTCGATCCTCCATACATCCGCTACTCTCAGCTTCCCATACACCACCCACAACACCGCACATTCGACACGGCTGGGACATACACCCCAGAATAGATGGTACGATGAGGAGTGTAGGTGACTATACCGACATCTCAGAGCACAGAGTATCTTGGGATCCATCACAGAGAGGGAGGCAAGACAACAGATGCGAGCCCTCACACGCCGGAAGCGACGAGCTTTCGAGGAGAGACAGGAGGCAGAGTTGTTCGACCTTCTCATGAGTAGGGATTGTGCCACCGCGTGGAGGGCACTACGGGAGCCACGCCCACCTACACCCATAGCAGATCCTCAGACTTGGCACACCTACGCCCAGAGGTTATATGACATCCCAAGACAGCCACCATTGCCGATCCCTCCCACACCGCATCCTGTGATATCCACCCTCTTCACGGCAGGCATGGTACGACAGGCCATCCATAGGCTACAGCATGGCCGTTCAGCAGACCACATGGGGCTACAGGGTGAGCACTTTATATACGCAGCAAATGTAGTCTCCCACCTGATCGCCCATCTCTTCAACCGTGCTTTGGTTGAGGGATTACCTGACTCGTGGACTATGCATACTATTATGCCTATCCATAAGTCCGGCGATATAATGGATCCAGGGAACTACACGACTATTATGATAGGCCATATCCTGGCCAAGATATATGGGGCAGTACTAGAGGCAGAGCTCAGTACACACGCTGAGGAAACTAAATCAGAGCACCCGGCCAGGCAGGCTTCCGCCGCACTTTCTCCACCATCGACCACATCTTCGTGCTTCGTTGCTTGATTGAGAGCGCGAAGGCGAGGAAGCAGAGACTATATTGTTGCTTTGTGGATTTCCGCAAAGCCTTCGACATGGTTCCTCGAGAGAGACTACTACGGAGGCTCCAAGAGTTACAGATACCATCAGACATGCTATGGGCCATCCATGCTCTGTATGCACGAGTCACAGGCAAGGTACGCTGCCCCATAGGCCTATCGGACACATCGGTGTGAAACAAGGTTGCCCTCTCCTACCCACTCTCTTCGGTCTCTACATCGACGAGATCACTGAGTATATACAGCGAGCAGGAGGGCTAGGAGGAGACCTCGGAGGTACGCCAGTACACATCCTATTATATGCTGATGACATTGTCTTGCTCTCAGAGTCACAAGAGGGGTTGCAGTCACATCTATAGGCACTCGATACCTTATGCACGGAGAGAGGACTCACAGTGAACCTGGGCAAAACCAAGGTCATGATTTTCCATACCTCCGGGACAGTACGCCATCGAGACTCTTTCACTACAGCTGGAGGACAGATAGAGGTAGTGGACTCCTACGTCCACCTAGGTGTCACCTTCTCAAGAAGCACAGGGGTATTCTCCATGGCACAGGCAGCGAGAGATAGATTGACGCGAGGCTATGCGGCACTTGCAGGATTGGAGAGACGTTGCTTTCAGACACATTTTCAGGAGCCCCGAAGTAAGGGGTGGCTCTTTGATACTCTAGTGACACCCGCATTGATGTATGCAGCAGCAGTTTGGGCACCTGGGATCACGGAGGCGATGTGGACGCAGATTGAGAGGCCCCATGTCATCATGATCTCACGCTTGCTCTGCAGCAAGCCCTCCGTTCCACATGACATTATACGAGCTGAGCTTGGCACACCACCGATGCTAGTGGAGGCCCTCTTCCAGTTGGTGACCTTTATTCTGAGGATCAGAGAGCTCCCCACCAGCAGACTCGCCAGGCTTGCATTTGAGAGCAACAGACTTTTAGCAGAGACAGGACATGAGAGAGTATGGTATGCACAAACTTACCGATGGTTAGCAGACCATGGCATGAGCATTACCGATCTCCCCCCCTTTCAGTATGACCTCTCTTCCCCCCATATTACCCTCTCGTTCGGAGAGGAATAGGATCATCCGTCAGGATCTACTACAGATACACGTCAGGGAGACATGGATAGCACCACAGGAGCCTCTTCCCACAAAGAGGCAACACTACAGAGAGCACTTCCTGACTGTGAGAGCGGATGGTTTCATTCAGAGACCACGATACATGGATACATACATGGCACCAGCTCAGATAGTGGCCATTGGGCAGCTCAGAGTATCATCACACTAGCTTGAGATTGAGGTTGGGCGAGCGACACATACCCCGAGGGATGAGAGATTATGCAGGATATGTAGAGAGGAGGTGGAGGACGAGGAGCACTACACATGTAGATGCCACGCATATGAGGACATCAGAGACCGCTACCCACAGCTCTTCGGGGGGCGCAGAGAGATCAGGGCTTTATTGGGGACAGAGGACCAACGCCCTCTAGGTCGTTTCCTAGTAGAGCTCAAGCACTGTCATACATCAGTCCTCCAGCAGCAGACGGAGATACACCTGGCTCCCATCCCTCAGACTCATATTACAGATTTTTTCAGACCCACAGCCACTCGAGGACCAAGCTCGATGCGGGGTGTCACATTACACAGAGAAGAGGAGCTTAGACGACAGCATCCACGACCGAGACCCCCACTCCGGAGAGTCCGTCCACACCAGAGAAAGATTCAGGCGATTCATGCACGCCATGACATGGAGATACGGAGACGTCCGTAGCGCACCCCTATCGATCTGGACATTCAGAGCATTGTGAGGATCGCCATGATGCCTTACCCACCGATGCATTATATTCTACACCCACTCCAGGCATTTAGAGGGTTGTGATACCATTGAGCCTCCCATCCTAATGCATATCATATTTGTATCACATCCATTGAGCATATAGAGTGCATACCCATAGCACCCCACACCCTTGATGCCAGTTATTGTCCACTCCTTTTATACCTGTTTTTTGTACTCACATTTTATTTTCCTTTGGGACCACAGTGGATTGGATCATACTGATGTATATGTTTTGTCTCATAGGCCGATTTTGGTCTCTAATAGACGTTAAAAAGTCTCTCTCTCTCTCTCTCTCTCTCTCTCTCTCTCTCTCTCTCTCTCTCTCTCTCTCTCTCTCTCTCTCTCTCTCTCTCTCTCTCTCTCTCTCTCTCTCTCTCTCTCTCTCTCTCTCTCTCTCTCTCTCTCTCTCTCTCTCTCTCTCTCTCTCTCTCTCTCTCTCTCTCTCTCTCTCTCTCTCTCTCTCCCCCTCTTCCCTCCCTCCCTCCCTCCCTCTCTCTCTCTCTCAACATGTGGGTAGACTTTAGTTCAATAATCATTTGGATTTCATCTTTACCTAATGCTTCCCATAAAAATACAATGAACTGAATGTAAATAATGCACCGAATGGAGCCTAAACGAATGGAATCGAACAAAATTTGGTTCGATTTTGATTAGTATCTGAAAAGCACCAATTGAACTTTTACGGTTCGGTTCGAACCGAACCGAATGGTACCTTTTAGGGGTACGGTTTGAGAACCGTGTCTACTATGTGCCAAATCCAACATAAACTCTAGTGATGCATCACCAAAAGCTACTCCAATTTCATGAGTACAACCACCCTCTAATAGGGATCCCATACCTAGGAACTTGCCAAAGAGTAATGTCTTCATGAGGGTAGCACGAAGGCATCTATGCAAAAACAAGCAATAGAGAAATCCAAGAAAGAGAAGCAAATTACTTCTTTTATGTCGCATTCCCTTGAATGTCGCCAACACTACTACATAAAAAAGGCCATCAATATTGTCGGTCGCATAGGCACTCCTTTGGAAGGACCATCCGAGAGAGTTCTACGAGCTCGTGAGCTTTCTAAACAAGAGCTTGCAATAGAGCCTGAGATGGCATTATTGCATGCTACATAGGAGAAATATGGGTGTTTCATTCTATATGATGGATGTCCGGATATGCACAAGATGAATGTGTATAACATCATGGTTTCCTCTTGTTATACATGATTTCGTTTTGATATAAATGGTTTCCTCTTGCAAGGGAACTATGTTTTTACGTGTCATTCCAGCACATGCATGTATGACTTTTATTACATGCGAATTCATATTCTCCAATGTGGCAAACTCCATAAAGGATGTAGGGTCACATAATGTCATTCAAGCAATTATAGACAACGGATCCAATCGTGTGGCTATGGGTCGTATGCTAAAAGAAGCATGCCCCAAAATCATAGGGACCCCTTGTGCAAGTCATAACTTAAATCTATTGAACAAAGTTATACGGAGCTTTCCGTGGGTTGAGACCATTCTTAGTAAAGATAAATTCATAGTGAAGTTTGTGACCAATAGACCCAAAGTCTAAAATATATTCTATTCATTTATCGACTTGGACGCTCAAAAGCAAGCCATCATACAATTTTGTTATATATTCATTGTATTGGATAAAGTGTCGAGAGTGAGGAAAGGTCTCCTTTGTACAGTTGTAACAGAGGAGTGGTATCACATACGCGAAGCTAGAGATGGAGAACCTTTATTTGTATGATTTTCATCACTTGCCATGGAAGCGCGGATGAGAAAACCTGAATGCAAATCTCAACAAATGAGGAGAATGAAGCGTTGAACCCCGATAGCACATTAGGCAGCGCGGATGAGAAAACCAGAAAGCAAACCTCAACAAATAAGGAGAATGAAGCGTTGAACCCCAATAGCACATAGGGCAGCGCGGATGAGAAAACATGACAGCAAACCTCAACAAATAAGGAGAATGAAGTGTTTAACCCCAAATAACAAGTTTCTTTTTACTTCGTACGAGTACATACAGTACCATATAGTACAAGAGGTATGCATAAATCCACTCGTACGTGTACAACGAACAACTATGGTTGAGAGAGAACCATGTGTCCACTATCACTTAGTTTGGAGATATATTTTTTACTATTATTATGATTAAATAATTGTACTTATCTTTATGTAAATTATCATGATTCCTCTTCACAGAGGAAATTAGCACTATAAATTTTATCTCTACTAGCAAGCACAAAGAAATTGGAGCACGTGGCATTGTTTCACACAAAAAAGAAAACGAAAGATTGATTCCACATCAACTTGAGAAACTAGTGTACACACACTATAATCTCAAGTTATTGGAGAGCAAAGAAATCCACATTGCATCCCTACAAATCATTGTAATTTGTAATTTATGTTTCAACTAGCTATCTTAACTCATGAACATTGACTCATGATTCAATATATATTTGATTGGATTTTCAATGTGGATTCCATTGATATTTCCAAAGTGAAAGATATTCCTCAAATCACTACGGAAAAGAAAGATATATTTTCCATGCTGTTTGAAAAGTCTCAAATGTTTGTCAACCAAACACAAAGAAGAACAAAAGGAAACACATTAGGTATACTATATGAAATAAGTTTTAAGATTCGATGTTAAATTTAAGTTTGATTTTTTTTACTTACTATCATCATTTATTGCATATTCAATAGAACTTGAAGCACCATCTACAAGTCGAAGACCTAGGATTAGGAAGATGGCTGCCTTTCGAGGTAGGAGAGGATTCACATTTTATTGTTATTGTTCACGTCTCATGATGTATTTACATTCGAGATTCCATATTATTCTTGGCTCTCTATGCTAGATTTTACTTACAATTTTACTCATTCATGGATCATGTTTCTTATCACTTTTGGTCACATTGTCACCGATACTCAAAACTTTAAGTTTCATGGCTTTGCATTCTTAACTTCTTATGAATCATGATAAAATGATGAATGTTTTACATTTGATACATTATGATGTCATACACTATATACTGTCTATGCTTAATGCATATATATATATATATATATATATATATATATATATATATATATATATATATATATATATATATATATATATATATATATATATATATATATATATATATATATATTTTTTTTTTTTTTTTTTCTTTTTTTTTTTTTTCTTTTGAACAAAAATAAAAATCTCTTTGCATGGATAAAAACCTCGATTTTTATTTTGAGTGTGCATGATCTAAACCATTTAAGCCATTAAATCTTCATTTAAAGTTTACGATTTAAATCTCTCGGTCACACTATGCATACTTCCATACCCATACGCATTTGCTATATGGAAAAACTACGTTATATCCATATGCATTTGCCTTACGTAAAAACTATATATGTATGTAGGTGTGTATATCTATGTATGTATATATACATACCAAGGTTGTAAAAAGTCGCGACTCGAACCTATCTTATCTGTACGAGTCGTTCGAGTCTTGTTTGGTACTTGTTTTTTTTTTGTGCTTCACGAACGACTTAGGTCATTTTTTCAGGACGTGTGCAAATCAACATCGAATATCGAACTGAGTGTCGCTAACGAACCGTACGCTATCAAAGTTCGAACTGACTGTGAGCTGTCGATCACGAGCAGCTGCAAGGTTTGAGGTTTGAGCTTTGGTCTTTGTACACATGTCACAGCCATGTTTGCCATGTTTCATTCTTAATACTGTGACAAAAGCCTATTACATAATACAGTCCACAACGTGAGTATATGCCCATTGCCCATCTTCCATCTTCCTAAAATGTACAATCACATGTATAGCTCTAAGATCAAAAGTGGATGACATGCTATCTTCAAATACCCTTTCGTTCCACTGCTAGCAGCAGCACCGCAAATGAGCAGCTCTCCAAAGATTCCACAAAGGAAAGTGCAAGTCTTTAGTATTTACACTCCCTAAATCGTGATCATTTATAGTTTAAATGTGAGGAATAAGCAGCTTGACAAAGCTTCCAAAAGGAATCAGGATATTCCTTAAACCTTTTATTTGTTGATTCTTGAAGACTTGGACAGTCGATGAAGATGTGTTGAATGTCCTCTACATTTCCCATTTCACATTTTGGCGTTCATAGCTCTCTTAGCAGACCATATCCCTTAATATACAATAAACCACAACACGATACATCTATTGATTTGCATCATGCATTGAACATTGCATCATACTACATACACACATGTGCAGTGTGCACATTGCATCATGCATTCAAATTTCACATTGCATCATAATACATAGTACATACACAGTGCACACGTGCACATTGCATCATACACACATGTGCACATTGCATCATGTGACATGCATTCAAATGTCACATTGCATCATACTATGTATTGAACATTGCATCATACTATGTATTGAACATTGCATCATACACATAATGCACATACATACATATACTATGTATTTAACATTGCATCAATGATCATGCATTGAACATTGCATCATGCATCGAACATTGCATCACACACATGTGCAGTGTGCACATTGCATCATGCATTCAAATTTCACATTGCATCATATACACATAAGCACATTGCATCATGTGACATGCATTCAAATTTCACGTTGCATCATACTATGCATTGAACATTGCATCATAGTACATACACACATGCGCACAATGCACACTGCACACAGCACATTACATCATGCTATGCATTGAACATGTTTTATTAATCTTTGTTTTTTGAAATTTGAGCTTAGGTCTATCATCATG